>ML685787.1:13814115-13849242 GCA_007922175.1 Pelusios castaneus
TGGGGGGGGGGTCGGCCCAGGGGCTGAGCAAAGCACTCTCGCCCCACCCTGCTGCCATCAGCCCACTGCTGAAGGCAGCTGGGACTGGGGCGAAGCATAGCCATAGGGCCGCGGCACGGGCCCTGCACTGCCCCACTAGGAGTGGGACAGCACAGGGCCCATGTAACTGCAGGGCCCGGGGCGATTGCCCCATTCACCTCCCCAAGGATGGCCCTGCCCAATGGTACATAATTTCCATTTTTCCACTGAGTAAACTGAGGCACAGGTCAATTTCTTGCCCAAGATTATATCACAACACAGAGTCCTGATTCCCACCCTCTCTGCAGAGGCGGCTTTTGGGGTAGGTGAAGCAGGCACCTGCTTCGCCTACCCCAAAAGCCACATCTGCCTAGGTCAGCAGCAGAAGGAGGAGCTAGCCCCTGGGGCAGCAGTGGGGAGGTAGGGCTGGCGGCAGGGGGGCTGTGGAGGAAGGTCCAGGGCTGGGGCTGGCAGTGGAGGAGGGAAGAGTGGCCAGGGCCAGTAGTGGAGGGGCTAGGGAGCTGAGCCACAGGGGAGCCCCTTGCAGGCCTATAGGGGACCCCACAATGGGCCTTTGCCTGGGGCCCCCAATAGCCAAAGGCCACTTCTGCCTCTCTGCTCTAATTACAAGATTGCAATCTTTGTCTTATTTTGGGGGTACTAACTGCAGTAGTTTTTTTTAAAAAGACAGTGAATAGTCTCAGAAATAATAATGCTTTTCTTCAAAACTACAACATATGAATTTTTATGGAAAAACAGGGCATGTGCATGCATCCAATACATGTGAAAGCTAACCTCGGGATCCATAGCTATTGGGGTAATTTGACTAACACCACACTCTGTCCATTGTCAATAGCCATGTCTTTTATTACATACCATACCATTACAAGCACCTTACCTGACCTAATCCACAAGACAACCACCATCTACTCCTTTGAATCTTTTGTAAGATGCACTTCTGCTGTGTGATGCCTACAAGAAGTTTGTCAGTCAGTTAGGACAAAGCCTTGGGGTGCAGCAAATATTTAAGGAAACAAAATATATAAATATTTCAGTATTTGATATTTTGTGTGTGTTTTCTGTCTTCTCCAAGACTTCCCCTGACCCAGTGCTGCAACCAGTTGCACCTCCCATCAGTGGGATTGGATCCCACGTGGATGCAATTGAAGGATTAGGGGATTGTGGGTTCTTCAGGATAGGGACAGCACGGTGTATAAGGGTTTGCATTAAGTGCGTGCTTGCAGCCAGTTCTATACAGCAGAATAACCAAGTGCATTTGCAGACCATTCTTGGGGTCCGGGTTCTACTTTTAAAACAAATGGGCTGTAAAGAGAAAACGTTTCCCTAAACTGGTCTCGTGCGTCCCGCACTGCTGAGCTGCAACGGACTCCACACCTGCCTCTGCCCGCTGTGTGTCACCTTCGGCAGGCCACGCCCCTTGCCCCGCCCCACAGCCGAGGCCTGAGCTGTCCGCGGCGGGGCGGGCTCTCCCCACGTGTTCGCAGCGGGCCTGGAGCAGGGCCCGGAGTTCCGCCAGGACCTCCCGCGCAACGCGCACAACCCCAAGTCCCGGACACCCTGGGCGGTGCCGGGAGACTGGCCGGCGGCTCCAGTTCCAATCCGCCACCCCCCGCCGGGCCTGGCTCTGCAGCAGCCAATGAGCTTTCCGCAATGTGCTCACCTCCACCTGCCTCCCTCTCTCCCTCCTCCAACACCTGGGCCACTACCGGGAAGGCTGGAGAAAGCGAGGCGGGCGGGCCAAAGCGAGTGTCCCTCGAAACCTCCTCCTCGACGCCGGCTTTTACACCGGCTGCCGCCCCCGAGGACTGGAGAAGCGCAGGCTGGTTGGCCCGGGTGGGGCGCTTCCTGCTTGGCCCCTTAAGGCGCGGCTGGAAGGTTTCCTTGCAAAGCAGGCGGGCGGGCGCCTGAAGGTCAGCCGCGGGCTGTCTCCCGGCGGGGGCAGCCGGAGGAGTTCCCATGGGAGCCAGCTACCTGCCGCGCCGGACTCTCCCCCTTAGGCGCGGGCCCTAGGAGCGCTGTCGCCGGCCCCCAGGTGAGAGCTGAGCTCCGGCACAGGTGCCGCCTTCCCTCTGCCCCTCCGGGCTCCGCGGCGCCCCAGGCGGGTGTGTTGCTCCAGCCCCGCGCCTGGGAATAGGGAAGCCGGGCCGGGCCCGTCCGCACAAAACTTTCCGGCGCCCCCGGCGTCGGGGACTCCAGCGCCGGCCGGACTCGCTGCACCCGGCTGGCGCGTGGGACACGCAGCGCGCGCCCTGCTCCCGGGTGGCTAGTGAGGCCGGAAACGGTCGTGCTCGGCGGGCACGCCGCGTGTCGCGGTCCTGGCTCCCGGGCGTACGTTGTCTGGTGGCTCTGAGGGGACGGAGCGGGTGCCGCTGGCCAACATGCTCTGCTCTCTCTCAGCCGCTCGGCGTTGCGATGCATCGCGGGAAGACGTGGGACGTCAGAGGGCAGGGAGACCCTCTCTGGCCGTCCCGTGCGTGTGACCCCCCAAAGACCTGCCGCAGCAATGTGTGCAGCTTTTACCCTCCTGGGAGCTCGCGTGTGCAGCCGGAGGTGAACACTAAGGCGGGAGGCAATTGCACAGAGCGGGGCGGGGAGAGCATGGGCTGGATGAAGCCCACGATCCAAACGTCAAGTGGCTCTGCCCTGTGTGTGGCCGCGCCGCTTTCCTTCGACTGGAGGGAGGGGACTGAAATGGTGGCGGATTTGCTGCCGGAGATGAATGGTGGCAACCCCACGAGACCTTTGCTCTCCGCTAGCGAAGCAGCCCTGCGGGCTCCTGCCGAGTATCCGACGCCTCTGGCTGCACATCTCTCTGCTCGCCCCGTTACTGCAGGGAGCATCCCCGTGCACAGCGCGTGGAAGGACTAACTCCCCACGAGGCTCTTCACTGCTTTGTGTGGAGGCTGCGCGAGGGTTTGGATGTGTCTTACCCTAACTCGCTCCGTGTTAACGGTCTGCACTACTGAGCACTGGTGTGAGAATTTCTAGTCTGGACAGACCAGCTGGGACGGGGCAGCCCTGTCGGTCCCAGGACATGGAAGAGCCCAGGCAGGTGGGACTTGGTCCAATACAAGGTTCACCTCACCAGCCTCATCTGTCCCGAAAGAGGGCCCAGCCCGCAGGCCTGGTGTGCTCCCCAATCCCATTGACCAACAGAGGGGTGCTTGATCCCCCAGAAGTGCAGGCGGGGCAGCTGGCCCCACGCTCTTGCCTTGGGCTGGTTTGGATCCAGCGCTGCATTGGCGAGTGTCTCTGGGGACAGCTCGCCCCAGCCAGACACCTGCACGTGCAGCGCCGGCTCGATACACCTGGGCTGCCCGGAGGGACTGTGGGGCAGCCAGCAGGTAGGCTCGGGCCGCGGGCGGTGACTCAGAGCGGGGCCGGCCGGTTTCCCCGCGGCTCAGTCACTCGCTCTCCTTTCCTCCAGCACAGGAGCGGGGCGCCCCGCGGAGATCCCGCCTCCCGCCCGGGAGAAGATGGCTGACGGCGCCGCGGCCCCGGGCCCCTGGTGGAAAGCGCTGACCGGCAGCCGGAAAAAGGCCAAAGAGGGGCTGGGGGCCGGAGCGCCGCCGCCCCCTGTCGAGCCCGCCCTGCCGCCGGCGCCGTCCGGTCCGGACTCTCGAGAGACCCAGCAGCCCCACATCGGCAGCAGCGAGCCCAAGCTCGGCGAGAAGCCTGGCGGCGGCGGGAGCAGCCGCAGGAACCTGAAGATCTCCCGCTCCGGCCGCTTCAAGGAGAAGCGCAAGGTGCGAGCCTCCCTGCTGGCCGAGAGCCCCCAGGTGTTCGAGGGCGGCGCGCCCGGCGAGGAGAGGCAATAGCGGGGCTGGGCGCCTCCGCCCATCCGGACTGGTCCTCCACCCAGGCAAGAGGGGGAGACACCTGCTGCTCCTTCTGGGTGACTTGGGAAACGAGCCGGCTGTGACCAGGAGCGAACCTGATCTTCACACAGCCTCCTAACCCAGGATACCCCTGGGGCTCTGTTCCCGGCTGCTGCACTTTAGATCGGACTATACCCTGGCGGGCTGGAGCTGACAGGCCTTGCTGCTTATTTGGGGGAGGGGCGGGGCCATGATACCTTTCTTGATCAAAAATAGCTCGAGCAAATGAGGGTGAGTTTTATTAATGAAATAAAGCTTAAGTGTAAGTGCGGATTTCCTTAGTCCAAATCGGGAGTTGCAAGGATGCTACAATGTCCTGCCAGGTATTCCCTGGATGAACAAAGCTTATAAACAGGCGTTTCGGAATGCAATGGGGACACATTCAATTGCATTCGCAGTAGAATATATGGTGTAGTGTGAGCATTACAGCAACCTATGTTCCTCTAGACTGCAGGCCTTCCTCCTTTGCAGTAGCTTTTCCAAAGAGGGGGCTCTTCCAGGAGATTGTTCACTGTTCCAATCCACTAAAATAAACCCTCTTTTGAAAGGAATGAGATAAGATTTGAAGAATTCTTACTTCATTTCAAGGCCAAGAACTTCCAGGAGTATTTGTAGCTCTCTAACAATCATGGCCTGTTTGTCTAGTAGACACTTCAAGCAAAAGAGTAAATGAATCCCTCTCACATTCAGTGAGCTATAAGAGGGTTATTGTAAGAGAAAGGCACTCGGACCGCTTTTGCTCCCATCAAAGTACTAAGATGTGCCTTTTGCATAGTTAAATACAATTTCTTCCCCTCCTCCCCCCCCATTAAATTTCTGGGTAATTACAAGCAGGTGCTGGAGAGGTGACTCTATAGCTTTCTTGTAGAGAAGAGCTGTTCAGTATTTGTAATTCAGCTCACTAAATAAGGAAGGAACACCATGCATTTAGTAGTATGGTTCTCAGGTAACTGATGATCTCAGTCTAATGAAACTCAACAAAAGAAAACGTAAATACCTTTCGGGGAAAGAATAACCTTGCTGATGCTGAGCAGAGTTGTGTTCAGTATGTCTGCAGTCAACATTAAAAGGAAGAACTGCTATTTGTACTGGTGGTGATCTTAGTGCCTTAGGGAAGACAGGCTTAAAGTTCCCAGGGCTTTTTGCTGGTTGCAATCAAACACTAACTGGAAATCTGACATCTGATTTTCCTAATGATGGACTTCTCAAACATCTTGAGTTTTCAGAAAGGCCCTATCACAAAGCAAACTATTAGCCAACACACATCTGTTGAGATTTAAGGAAGAAAACTGAAGTAGGGAAACATCTTGTCTATTTAGTATCTCAGGTAAATAAAACTGACTTTGAAAACCTCTCAAAGTAAACTATGCTGAAGTCAAATTCACTTTTTGTAAGCTGAACTAAAGGCAAATCAATGTGCCAGAGAGTGAAAATTCTTTCCCAGCAGGCTAGAAACTTCTCAGAAGTGATGTGTGGTTGTGATATTGAATTGGCTCTAGTCCTCCTTCTGAAGTTCCCTTTACTCTGATTTATGAGTAGATTTAGTCTAGAAAGATTAAGAAGTAATTTACTGTTACTGAAGTGGTACAATAGCATACCCCTCTTCAGGCCAGTATATAGGAAATGTTGGATATAGGCGCTATGTAATTTAGTTCAGGTGAAGTTATGTCCCCAGTGTAATGGTATGTCCTGTTGAAAATAGGCCAGGGAAGTCAGTCTTCCCAGTTCCACTGTGACAAATTTCACTTACTCTATCCACTCGCTGTGGATGTTTAAATTATAGACTTTTAGAAACCTCTTGCCTGAGTAACTTTTCTACAATCACACAACTTAGTCGGCTCAGTGATGTTCTAGCTGTTCACTCTGCTAGTTCTTTATGCCCAAAAATAGTCACTGTTCAGGCACTATAATAGTGTTACATGGGGCTGGGGGAATGATTTAAATGGCTGCATTTCTCTCCCCATCCTATTTACTGTTTCTAGATATAACAGTCCCTCCTTCTCATCCCCTGCCCCGTCACAGCCCATCCATTGCACATACGTGCTCTTTATTTAAAAAAGTGAGATCTCAGTGTTAGTGAGATAACAGAAATCTCTTGTTCCAAAGGGGTAGCCACGTTCATCTAGTTCAACAAAACAAATCTCTGGGTTACTCAGTGAACTTTGACAAGGGATCCGCTGTTGTTGAGAAGTAGAGGGTACCCTGCCAGTGGTAGCCCACTGGGACCCCTAACCAGGAACATTTTGCCCCACCCCCACAACACAACACAATATGAAAAGGGAGGCCCCCTTGAGCTGCTCAGGGGACTAAGAAATTGCTTAGTCTGCTTATGCTTAGCACTGGTTCTGAGATGATGTTTTTGTGTTAGCTGAGCTAATCAAAAGGGCTCCCTGTCCTTATTAAAATGCAGCTGGGTCTAGCTGTGGAGTTTGGCAAAATAGCTACCTATCCACAAACTCAGGTCTGCAAAAATATGAGAGGTTATTTCTAAGGGTGGGAATATGGAAAGAGAAAATTCAGTCCTAAAAGCTGGGACAGGATGGGCCAGTGAAAAAAACTCTGTAGGAACACACTTCAAAATTCAAATGGAAAAGAGAGTAGGCTGGAAAAAAAGAGTGTTGCCAGTGAGATGTAGTAGTTTGAGTGTGGATTAGGACGCAGAGAGAATGTAACACTATGTCCTGCTGAAAAGAGACCAGAAAATCCAATCTTCTCAGTTCTACTGTGTCTATTACAGGAATGGGTGGGTGTGGTTCTGTGGTCTGCAACGTGTAGGAGGTCAGACTAAATGATCCTGATGGTTCCTTCTCACCTTAAATTCTATGAGAAAATAGTTTCAGAGCACAGCTAATTCCTGTGCACTACATGGAAGAAGAAGGGGTCAAAAGGAGAGGGAGCTATCGTTCATTTGTATTTAAGGCCTGGCAAATCCTTTCAGGACAGCAAGACATGTAATGGGGTGCAGTGCTGATCAGTGATGGTTTCATTTCTAATTCTACAGCTGGCTGAGCATGTCATTTCTGACAAGTCACTTAGTGCCTCTGTGCCTCATTTATCATGTTTCAAATGAGAATAATCTCTACTCTTTGTACAATGTTTTTAGATCGTCACTTGAAACTGTCTAAACAGCCACAAAATACTATGTTTGTACTCTATTTTGTTAGAGTTTGGTTAGAATGTTCAAAATGTTGCTATTAGGCTTTCATACCCATACTTTTCAATAGTTGACCACTAATCAAACATCATGTCTTCATATTTTTAAATCCCCATGTTACAAAAGAGTAAGAGCTCAGAACAGGGGCAGACTGATATTATTTTACCCCAAAACATCATGGACATCAACAATCTTCCAGTCTTTATCCTACCCTGGAGGCTGGAGCTGGGGCGAGGAAAAGTAATTCTGGCTCTTGGGTCAATCAAGCCCTTGGTTTCTCCATTGAGACTATAAAAAAGAAAGGTGCTTTCACTGTTGATGGTAGTTTTTGACAAACTTGACTTAGCCACTAGAAGATGGACTGTCACCATCATTTCAGTACACAGAGGCTGTCAACATCTAGCTGGTAACGTATTTGGGTCAGTATTGACTTGTATTACTTTTCTAGAAGTAAAAGACCTCATATCCTGTTAGCAAACCCCACAACTAATGAATTCTCATGTTTAATTAGCATAATTGCATCCAGATTTTAAGCAATGCTAGTAAATACGTCATCATATTAGTTACATGATAATTGTATAGAATTTTTTTTCAGGAGGCTTTGTTTCCTGTTTAGTGTTGTTGGGGATTAGGGTGAAGGAGAAGTCTTGGTCAAAACCAACATATGTCTATGCAATAAATGCCTATGGGGGAGTGGGAGGGATTGTACTCAAGATACTTATATGGTCCCCTTCTCCCTGCCTCACCTTTTTGTAAAATGTGTATTAAAGAAAAGAAATCCAGGAAGTGGGATAATTAAAAAGAAAGTAATTATGAAGAGACAGAAAGATTTAACTCTGCACGGCAACTTTGTAATGACTTCTAAGCTGAACATCCTTGAGAGTTTGAGCTGATTAAAGAAATGAACTTCTGGGGGTCAAAAATCAACATTCAGAAAATGTTAGGAAGCTTTATTAAGAACCTTGTAAAATATCTCAAAGTCTATTCACTCCTGCACCTGCTGAACCAAAGAGAGCAGGGGAAAACAGGGTTTAACTGGCCGGTGACTCATTCTTTCCTATTGTAAACTGGTCAGATTGCTACTCACTTTCTTGCAAAGAAAATTGGGTAGGGCAGCAAGAGGGGGTTCCCTTTACCACCTGCAAAGAGTGACACGTCATCTGAAAAAGTCACATTTGACTCTTGAAGTTCAAAAGTTTGAAGGAATTTAAAGCTATCAACATCTAATGCTGAGATGTTTGTACCTGAGGAGCTAAAGTAAGGCGGATTGCAAAGACATAGCAGGGACAATCTATACCCTTCATCTGCTTCTAAATTATATTTATAGTTTACATTTTATTCATTTTCAGTAGACATATGTCTTTTTTTGTGTGTGTGGAGAATTATTGGGATAATATCACAAGAGATTAAGATCTAAACAGCTGGATTCCCAACCCAGAATTGAAAAGAAGGATTCAACATGCCCCAGCTATCCTTTGAGAACAGCAGCTCAGCTTTCAACCTCTTCTGATGTCATGCCCTTTAGTACTCCAGAGTGTCTGGTAGCAAGGCTGGGAAGCCAAAACATGGTTGGTCTTTCTTTCTTTCTTTCTTTCTTTCTTTCTTTCTTGTGGAAGAATCTTCAGTGCAGCTTTTCTACAGTAGGAGGAACAACTATCCTATTCTACTCCTCTTTATTTCCTTGCACTTCCCATTTACCAAACCATCCTTCCTCTCCATCACTAACCTATGGTAAGCAGAGGTGGAGTTTTGCAGGGGTATTACATTTCCCAAACACCTTAAATATAGGAATAGATCTTTGCAGGTAGCCTTCAAATACATCCTAATGATCAGTAGCTCCATCCAAAGAACTGAATGTAACACTCGTATTTAAATACTTTATCTAGACAAAGTGGTATGTGTGCACTGGAATACAAATTTATAATAGTCTTAGGCCCTGATCCTATCTGAGTACCTTTGCTCAGATGAGTAATTCCCAGTGAAGTTAATGGGAATTCTCACATGCGTAAAGATAAATGTAAGTTTTTTCATACTTTTGAGTGTCCGTTAATAATATTTGACAGTTGATGTGTACAGTTTATCGATACCAGAAATACTTTGCTCTTGTGTGCCTGGCTTTCTTTGCTGTGATTCCTTCTCCTTCTCTTTTGTATGTGCACGAACACCCCTTTGCCAGTTTAGATCTTTTCCCTTATTCCCAGCTCACTATTGCTTAAGTAAAAATCTGCAGCCTCTAGCTCACATCCCTGTCTTATGCCCTGAGCGTTCAACACAGAGTTAAAAACTCAGCTCTGTTGTACCAATGACAGTTAAAGAAATACAAACCTGCATATTTGTTCAAATCGGGAAACAGGCATACTATACATCCTACAGTTGCAGAGATGTAGCCTTTTCACCACTGTTTTTCCATTCCAGGCCTAGAACTCTATTTTCCAGATCCACATTTTGTCTTCAATCCTGTAAACATTTATAGAGGTGAACCATTCCTTTGATTTCAGTGGGGCTGGGCAAAAGCACGAAACTATTCATATGCATAAATGTTTGCAGCATCTGGTACCCTTCCCTATAGAAACTTGAAAATTTGGACAGTGATTTACATAAATGGAAGCTGAACTGAGCCTTAAATTAGGTGCTGTAAATAGACGTATCTAAGACATATGAATACTCTCAGAGGATTTCAGGCACTTGTTTGTAATTGCATATCTCCACAGGTATTCTTTATGGCTGGAATTTCTAAGAAGCTCATTGTTGGCCTTAACTGCTCTAACATAAGTGGGAACAGAGTTAGAACACTGTTGAATATTTTTGAAAAACCCACCCAACATTATTACTTTTTATAACATTTTCTAGAAACACAGTAACCAAGTCACTGCAGGAAAAAGAATAAGCAAAAAGAGTATGATTATCTTACTAGGAAGTGGGGAATGTATCTGTGGGGGATGTTTCTAGTCGTTGCTTGTAACCCCCTTAAAAATGCTACCAGCAGACTCCAGACTCAGTTCTGAAATTGTTCAATAAGGTATAAGTTAAATACAAGTACAGAATACATTTTTAAGGGCAAAATCCAGAGCTGTTCATTTAAAATACTTTTTAAAAGAACCAAGACAAATTTCTGGAAACTGAATATTGTGGATGTAACCATTGCCTAAAGAAAGGGGACAGACTCACATTGATTTGTTTCTGTATGTGTGTGATGTCAAGATTGGGTATGGTACATGAGGCAGTTTTCTCTTTAGCAAGAGGCATAAAAGCACTAGTAGTTCTTCTCTCATGCATTAAAGATACTTAAGCACTTTTTGCAAGACTGGAGTTGTATCTCTAGTGGCTTGCTTGTTACCAGATTGACTAATTATATTCAATATATTGAAGTTCATCTTTCTAATGATAGATAGATAGATAGATAGTCGGTCTGCAATGGGAAATTACTGCAGCAAGAAAGCAATGTACAGCATTTTAGTTTCAAACTGCCCATCTCTCCATGACTTCTTACGTTGATTTGAAAGCTGAGATCATGTTTTTAACGACTAACCTAGAACATTTATCTCTCCAATTACAGACAATTACTTTTCCTTTACGCATTATGTAGAAAGTCAATATTATTTTGCTGTGATAATGTCTTACTATTCAGGTGATTTTGACAGGTGATTTAATGCACTATTCATCCATTTGAATAACCTTTCCAGTTGCTTTTTGTTATACTAAGGGAGAAATTGGCTGTGTCCATCAACTGTAAAATTTTAGGCTTCAATAAACCTTAAGGATACCAATACAACACATCTCACACCTATATACCTAACTTTACTATTACTTAAATTGCGAAGTGCTTTACTTCTCCATAGCACTGTCTGAACATTAATTAATCCTTGTAACATCCCCCAAAGTAGATAAGTGTTGTTTCTATTTTATAGATAAGCCAGTAGGGCCAAATTGAGATCTTACAAAAATAGCTGCATCTCCACTGTCTACAGACATGTATTTGCTGTTGTCCAGGACTGGAAACTAGATTAGCTTTTAATAAAATGAGGATTAAGGTTCCGATGAACATTCTACATTTTTTTGTGTCTATCTGAAGCGAATCTCCAAGCTCCTTGAGGTTTGCCTATCACCTACCCAACGCAGATGCAGTTAAAACATAGAAACTATGTATTTCTAGCACATAGTTACACACACATATATATAATGCACCTGAATGACTTAGGAGCGCATGCCTTACTGACTTTCAATGGGATTCATGGTCCTTAGGTCTCCTATACAAAGAAAACGAGTTTTAGTATGGGGGGAGAATTTAAATTGATTTAGTTATGACAATATAACTCTCTTTCCAGCTGCTCTTATTCCAGCATAAGGCTGTCCCTACACACTACAGGGACTATACTGGTATAGCTATGTGGGTGTAGCTATGTTATCAGACCCTACACTGATGGAAGGGATTTTTCCATTGGTGTAGGAACCTGATTTCCTCAAACTTCCATCATCATGGCTGCACCTACACTGGGTTTGTTGACATTGTGTCTGGGTCTGACACAGCTATGTGAGTGAGAGGTGTGGTTTTTTCACACCCCTGACAGACACAGCCACGTGACTTTTAAGTGTAATCCCAGAGAGCCTTTTTTGATTTAGTTTGTCTTTGTGATAGGGGGTTAAGTTTAAACTGAAGGAAGGTACTCTGATACTGCAATATGTGTGTCCACAAAGGGGTTATATTGCTATAACTAAACCCGTACAACTGATAAAACTTTCTAATATAGACAAAGCCTATGTCACTTCAGTGTTGGGGGATATGCCGCTTTTCCTAACAAAACGATCCTGCTGACAAGTGCACCGAGCAGTCACCATTGGGTTAATTAATGGCAGACGATAGTTTGCCAGAATGGCACATACCAGACAACAGGACTCCATGCTAAGTATGAATTTCTTTTCCTGTATTTTAAAGCATTCATGCTCATGGGAGAGTTTCTCCTTCCCCAAAAGCTATTCTTGCCTTCCAGCTGCTACTTGATCTTTTCCAGCTCTTGTTCAGAATTCTTCCTTAAAGAATCTTTCTTTGAAACTTTTTCAAGCAGTGTGTGGTATAACATTTCTTCAAAGCCATTGTTCCTTTGTTCTCTTCCTCCAGATCGGCTTGTACTTGTAAGCAGCTTTCTTCATAAACCCAAGAGAAATCTTCTCTTTCCTTTTGTCTCCATTGAGGTATACAGACCAAAAGCCCAGTCAGTTATCCTGAGATGTGAGGTTTTTTAGTGCTTTGGTATTGGTTACTGCCCTGGCCTTTACCTGTTCCCTTTGCCAGCCAAGAACAGACACACCCTCAATCAACACAATTGAAAGCTATTTAATTAAAAGCTATTCAAACCCTTTAAAAATGTTTGCTTCCAGCAAATCCCAGTGTCAAGCAGCAGTCATTTGACACCTTTCAAAAGCTGCCAGTTTAGAATGAAACAGCAGAATGATCCTATTCCTAAATCATTTTTAGGTTTGTTCCATAAACACCTACATTATGTTTTGGAGGCTGGGGGGGGGGGGGGGCAGGGAGTGGGACACTTGCACAGACTTCATTATAGTTTTTCCTGGCATTTTCTAGTTGGGTAATAGCTGCAGTAAATGGATTGCAAGACTTACTTTCTCTCTCTCTCTCTCTCTCTCTCTCTCTCACACACACACACACACACACACGCACACACAGAGTAGTGCAAATTTAGAGCTAGATTTTTCTGAGCACTTGCAAATGTGCTATTTGTACGCCCTCATCGCAGCGAGCTGGTCACATCTGTATGCAAATACTTGTAAGTACACATTGGGTATTTGCATGCATGAGGTGATGTACAAATCCACATGTGACATTGCACGCATGTAATTTTTTGGAAATCTGGCCTTTTATGTCTCAATAAATGCTTTTAGTTTTAAATAGTGAATCCCCTGAGTGTTCAAGGTGAGATACAATGCAAACTGGCTCTGAATACAAACACCAGTGTTCTGAATCTGCCATGCCCTGTCCCCGGCTATTACAGGAGTTCTGAGAGAGGAAGAGATACCTGCTCAAGCACCAAAGGGGTAGCTGTGTTAGTCTAGTTCAGCAAAACAAACAAGGAGTCCTGTGGCATTTTTTTTTAAAGACTGACAACCCATGAAAGCTCATGTGATAAATACATTTTAGTCTTTAAAAGCGCCACCAGACTTCTTGTTTGTTCTGCTCAAGCAGAAAATTAAGAATAAAAATTTTAATCTGACAAAAGTTATTTAATGGAAGGTGTAAAAGTCACGGGGAGCCTGGGGAGCACAGATCCAACTTTCCTGATAAAATCAGAGGGAGAGCTTCCCATTTCTTTAGTTTGTGGGTGTAGTGTCGTGGTTAGCTGGTGTAGTGAGAGCTCCCCCACCTGTTTCATGATTCTGTGTCCTTGTTTTGACTTATTATGATGAGGCTTACTCAGGGCTGAACTCACAAGGCACTTGGAGGAGTTCCACTTTTGCTTGATAAAGCAATTGCATGAATTTATTAAATATATGGAGAGGCTGAGGACAAGTACAGAAGGGATTCCCCTTGCCCATGCCATCCCAGTGAAGTGAATGGCAATTGTATAAGCATCTCTGAGTGTGAAATTGGGCTCTGAAACTCCCCCTTGGTTTCAGTGGGACCAGAGTTGGGCCAATGTTGAGTACTTCTGAAAGTCTTGCCTTTAATGTTTGCACATTAGAGAGCTCGGATGACGACCTACTTTTTTTTGTGGGGCAATGTAGGGGACACACTTTCTTGCTCCTAATAGTAGCCAAGTCACTTGCATCTTGGTACTTTGAGGGGAAACATACTCTTGGGATTTCAGGGGATACGATGGACTGACAATTGTGGCTGTAGCAAGCCACGCCAGTATCTTTTGCTTTTAAGCCCTGAACTGGAAACCTTATTCTGCATCCCAGATATGGACTAGGATTTGAGGAAGAGATGTTCTTGATAGAGGTTTCTTACTTCTGGAACTCATTCTCTTGGTTGGGTTTTTAGAGCCCAACATGAAGTCCTGCAGGGAAGATGCCAAACCAGTCTGTTTACCCTGTTTGCTTTAGCTAGCAAGTGGGTCATCTTTTTTTTCCCCTCCTGATATTAATGGCTCATATCCCCACCTGGACCATTTCCATAAGTCTCTGTGGTGGTGGCATTCTTATTGGTTACTGCAGGCAAATGTTTTTATTATAATGTGTTTTTGATATTTCCTGTGAATTTGCCCAGATGCCATAAAATAAATAAATACACTTAATGATGTGGCTGAGTTGCTCTGACAGATAGTGGTGCAGCCTTACTCATTCCACAGACTGAGAAGGTTTGAACCCAGTCAGTGAGTGAAAGACTCCAAGATGGAATGGTTGTTTGAGCAGGTCCTTAATGATTCAAGAGATGGCACTTCTCTTTCCTCCGTTAGTACTGAAGCATGCAGTTGTGGGCAGGAAAATATTATCTGAAAGGTGAGATGTAAAACTGTGCACCTGATAATGTGAGAGAACAGGTGGGTAAGGTAATATCTTTTATTGGACCAACATCTGTTGTTGAGAGAGATAAGCTTTCAGGCCACACAGAGCTTCCTGATAATGTTTCAGTATTATTAAAGTTCTGGTGGCCTACCTGTGGAAGGTTCTTACATTGCCCCCATTTAGTATATCTCTCCTCAGAACACCCCTGTGAGGTAGGGAAATATCATTATTCCCATGAAGAGCTGAGACACAACTGACTTGTCCACAGGAAACCATTGGCAGAGCAAAGATGCTTTTCACAAAAGTAGGAGGGTCCTGACCAAATTCCAAAGTTTTTAGGTATTTTTGATGCCCTTTCTAACTTCAGCGTAGTTCAAATAAATCTTGCCATGTTTGCTTCAACTTATAATGTAGTGCTGTCCTATATAGTTATAGTTTTGCTACATTTCGCACCAGAAGCTGCATTTCGGTGAATTGTTTACTGATTTCTATGCAGACTATTTGCAAAGTCCTTTGTGATCCCTCTGAATAAAAGATGCTGTATAAATATAAGCTGTCACAATAGCTTCTGAGAGTGGGTATGGTCTCATTGCAGAAATGCAGGCATATGACTGACTCACAAAGTACCTTTTAAGAACAATCTTTGCTTGCCTGATGTTTGATAAAGTAGGTTTGAGACATGCACAGGCTGGCATGACACACAGTGTAGAGAGATCAAGATTGGACAATGTTCAAATAATATACATATTCACAACAATTATAAAGCAATAAAAGTGATCTCTCCACCCCTGGGATAGGTTGGTCTGACAGGCTCTTCGGTCTCCACCCTGCAGAAGGAACTTACATCCTCAAATATCTTTCCTTTTGGTGATTCTAAAGTCTGATAGCCTTAAGAGACTAGCTGGTCTCAACAGACAGCTCCTCTCTTGTTCTGGTACTGTTTCCAGTGACTCCCCAAGTGTGGGCCTTGTCTATATGGGAAAGTCTTTGGGGTATGATTTTTAAACCAATAACTAGTCAAAAGTGTCCACACAGGACAAGGAGGATTATGCCTGTTTAATTAGATCTGTGTAGACGTAAAGTCTAAAAATGGCTCACTTGAGGTAGGGTCTCTGAGGGTATGTCTACACAGGGATTTAAAAAACCCGTGAGCCTGAATCAACTGATCCAGCCCACTTCCAGCTGTCCTGTGGGGCTTTTATCCCTTTTAGATATATCAGCAGTCTCTTGTAAGCAGTGTCCTTCAACAGAGTTCACAGTCCCATATGAAATGGCTCTTCTTCATACCAATGTACTTGTAGTAATAAATCCCAAAGGAAATAACTGAAAATGCCTCCTTTTATAGAGATTGTTAGAAGTAAGCCACAGAATGTTGGCTATATTTACAGGATAGAGGATTCTATCCTGGGAAGGAGTGACTCTGAAAAAGATTAGGGGGTTGGGTGGATAATCAGTTAAATCGTAACTCATAGTACAACCCTGGGCCAAAAGGGCTAATGTGATTCCTTGGATACATACATGGGAATCTTGAGTAGGAGTAGAGAGGTTATTTTACCTTTGTGTTTGGCACTGCTAAGACCTCTGCTGGAATACTGTGTCCAGTTTGGGTGTCTACAATTCACGAAGAATGTTTATAAATTGGAGAGAGTTCAGAGAAGACCCACAAGAACGATTAAAGGTTTAAAAATAATACCTTATGTTGATAGACTCAAGGAGCTAAAGAGGTGACTTGATTATAACTTACAAGTATGTACATGGAGCGCAAATATTTGATAATGAGCTCTTCAATCTAACAGACAAAGGTATAACCTGATTCAGTGCCAGAAATTGAAGTTAGTTAGATTCAGATGAGGAATAAAGCTTTTTTTAATATTTAACAGTGACGGTGATTCATTATTGGCACAATTTACCAAGGACATGGAAGACTCTCTAGCATTAGCACTTTTTAATCAAGATTGGTTGTTTTTCTAAAATGATGGTCTAGAAATTATTTTGGGAAAGTTCTATGGCCTGTGTTATACAGGAGATCAGGCCTTAGAATCTATGAAAGTCTGGAATGAAGAAAAGAACTCACCAGGAACAGTTAAAGAGGAAGAAAAAGTTCCTCCACGGCTGGAATTACTGGGTAAAGCTGTGCTATGCAGGAAGTCAGGCCCATCTTAACAACTTATGAGCTCTTAAAATCTACGAACCTTGAAACTGAAGCTCAATCAGCTCCTTACCTTGGCACTGTCCTCATCATCCTGACAAACTCTGTCAGTTTAAAACAGGCTGATTACAACTTTTTATTTGTTGGACTGTGAATCAGACTTTTCTTATTGATACTCTGCCACGGGTATAACTTGCCTAAAGATTTTCCCCCTCATACTTTATTAAGTTTCTCCTCTCTGAAAATTTATGAATTCTCTCTGTTCTTCAAAGTCCAGGAATACACGGAGTCCAGCAAGAATACATAGGGAAGTGCAACCTTGGGATTTCAGAATATATATCAAATTGCCAATTGCCAGTTGCCGTTGTACTGAGCCAGTGTCTTTTACTTTCAAGGGCAGTGATATAACCAATAACTTTGGCATATTTGGCATTCCCATTTGACTCATTAGGCCGCACAAGAATCTGCAGGTTTCATGGGCATTCTAACTCTGATACACTGGTCACTATAATAACATATTGGGGGAAGAGAATATTTTAGCTCTTCTGAAAAGCAAAAAGTGTGGTAAAATAGCTTAATATGGGTCACGCCCAGGCTGATTGATTTTGTTTGATTAAGAGATTTAATGTGAAAGCTATTTACCTTGGTGCTTGAGTCATTAAAGCAAATTAAAGTTTTACCACGCCAAAAAAATCAAGAGCATGAGACCCTTTAAATAAAAAAAAGTAACTGGGCCTCCATTCTGCCCAATAAGCTGATCTGGTTTTGGACTCCACTTTCCCCTTTCTAGATGGGTACTGAACTCATTTACACCCTTTGGGTGCGTCTACACTTGTAAATTAAGTCGACTTAATTTACTCTGCATCTACAGTACACTTTCCTTAGGTCGACTTAAGCAAGCTGCTTAAGTCGACTTAAGGAAAATTAAGTTGACTTTATAAAACCTCATTTTAAGTTGTACAATGGGGCAAAGGCTGAGCCCCCTGGCACTTGGCAAGGGGTGCCCCCCCCCTGCCACCGTGCTCTAGGTCGACTTTGTAGGGTCCCTGCAAAATCGACTTAAAATTTAAGTGTAGACATGCTAAGTCGACTTAAATTAACAAGTGTAGACATAGCCTTTGTTTCACTCATCTTTTCTGGTAGCTTATTTCATATGCGTGGTTAGTATTACTTTCTGTTCCATTCTGTTGTTGAGTCCTAATGTTTAGGTTACAGGTCCCCTAGTTTTGATTCTTTCAGTGGTGTGAATTTCTCCTCAGGATTTTTTTAATTGCATGATGTAATCAGTTCAAATGTTTGAATAGCACACATTTCACTTGTTCAGAACAATATTTATTTTTTGCTTGATATAACTTTTGGTTTATGTAATCAAGGATATTCTTCAATACACATAGAGATATATATCTCCAAATCTATTTCCAGTGAAACAGCTGGTCCCACAAGATAGTAATGACATACATTATGCAGCCCCCTGCTCAGCAAAATGCCAGAAGCTGAAATCTTCAGAGAAGCCACCTGCAATGGAGATCAGAAATCTCCACACCACCCCAAAACATGAAGAAAGCTAATCTCTCAGTACATTTTTCATGCACTTACTTGGAACGTTCTGAACACTGTAGTATGTTTAGTTATTAATTGTACCATTGCTAAAGGGTTCAATGAGTAGGAACAACAGCAGTTGAGGAATAAGACATCATGTGCTGTGTGATGTTTACAAATGCATTGGTATAAGCGTGCTACTGAGGTACAAGACATAAGGGAATGTCTTCAAAAGTACAGCATCTGTTATAAAACAGTAGATTTGGACATTATTTGTATGTGGGCCAGGGCTGGCCTTACCATGAGGCAAACTGAGGCAGCTGCCTCAGGTGCCAGACTGAGGGGGGTGCGGGGGGGGACACCACTGGGACCCAGAGCGCAGGAAACTGTGTCTGCTGCTGGTGCATATGTGTTCTCCCTGCTCTAGATGCACAGAGATGGCGGAGTGCTGTGCTGGAGGAAGGAGGGCACAAGAGACATAACAGGCAGGCGGGAGAGAAGGTGAGAGGGAATAACAGAAAGCAGCAGGGGTTGCAGGGAGAGAGAGGAGGAGGAGCCTCTTATGTACCTCTCTTGCACCCCCAGGAGCCTAGACTGATTAACACCAGCTTCTCAGGGAGCTTCCTGTTTCCTGCTGCTTCCCTGAACCCACTTGAGGAGAACAGGCAGTCAACCGAAGTAGTAGGAGCCAGTTAGGACCTTATGACCCTGATATCTTCCCTCACTCAGGCACTGCTACCAGCCTGCTTATTTGTCCCCTTCAATGGAGTGTTGAGAGCCACTATAGCTGGCACAGAACAGCAGTCATGAGTGAAAGAAGAAAACGCCCCTCTGGGGCAGCATTCAGAAAAACAAAGAAAGCAAAGGAAGCTTTTCTATCTAAGCAGAAAGGAGCTCTCCTGAGATACATAGACACAAATGTTCACGGTGAGCCTTCCGGCCCCAGTGAGGATGTGAGTGTTGAAGAGGTGCCTGATCTTCCAGTTAGTCAGAGTGCAGGTGACCTGGCACCTACTGCAGCACCCATATCTCCATCTCAAATGGATGTAACCATGCACATTCCTGAAGAAAAGTGTAGATCAGAGAAGAGCGTGGTGGAGGCGCAAGAAAGAGCTGCTCTTGAGTTTAGTTCCTTAAGTCTAGGTGATCCAGGACTGCGAACCCACTTGAGCAGTAGCTTGAGGGACTTCCTTGTATTGCATGAGCCACAGCAAGTGAAAAACTTCATGTTCCCCAAAGACATGAAAATAGACGTTTCCATCCAACATATTACTGGCGTGAAATCCCCAATGGTGACAAAGTGGAGAGGCCATGGCTTATGTACTCAAAAACCCAGAATGCTGCATACAGTTTTTGTTGCAAACACTTCCAGTCTAATGTTCCAGCCACATTGGGTTCTACAGGAACAAAGGACTGGAAAAATCTGGCTAGAGATCAGGCATGCCATGGGAAGACAGCAAATCACCAGAGAGCATTCCATAGGTGGAAAGAGCTTGAGATGAGACTAAGGTTAAAGGCCACCATAGATGATCAGCATCAAGAGAAGATTGCATCAGAGTCTCTTTACTGGCAAAATGTTCTGAAAAGGCTTGTTGCCATTGTGAGAATGCTTGCTACCCAAAATCTAGCACTGCGTGGCACGTCAGATCAGCTGTATGTACCAAACAATGGAAACTTCCTTAAAATTGTGGAGCTGATGGCTGAGTTTGATGCTGTACTCCAGGAGCATCTAAGAAGAGTCACCACCCAAGAAATCTACACACACCACTACCTTGGAAAAACAATTCAAAATGAGATCATACAGTTACTGGCAACAAAAGTCAAACAGAAGATTGTGGCAGATCTGAAGTCATCAAGATATTACTCTGTTGTTCTAGACTGCACACCCGACACCAGCCATATGGAACAAATTATTTTAATGGCGTGTGTTGTAACAAAAACAGAACCTGCTGAAAATGTCCCTGCAATGGTAACTGTCAGAGAGCATTTTCTAGAATTTATTGACATTGATGATACTACAGGAGCTGGTAGGACAAATGTCCTCTTAAAAAGCTGGAAGATATGGAAATTGCAATAGCTGACATGAGAGGTCAGGATACGATAATGGTGCCAACATGAGAGGAAAGAACAGAGGAGTGCAGACATGGATCCGAGAGTTAAACCCTTGAGATTTTTTTGTCCCATACAGTTCTCATTCATTGAACTTGGTGGTCAGTGATGCAGCATCAGCTTCTAGTGAGGCTGCTGAATTTTTTAATGTAATTCAAAGCATCTGTGTATTTTTCTCTGCATCAACTCATCGATGGCAAATTTTGAAGCAACATCTGGGAACATCCTCTCTGACACTGAAACCACTGAGTATCACACAATGGGAAAGTTGAGTGGAGGCGAAAAAGCCTATCAAACACCAGATTGGGAAGATAGATGATGCCATAGTTGCCATTATGGAGGATAATGCTATGGCAGGAACTGTTTGTGGGAGAACAGTGGCAGAGGGAAATGGAATCACCAGAAACAAACATAATTTCAAATTTCTGTGTGGCTTAATGTTGTGCCAAGACATACTGTTTGAAATAAATGTTGTAAGCAAGAGACTCCAAGGTGTTGACCTTGATATATCTGGAGCAATGGAACAACTGGACAAAGCAAAGTCATACCTACAGTCTTATCAGTCAGATGAGGAATTTCAAAACATTGAAGAGTGCACAGAAGTTGGCAGAGGAACTTCACACTATTTTCCCACCCATTGAAAAATACAAGAATCATTGAAGAAGAACACATTTTGATTATGAGGCACAGGTTAATCCCATAAGAGACCCCAAACAACAATTCAAAGTTGAATTCTTTAACCAGGTGCTAGATTGTGTAAAACGGTCAATTGAAGAATGTTTCATGCAGCTCAAGGAACACAGCAGTATATTTGGGATGATGTATGATATTCCAAAACTCCTCACTATACCTGAAGAAGACCTACACCAGCAATGCAGGGCACTAGAGACAGTGTTGACACATGATGACATGAGCGATATTGATGCGAGTGATTTGGGTAGTGAACTGAAAGCCCTTTCAAGATACATTTCAGCAGGATCAACTCCAAAGGCTGTTCTAGAATATATGTGCACCCTCTTCCAAATGCTTTTATAGAATCATAGAATAATAGGGTTGGAAGAGACCTCACGAGGTCATCTAGTCCAACCCCCTGCTAAAAAGCAGGACCACTCCCCCTAAATCACCCCAGCCAGGGTTTTGTCTAACCGAGCCTTAAAAATCTCCAGTGCTTTTGTTGCTCTGCGCATACGTCTAACACTTCCTGTAACAGTTGCCAGTGGAGAACGCAGTTTCTCCAAGCTGAAGTTAATAAAAACACATCTACACTTCACAATGACGCAGGAGAGGCTGGTCGGCCTTGCAACCATCTTAATAGAGCATGTGTTGGCCCAGACTGTGGACGTTCAGGAAGCAGTTCAAATCTTTGCAACCAAGAAGGCACAGAAAGCACCACTTTGATTATTCAAACAGATAAAAATGCCGGTGTTTACTAAGCAGACAAGAAAAATTATATTTGCTGTTCAGGCGTTCGAGTTACTTAAAATTTTTGAACAAGGCATTTTAAGTTGTTAATTCTCCTTTATTGGGGTAGGTAGCAGAGCAGTACCGTGAGAGGAGTAGAACAGGAAGAAGGCAGAATTGAGACCTTTCAATATTTTGGCCCAAGCGAGAGGGTTTGAGGGTGTCATTTGAGCTCCCTGCCTCAGGTGCCAAAATGTTGTGAGCCAGCCCTGTGTGTGACTTTTACACTCTCTGATGGACAGGCAATCTGATTTGCGGAGGCTATAGCAAATTGTCTGGCAACAAAACAGGGTGCTAGGCTGGAACTCACTCGGTGTTTTATTGCATATGCATTTTGACTGACCTTGAACCAGTTCCCATTGAAGTCAATTCCTGTATTGGGATTCTAAGGAATACTTGGACTACAATAAAGTTGATCCTGATTCTCAGCTGATAGATGATAGGATGTTTTATTTACCAGTTGAGAAAAGCTGTTGGTGAACAGCGTTCTTTGTGCACAATTGGTCTACAGTTTTTTAAAATCTGTGAGGTGGAGTTTAACCAAAATCTGTGAGGTGGAGTTTAACCAATACATCCTAGGTGAATAGAGTTAGGTCAATGCTGAGCACTTCTGAAAATACAATTCTCCATGTTTAATCATTGAAACAAGCATTCATTTTGAAGTCAGTGGTCAAACTCTCATTGACTTTAACTGAAGCAGAGTTAGGCTAATAATGAGAACTTTTTCAAATTTTACCCTGAAATCAACACTATTTTCTTTTATGCTATATGTTCTCTCCTCAGAGAATCTAGATTTATCGGCTAGATTTCTAGCAAATAAGCTGTCATCAGTGCAGGTTCCTGATATCACTTTGTAGTTCTTGGAATACATGCTATTGTTAAACCATAAAATTGTGTAGCCCAACACCATGCTTTATGTGAATGTGCAGCTCCCAGGTCATGTTTAAATGAACCCATATTTGAATGTAAAACTGAGAGACCATACGTCCAAAGACAAGCATTGGGGCATTTATGAGTATTTTCTTTTTCTTCTCTTGATTCTTCTTCTTTTTAAAAAAAATAAAAATAAAGATATCAAAGAGAAAACACCATGCTAATGTGATGACTGAGATTTTCAATGCACAAATGTCATTAAATTCAAAAGTTAGATTCTCCAGCAGCCAGATCTGATGACTATTAAGAGGGAATCAAAATTTATGCCACACATAGAAATATTAAATACTTTTTATGCAAATACGTGCCAAGTTACAGTTGATTGGAAAAGATCATCATGACATGCCTAAAAATCTGATTGTTTTGGCAGTTTAACAAATTGAGATTGAAGTTTATCCACAGATAATGGATATTTCTGGGCACCATTTTATGAACATTCCATAAAATTTATGTGCAGTGTGTAATTGTATGGCAAACATATTGCAAGAGAGCAATCGTAAAGTAGCATGCTTTGCTTATTATCTACACTAATTCAGCTATTAAACAGCACTGGCATATAGATACATCGTATTATTGCTATGTTAATAAAGGTCAAGCCAAAGTCTAGGCACTAGCATCTCAGATATCAGTTGAAGATCCGGCTCTAGGTCTTTTGTTAAAAATTAGCCTAGTTTAAAAAGAAATAAATATTCCTAAAACTTAAGGATGGGTCTAACCCCAAATTCTAGGCCTCGTTCACATTAGAGTTCATAGGTTAAATAGTTCCAAAGTTAAATATTAGGTTAAATGTATTTCTAGAAAATGTGACTCCCAACAATTTAATTTGGAAGGCTCAGATTTAGGTCCATATTTTTGAATTCTCAAGTTTGGGAGTGCTCAGAAGTAGACCTTTGGCTTGGCCTATTACAGAGAGAGGTGTTCTTGATCTAGATTTAGTTGAGGCTCATGTCTACTAACAAGCAACAGTAGTTTGCATCTACATAACACCTTTCAGCTGGGACTTTCCAAGTGCTTTTCAAACATTAGTTGAGGCTTACATTCCTGTGTGAAGCAGGAAAACATTACATCTCTCTCTCTCTCCCCCCATCCCCGTTTGTGTAGACAATAACATCTTTAATTTGCTAAGGGGTGTATGGGCTTCCATTAGAAAATAAAACAAGGGAAAAGGCACTCTCTATCTGTGTATTTGGGTTACTCTAAGCAGAATCTCTCCTTTCCATGAGTATCTTATATTCACAATACCATGTCAATTTATCATTATGCAATTTAAGGATATTGGTTGTAGAAGCCAGTAACCTGAAGGTAAGGTTGGAAAAAGGTAAACTTTAACACTTAGCTGTCAGCTTCTAATTCTGAAAATGTGTGTTTTGGCTCATCTAGAATATCAGCATTGTGATTTGTTGTTTTAACAAACCGGTCAAGAGGAAGGCAACAACATGCCACTCTCTAAAACATGGGTCAGACACCAGTCCAACTTATTGTGATACTGTAAGCAGCATGTTGGAAGAATGAAGAGGGCAATGTGGAAAAGTGAAAGAGGAAACAAAGATAAAGCTAGATTAATTCAGCCACATAACTCCAGCTGCAATCTTGTCAGCATTTGGAAGCTAAGCAGGATCATGACTTATCAATAACTGGAGAGGATATGCCCCAGAGAAATTAGACAGCAGCTGTCAGTATTGAAACAACCCTGGAGCATGGTGCTGTGGGGCACTGTGCTATTGCAACACTTGGTTTATAAATTAATGATTTTAGGTGCCTCAACTTTTAGGTGGCTCTCAAAGGGCATGAATGCCCTGCAGCACCCATTCTGGCTAAATGTGGCTGTGTTGAGGACTGCCTCAGTCTCCCTTTTATTCAGCTCTCAGCTCCATGTTCCCAAATTTCGTGAAGAACCTGGAGATAACAGCAACTCTAGAAACCAGAAGAGGTTTGCACGGTCAGAGAGGAAGCCTGAGTTTCTCACACTCCAAGCTTTTTTCAATGTTGTTTTCCTCACCTTCTCAGCACCTACAAACTTCATTTGTCCTATTCAGCCTGAGCTGAAGTCAATCACCCCTTAACCAAATAAAGATGTTAATCACGCAACTTGGTTTGCAAAGAATCAACAGTAAAGCAGGCCCTGAGCAAAGTGGAGGTGACCTTAGCTCATTCCCCTTCGAAATATTTTCTAACTGTTTCATTTCCTCAGGGACTCAGTGAAGGAGGTTCTGAGGAGATTGTGACCATCGCCACCTTTTGTGATCTCCTTTCTGGGAATAAGACATCAAAGAGCAGTTCTGCCAACTCCAGCCAGTGCCCAGTTATGGTCAGCAGTGTCAAAAGAAGCTGTATAGGTTAAGAGGGGTTAAAAATATTGGTTGTGTTATTTTAATAGTTGTCCCTTAAAATGCAAACAACTGTGGTATCTACCGGTTGTGCCTCTGGGATCGTTAGGTTCTGTTGGTCACACAATGTGGCCACATAATTTAAATTGAAAATGATGAGGGTCTAGTACTTGTTCTTTGTCATAAATTTGTTTGTTCTAATAACTACTGCTCTCACTTTGTTAGGAAATACGTGTTAAGAAGAGGCATGTAAAAATTATCTGCACAAAACTATTACCATAAATTATAATAGTACAATCTTCAAAGAAGAATAAGGTAGAAACGTTGCTCAGTATTTTATATAGATGACAGAATACGGTAACACTGAACATGTAAGGCCATGAGATGTATTGAGGATGATGCAGAAGGACATCAGTCTGACAGGAGGTCCTGGGGCAGGTATCCTACCTCTAGGACCATGACTACTGTTACAAGAATTCAGGGTGCACTCCCAGCTCTGCTGGCTGGTGTGGCAGGAAAGTTGGTCCATAGCCCCATTTTTTCCCTGTCTAATTTGTGGAATTCTAGCACCATCCGTGTGCTCTCGTGGCCACATACAACACATGGCCAACTCTCTTCAATGCCTCAAGTCAGTGAGGGGTGAGGGCACTCTAAACATCTCATTGGTGCTTGACACCTTGAAGTTAGTGGGCCTGGAATTATGGGTGGCCCTTGATTAGAGACAGAAGCCTGGGAGTGGGGAGCTTATACAAACAGCAAAGTACAAAAGACCAATGAACAGAGGCTGTAGATAATTATGGAGAATATAGCCCATAATTACTATAAATCATTATGACTTTCATTATTTATTTCTATTACAGGAGTGCCTAGAGGCCCTACTGAGATTAACAAACCTATATAGGTTCACATGGTGAGAGTATCTGCCTAAAAGAGCTTCCAGATTAATTAGACAAACAAAGAAAATTATTATATCATCCTTTTTGACAGGTGACAAGATAAGGCCAATTAACTTGCCCAAGATGACTTAGGTCACCCTTGACAGAGCCAGGATTTAAACACAAGCCTCTTGAGTCCCAGATCAGTGCCCTAACCAGAAGTCCCATGCAGAATTTATTACTTACTATCTAGGGCTATGTCTACACTTACAAAGTTAAGTCGACTTTGTTAAGTTGACTTAACAGCAGAGATAGCCATTATATTGACTTTAAGTCGCCTTAATAAAGTCAATTTAGAGTTAATCCCCGTCTACACTGGCCTTAAATCGACTTAAGGAGTCGACTTAAGGCTTAAGTCGATCTCAAAGGAGGTGTTATTAAGTCGACTTAAGGAAATGCTTAAATTGACTTAAGAAAAGCCCAGTGTGGACGCGGCTTTGTTTAGGTTGACTTAAGCCTCCTTAAGTTGGCCTAACTTGCCAGTGTAGATGCACCCTAGAATACTGTATATCTGCAGAGTGAGCACTGTAATATTTTACCACTGTTTCTTTAGATCTTCCAGAAATTTTGGAAATGGTCACATATCCCTGGTATCCAGCACTTACACTATAGGACAGTGGAAAGAAAACAAAGTGAAAAGCTCATATTCACTGACAGGTGCACATAGCAAGTGTCACAGAGGCAATGCTACAATTGCTAAAGAGACAGTGATATTTTTGGGTCTTGGGCCCTTGTTCCTTTATTAGAGCCCAGAATACTCAAGGATAAGATAGCTCTCCCATAGCCAGACTCAGCTATTAAGCTCAGAATGCCTGTGGCGCAGGGCTATTCAATTCTGTGAAACAAGTTCCGCTTAGGAGGAACAATTTCTTCTTGGGTTCAGAGCTTCTGAAAATGAGAAAGTGGAGAGGAACAAAAGGTGGGTTTGATTGGACACATCCAATATCACAGAAGCAGCACAAAATAATTCCTGGAGAATGCAGCCCTGAGCCCATAATAAAGACAGATCTGAGGATGTTTCTAGTATGTGTATTTGAGTAGGAGTATTCAGAGTGCAACACATCTCCACTATCAGTTCAGGATCACTATAACCAGGGCTGCAATATGGACTTGGAAAAGCACTGAGGCCAGATCTGAAAAGGATTCAGGTGTCTAACACCCAACTGTTTCAAGGCATCTAAATACCTTTGAGAGTCTGGGTCCGAATCAATCTGAGTCCTTCATTCTGTTTCACTATCAGGCAAAACCTGCCCCACAGGTGTGAAAGGCCCACTAGGCTGTAGTACCAGTGCAGCTCCCTGAATATAGGGGACAGCCTGAAGGAGGTAGGAGTAGCTAAATAATATTTAAAGCTATTTCATCAAACACTGTGAAATTCTTTTTGTTCCACAGGTTTCCAAAAGGAACTTTTTTGGTTTATTTAGAGTTTTTAGCAAAAATGTTTATTGGCTTTGCAATTCTGGCCTCTCCCCAGCTTTTCCTTTTTCCATTTTGCTACGGAGACAGGGAGAAAAGAAGAGGAGGGGAGTGAAAACCTCCCAAAGTTCCTTTTTAGATTTAATTAAAAATGACAATTTTGGAAAAAGTAAAAAATCTTAATGGGGCAGGCGGTGCAGTGGGAAAACTACATTCATTTGAAACATACTGACCATCTGTAATGAACATCTTGCTCTGCTGTCTGCATCTCTGGGAGAGAATGCACTTTGAGGGCCCCTTGGACACATGGTCCAAGGGGGCATCTTCCACTATAGCAGACTAAGGTGTGTGGGGAGAGACCCATGCAGATCCATTGGCCATTCCCTTGTGCAAGATGGGACACAGCCAATGCAGGACTACTACAGTCCTCAAGCAGCACTAGGTATGAGAGAAGTTGTTCCATCCCTACCCCCTGCACACAGAAGAACCCTCCATGCCTTAAAGATTTGGCCTTACAACTAGGTTCCACTTTCCACAGATGGATGTTTGCAGTCTTGCCTAGTGGTTAGAGCAGGCGTCTATTTCTAGGATTCGGAGCCCAGGGTCAGATCTAGAGTTGGGATATGTCTACACAGCAAAGAAAAACCCATGACTGGCCCTTGCCAGCTGACTCAGGGTGTGGGGGGCTTTTCATTACTGTGTAAATTTCTGGACTCAGGCTGGAGACAAGCTGTGGGACCCTGGGTCCTAGAGGCCTGAAACCAGCCCAAGCCCAGGCATCTACACAGCAATGAAACAGGCAGAGCTGGCACTTTGCATAAGTAGATTATGCCATGGCTTATGGCCTCAAGCAACTAAAGGAGGCCCTGTATTCACTTTTTGTTATATACTGTGGGGGGGGGATCCCCCAAAATATTCCTGCTTAGGGGCCTCAATGGGCTATCAGTAGAGCCCTGCATAGATTCAAATATGTGGATCCGCATTCGATCTGCATCTGCAAGAAATGGTCCGCGGATATCTGTGTTGTATCCGCGGATGCTGATATAAAGTGTATATCTGCAGGTATCCACATTTTTGCAGGGCTCTAGCCCTGCACAGATTAAAAATAAGTGGATCTGTATCCAATCTGCATCTGCAAGAAATGGTCTGCGGATATCCGTATTGTATCCGCGGCTGCGGATACAATACGGATATCCGTGGATTTGCAGGGCTCTAGCTATCAGCACGTTAACAGCCCCACAACCTGAGCCCTGGAAACTTGAATCAGCTGGCATGGGCTAGCTGCAAATGTCTAGCTGCTGTGTAGACAGACCCTTAGAGGGCTGATGTCAGCACCAAAGTCAGAAGTCTGAGCCAAGGCTCACAGCTTTGTTGCCTGGAGTGTGACAGGGTGCATACTGACACAGGAGCTCTTTCAGCCATGGGCAGAGGTGTAGACAGGCAGGGGTTTTCTGACCGGGCCCTGAGTCTGTAAGGTAGACTTAGCCACCAGCAGCTTCCAGTCATGTGACCAGAAGCTGCGTGGCGATGCTGCAGTTGCTAGGTAGCAAGTGGAGGCAGAGTACCAGCACTCCGACTCCACCTGTTACTTGGCAATTGGAGCTGTCATTCGGAGAAGAAAGGGGTAGCGATGGTGAGATCAGGCCCTCCCACTGCAGCACCTGCTAGCTGTATCAACTTCTCCATCGTGGCTGCAGGGCCTGACCAGAAGCTGGTGGCCAGAGCTGCAAGTGGAACAGAGCCCTGGAATCGCAGCAGCGAAGTTTGCGCCCCCGCTCAGCGCTCAGTGGACGAGCCTGATCTCCAAGTGGGTGGGCCCCATCCCATCCAAGCCCACCCATGTCAATGTCCCTGGCCACAGATGAGTGCTTTAAGCCAGAGGATCTCAACCAACAGTATGTATACTCCTGGGGATGCACAAAGATCTTCCAGGGACCCCGTCAGTTCATCTAGCTATTTGCCTAGTTTTACAACAGGCTACATAAAAAGCACTAGTGAAGACAAGCTAAAATTTCATACAGACAATAACTTGATTGTACTGCTCTATATACTATATTATGTGGTAATGTAATGTGCATATTACACATTGTATTAGATGTGCATTTTATGTCATTTCCTGATGCGTGCAAGCCTGTTCATTTAGTTGAATTTGTCCTGGTGTGTAGGTTGTTATGATATAAAAATGGATAGATTTTTAAAACTAGGAGCTGGAAGTGACCATGGTAACAACAGTGAAAACTGTAAGAAATTGAAAATGATTGGAAAAACCTCAGCATCAATTCTGTGAGGAATACGTTGCTTTTGGATTCACAGCTTCAAATAGGATCCACTTCAAGTCTTGTTTCCTTTGCAGAGAAATGCTATGAATTGAATGAAGCCAATGTAATGATATTTGAAGACAAAACACCTTGCACATGTGGGTAAGCCAGTAGAATTTTTTCAAAGGAAGCTTTCTGAGTTCCAGACTTGCCAGTTTAAAATGAAAAGGGCTTTGGTAAGCACTATACCATCTGTAAGCAGTTTTTAAACGAGATGAAACTTGGGTTATGCAAGACAAATCAGACTCCTAAAAGAACACAGTCTGAAGAACGCAGTAGTCTGGAAAGATTACGAACCACTGCTTTACGCAGCTAGTGAACTGCTGCTGCTGCTGGACTGAAGAGCCAGTCACCTGACTCTTCCAACCAATCAGGTATTGTAGCCAATCAGCTAGCTTACTACTGCTATAGGCCAGCTTATACCCACTAGGTTGCCTGAAGACTAGCTCTGCTGCAAGCCCTGAGTCCTGACATCACTACGCATGATCACTTTTGGTTCCTAACGAGTTATCTGGTTGGCACTTCCTGAAGAGCAACTTGGTAACAGTGAGTGATTGGATTACTTGATTCACGAACTGGTCCTTCCCATTTTACCTGTAGAAGGCAGGAGTTTCTTGGATGCCAGTCAAATGATTGCTTAGGAAGTGCACCCAGAGGGTTAACTTTCTTGTTGTATCCCAATGAGCAGGAATTCATAAGGTTACACATACAGTAGAAAACAATGCAGTTATAATAATTTACTGTAAATGGCTAAAACAGTTTGGAAAAGATTATGAAACTCAGGGACCTCACCCAACAAAGTTTCCAGTTGAGACTAGGGTTTTAATGCTTTCACTATTGTTTTGACATCAAAAGACTAGGATCACTTGACTCCTCACTGCATTAAGATAATAAGTAAGGTATAATGGCATCTGCTTTCTAAAGATGTGTGTCCAATCAGTATTATCAGGCTCTTCAGCTTGTGTACTGTGATCACTATTTTATACTCTCTGACAGATCATACCTTACAATCTGTTCAAATCTAACCAGACTAACTAATAAGAAAACAAAAGGGTAACTGGGTGTGGTGCCAACCTTTGCTCGTGCTTTGTTTGTTTGTGGTTGTTAGGAAGCAGGCTGAACCATTTATCTTGTTCAGTGAAAACCCATACACTAATATTTAATTGCCACAAGGAAACAGGTATGTTCTTATAGGCACTGCTTTGGTTATGGAAAGGTAGTAGTCACCTGGCATGTAATCTGCATTTCATTTGTGGGGCTGTGGCTAGAATCTTTAAATTGTCCATCAAATGAAGCTGTCAAGTGTTCTTTGTTAATATTTTAGTATTAAAACTTATTATTATTATATTGCCCTGGGTAACTGGGAACCTCCCCTAATATAGTATTGCACATCTAGCACGCAGGACAAATATTCTCCATATTTTATATTTTGATCATTGATTGTTTTTTGAAAAAACAATTTTTCCTAATATGTTCACTTATATTTTTTGCAGTGAGACTAGTAATGTTAATGCATCCAGCTAAAGAAAAGCACTTATTCTTAGCTTCAAAATGGATTTTATAGAGTTGGGGTTTTGATACCAAGAATTATTTCTGAAAGACACTGAATTAAATTACACAGTTTAGAGAGGCAGCTGCTTTCCCAAGATGATGGAAATCACAGAGAAATTGTAGCTTATAAAGGTTTTGACCAGAAGAGATTATATGGTCCCTTGACGTGTCCCTTATTAATAAACCAAGATTGACAGACTACAAAATCCTGTTGCATGTTAGCCTGCTGTGCTTTGACATTTTCCTGCTTTATTCCATGTATTACTAAGTACATGAGGCCTGGGCCGTGACCTGCCCCTATCCCACTGATAAAAAGACTGGCAAGCATTTCTGCACGTGGGCAGCAACAAGTCCATGACCCTGCAGAACATGATCCACCTGCAGATGGGGAGCTTAAAATAGTGAAACTTGCCAAGGAGAATAGGGAGTTTGCCCACAAAGTGAGGCTACTAGAGTACATCTACACTGGAGGCTCTGTTAAGTCGACTTAACAAGGTCGACTCTAAGTTGACTTAAATTCGATCTTGTTAAGTCGACCTAGAGAGTCCACTCTGAACACTCCGGTTGATTGCCAGTGTCCACACTAGCAGGTGCTAGGTCAACGGAGGAGTGGTGCATTGTGGATAGCTGTCCCACATTGCACCAGGGCTTCGAGGCCAATTAGATCGGCTTAAGGGCACTCCCCGTCCACACTGGCTTAAGTTGACTTAATAAGGTTGACTTAAACATTAAGTTGACCTTCAGAGGTGGTGTTATTACACGACGTAAGGAAGTGCTTAAGTAACTTAATAAGCACCCAATGTGGACGTGGCGGTCTGTAGGTTGACTTACCATCCTTAAGTCTTGAGACTTAAGGATGGTTAAGTTGACCTAAGGCTCCAGTGTGGATGTACCCTAGAGACTGCTAATGAGCTCCAGGAGCAAGGGGAGCCTAGGTGGAGGCAAAGGCTAGCCTTTCCTTCCCTTGTCTGGCGAAAAACTGACACTACAAGCCTGACATAGGAGAGGGGCCCTGGGTAGCTGCTCCCGCCCTGTGGCATGCAGCCAGGGACCAGAAGTAACTGGACTCAGAAAGGAACCCAGGAGTGAACTGAACTCTGCCAGAGACAGAGAGATTGCTCAGGAGTGGGGGCTCCTGAATGGGACAATAGAGTAAGAGACCCAAAGGGTATGTCTTACAGTGTCATTAAAAAAAACCTGTGGTGCCGAGTCTCTGCTGTCTGAGCTGCTGACTGAGTTCATGGGCTAAATATCGCAATGTAGACACTTGAGCATCAGCCCAGGCTGTAGCCTGAATATCTACACTGCTATCGTTAGCCTCATGAGCCTGAGTCAACTGATCTGGGCCAGCTATGATCATGCTATGGCTCTGCTATTGCAGCGTACACATTTCCAAAGAGACTACACCGAGACCAGGCTGTGAGTCGGCCGACTACTTGTCAAGAAGATGGTCTAGGCTAAATAGCCCACCATGGCAGCATTTAATTTCAGAAAGGGGAGCTACAGAAAAATGAGGAAGTTAGTTAAACATAAATTAAAAATTACAGCACCAAAGTAAAAATCCTGCAAACTGCATGGAATCTTTTTAAAAGACATCATACTAGAGGCTCAATTTAAATGTATACCTCAAATTAAAAAACATAGTCAGAGGATCAAAAAAGTGCCACAGTGGCTAAACAATAAAGCATAAGATGCAGCATAGAGGCAAAAAGACATCTTTTAAAAAGTGGAAGATAAATCCTATTGAGGAAAATAGAAAGGACTGTGACGCTGTCAGGATTTAAGGAACCATTTATGATATTATTTTGTATTAATATTTTATGATTGTTATAATCCATAGGAACTATGCCATGTTTGGTGTCAATAGAAAGGTAATAATTTGTGGGGAATGATTATATAGTTTATGTGTAGGATTTGTATTCATATTAGAAGTTAGGAATATGATTGTTATATTTTAACTTGTGTAAGGCTGGGGAAACTCCCCAGACTGAATGTCTACCCAGCCATTGTCTCCTTAATGGACCATTAAGGAAGCTCCCCAGTATAATGGGCCGAAGAAGAAAACCTGTTGAGCCACTAGGACTTGAACATGTGACTCAACTCCAATTTGATTGGAAAGAACTGCACACAGCATGGAGAAGGCCAGAGGTGATAAAAGGCAGCAGCCCCAACTCCATCTGGCTCTCAAGTCCTCAGTCTACAGCCAACACCCATCTCTGGAACTATTCCTCTGAGACTGAACAAAGGATTGAGGCCCACTCTGATGCTGGGTGTTTACCAGAGGAACAAGTCTGCAAACTGCTTTTCATGAACTTTAAATCATTTGTATGTATGTGATTCGCTTTGACCCTTTAACATCTCATATTTTGCTTCTTTTCTTCTTATATTAAACCTTTAGTTGTAGTTGCTAAAGGATTGGCTACCAGTGTGGTATTTTGGGTAAGATCCAAACCTATATTGTTCTGTGTGCTGTGGCTGGCCCTTTGGGGTCAGGAGAACCTATATCTTTAAGGGATCGTGTGGCTAGGTGGAAGCCAGAGGAGCTGGAGTGCAATAAAGGGAGCTGTTTCTATTTTGGGCAGATTTCTTGGTATCCAGTGGGGAACCAGAAGCCTGGTTGTGACTGATAGGGAGACTGGTTTAAGTACCACCCATCAGTGTTTGGGGAGTTTAGCTCCCGGTTTTGCAGCTTGCCCTGATTTTTGCACGTCCAGGAAGGTATCCCAGGAGGCCCCGGTCACAAGGACCATAAACTCTGGCAAGTAAATATACAAATATATAATTAGGAAGCTCAAAAAAGAATTTGAAGAGCAACTAGCCAACAACTGAGAAAATAACACCAATTTCTTTTAACATAAACCAAAAGCAGGAAGCCACTAAAAAACCAAAGGGACCATTGGCTGATTGAGATGCTAAAGGAGCACTCAACGAAGACTATTGTGGTGAAACTAAATGAATTCTTTGCATCGGCCTTCATGTCTGAGGATGTGAGAGGAGATTCCAAAACCTGAGCCTTTCTCTTCATGTGATAAATTTGAAAAACTGTACCAGATGGGGGCAACAGTAGAGCTAGAGGAGGTTTTGAATAAATTGATAAATTAAACAGTAATAAGTTACCAGGACCAGATAGTATTCAATCAAGAGTTCTGAAGGAAAATGTGAAATTGAAGAATTATTATCTGTGGTATGTAACCTACCACTTAAATCAGTGTTGTACCAGATGACTGGAGGATAACTAATGTGATGCCATTTTTAAAAAGGCTCCAGAGGTGATCCTGGCAATTATAGGTTGGTAAGCGTAACTTCAGCACCAGGCAAATTGCTTGAAACTATAGTAAAGAACACAGTGATCAGAGACATAGATGGACATGATTTGTTGGGGAAGAGTCAACATGCCTTTTGTAAAGGGAAATCATGTCTCACCAATCTACTGGAATTATTTGAGGAGGTCAGCAAACAAGTGGAGAAAGGTGATCCAATGGATATAGTGTGCTTAGATTTTTAGAAAACCTTTGATAAGGTCCCTCACCAAAGGCCGTTAAGTAAAGTAAGCGTAAGTCTTGGGGTAAGTGGGCGGGTCCTCTTCTGGATAAGTAATTAGTTAAAGAATAGGAAACAAAGGATAGGAATAAAAAATGGAGAGGTAAATAGTGGTGTCCCCCATGGGGTCTATATTGGCACCGGTATTGTTCAACATATTCATAAATGATCTGGAAAAAGACATAAACAGTTAGGTGTCAACATTTGAAGATGGTAGAAAACCACACAAGATAGTTAAGTCCAAAGCAGACTGAGAAGAGTTACAAAGGGATCTATCTATCTATCTATCTATCTATCTATCTATCTATCTATCTATC
>ML685787.1:13858961-14009498 GCA_007922175.1 Pelusios castaneus
TGGTCCGGGGCAGAAGGGAGCTCCTCACTCCCTTCTCCCCTGGACCGGTCGGGGAGCCAGCCCCGTGCAAGTCAACTCAGACAGTCCAGTGTAGACTCTCTCAGTTGACTTAGTAAGGCCCCTGTAAGTCGACTTAGGAGTCCAGTGTGGACTCTCTAAGTCGACTTAATAAGGTCGACTTAAAGTCGACTTATTAAAGTCGACTTTTTAAAGTCGACCTTAATTCCCCAGTGTAGACATAGCCAGGGTTAGCAGTACCTTGTTCCAGAGTTTTATAACTAGGTGCTGAGACTCTGGGAAGGATTTCACTAACTGCTTGCTCAAAAATGTTGCTTTTAAAAGATACAAAGAGACAAATTCTACCATCCCCCCTTCCCCCCCCCCTTCCCCTTTTCTTTTAAAGGCAAAGAGTCACAAAGTTTGGGAATAGGTGCTTCTTTATGGATCTAAACTTGTGGTCATGGTTACCATAATATTGTGTGAAAGTCAAATTTGCATATGCAAATCAGCATGTAAACATATTTTAACAAATTTATACCCTGATCCTGCAATCTGACCCACACAGACAGATTCTCTATAGCCATTATTAAATGCTGTATTATCTGACGTGGTAACACTTTAATCTCCACTAGGGGGAGTATTACTAAAGCAGTACGACATGGTTTGTGGGCTCAAACATCAGCATTTTTCAAGACGTGTTTTCCTCTTCCACTTTTCTTGTTAGAAATCTTTCTCTTTTTATAGTCATTGCAGACCAGACCTATATTCAGACTGAAGTCCAGGGCAGCCATGTGTAGTGTTTTTCTACATCAGGTGTTTTGGCCAAAATTTCCAAATCTAGCTGTCTAATGGCAAGATGTGGCACAAAAAATACCAAGAACAGGTTTATAGACAAAATTTAAATAAAAATACCCACTGTTTTGCACACACGGTTCCTGCCATTGTATGTGGAAATAGAATATTTGCTCTTGCAAATGGGAAATTTAAATCTCTTTTGATTTATTGTGGGTACAAATTAGGGGCATAGCCAACCCTTGGTTTCTGGCCAGGTCCCTGAGTCTGCAGGGTGGGTCTAGCCATGGGCAACTTCCAGTCAACATGACTGGAAGCTGCCCCAAGATGCTCCAGCTGCAAGGTAAGAAGTGGAGCCAGAGTGCCTACACTCCAGCTTCACTTATTAGTTAACAAGTGGAGCTGCGGGAGGTAGAAGGGGGAGAGGCAGTGTGATGAAGCCCACCCACCGCAGTGGCCCAAACTTTGCTGCTGAGGCTACAGCGAAGTTCGTGCTGCTGCCGGCCACTGTGGTGGGTGGGCCTCATGTCCAAGTGGGTGGGCCCTGGCCACACCACTGGTACAAATACCTTGGTTTAACTGTTCCTTCTTTATTACTGAAACAACTGATACACATTTCCTGGATCTCTTAATTCCTGTGGGAATGGCAGAACCAGGAATTGAACCCAAATCTAGTGCCTTACCTGTGAAATGATAATACATTCTCCCACAGACACACAAGAGAATAACCGTAAAGTTGGCAAAGAAGGCTCCAGGTAGTGTAGGAAACTAGCAGTATATGCTATTTATTCACTTCTATAGGCCCTGTCCTAAAGTCCTAACTGCAACTGCACTGAAGTCAGTGAAGGATTTTTCCAAGACTTTGGGATTTGAATCTAAAAGAACAAGTAAAGAATATTACTTAAAACTCCCCAACAATAACAATATTAACATTTTTAGAAGAGCTGAACTCTAAATATATTTGAAAGAGAGAGATTTCAAAGGATATTTTTGCTGAACCAGTTTTTCAGTCCCTGAATGCCTGATGTGCAGTAGTATGGGTTCTATGAAATGTGTTTATTTCTTGTCTAATTTAGTCCAGGCAAAGAAAAGAGCATTTACACTTTGAACATCTTATACCTGATGCTCCTGAATTGATCCCTGATTTCTTGAGGAAGATGCAAGCTGAAAAAGAAATGCATTTATGATGCTAATTCATGCCGATCAGGTAAAACTGGTTGTCCTAATTTTATGGTTTGATATTTTACTTAATATTATTTTTGAATACCTAGTTAGTAACTGACAAACTTGTTGTGTGATTTAGGATCATGTTTTCAGAGAAAGCACTATCCCAATCCCACAAAAAAATCCCCCAACAAGAAACATATAAAATATTAACTCAATATTAGCACTTACTACATGTGTTAAATAAGTTAGGTGAAACTTCTATGAATATTTGAATTTTTAACTAATGTTATTTTCTTAAATTTGATTGGCTATGCCAGATATACACATTAGTAAATAATTATTCAAAACAGAAGATTTTTAAGTTATTTGCTCAGATTGTTTGTGTCTTTTTTGGTACTACTTTTCAAAGAATAATGGAGATTATTTACAGAAAGCAAACTTACAGTTTTCTTCCCATGGAAATTTGCACCAGAAACCTGATTTATCTTCTCCCTTTCCACACCCCCAACCTCTGGGTTTGCCTCAACCAATATACCAACAATAAAAGAAACCCCTGCATCTATCCCACCACAGGATGAGCCTTCACAATCCTAAATAGTCTCTGTGAACAGTTTGTGAATGATCTGTAAAACACAAATAATTTGGCAAACAATTTTGAATAACAATTTCAACAAAATTATACCTTTCTTCTTTTGAAGAGAAAAAAGGTGAAATGTGTTAGAGTGAATAACTTACTCAATTTTAGTAGTTTATAGTGCTACCTATCACTGTGGTATCTGAGTGTCTTCCACATTAATAGCAATAATGATGTTCCTAGTCCGCTTCCCATAGTTGGACACCCTACAGCAGTCGGGTTCCCACTTGGCGGCCAGGGCGCCAAAAGTGACCCTCAGGGGTTTTCAAAGTGGCCTGTGGCTCCCTTCCTGCTTGGTGCAGAAGGGAGCTGCTGCTTAAAGACTCAGGCAGAGTGCATTTCCGTGGGGCTAAAAGACCAGTGCAGGCTCCTTGCTGCAGCCAAGGGGATGGGAAATCAGCACTCTCTTCCCCCCGTCTGTATCAGGTAGCATGGCTACCTGGGTCTATAGGAACTGGGGTCCCTGCTGGAGCCAGAGGGAGTGGAGCACTGATCTTTCAGCCCCCTGGGTGCAGAAGGGAGCCATTGCCTTGAGACCCAGTGCAGCGCACAGGGCTACAAAACATATGTGGTTTCCCTGCTTACAGCCAGAGAGACAGGAAATCGCTGAGGAGGCAGCCACCTTGCTGAACTCCTTCTGTCTGGCTGCAGGTGTGGAGGGTCTGCTGGTGGAGACTGGTGGCCCTTCAGGGTTGTAAAAATGATATCTGTGGCCCTTGAGCCAAAAAGGTTGGGAATCACTGCCTTATGGTGTTTTACCATTATGGGGTCAGAAGTCTGCTCAGGGTGGGGTTTTGTTTTTTTTAATTCTATTAATTTACTTTTCTTTTTGTTCGCTTTTTGGGGGGTTGGATGGGGGATTTTGGGTATGGGGAGGTCAGTGTCATGAGCATCCTCCTGAGAGTGGAGAAACCTTTTTAAAGAGGAAAAGGACACCCATGTAGTAAATAGGAATAATTGTAGTCAACTCTAGTATTGTGTTCAATTTTAGCCCCCAGTATAGAATATGGGGAGACATTATTTGTATTAACCGATATTCCTCTTTCATTAACCACATTTTGATTATGAGTACAAATGTTCACTAGCTATTTCACTCATCCATCACACAGACCGCACAATATCACACAGGCCATGCTCAATATGACTTTAGGGGCCACACCATCCTCTGGCCACTTAGCAACCATATACAGACCACAAACTGTACCATTGCCTATCCTAGCTTCCCTGTACTTCTGGATCATAAGGCTTTGTGCTGTTGCTAATGTAGGCATCAATAGTCCCTTAGCAATTACAGGCCTACAGTAAAATGATATTTTCCACATATTAGTCAGACATGAATAGCCATTTTTAAATTTTCAATTTATTTTCAAATATTTTTAGTAATAAATCAAATCAAGAAGAAAAAGATTTTCCAATAAAGGGTTAGTGGTAATAAAAATCTGAGGTAAATCCTTCTGTGAATGATTTTTTCTAGGATGTAGATTGAAGATGTGATTAATCTGAACAGGATGTGTAAGAAAAGGCAGGTGTGAATCCCCAGGCAGATGTAAGAAAAGGCAGGTGTAAATTATAGGTATGGTGGGTGAGCATGATGGAAAAAATGAATCTGAACATAATCAAGTTAATAAAAGCTAGTAGAAAAGCTGCTCCCTGATACAACATCCAACACCCATTAAGGGCAGGTACCTACACCCACAGAACCCAAATCTGCTCTTATAGATGCTCAAGTCATGACACATGGGAACCAGAGAGAAGGTCACATTGATAGCACTGGATCATTATACGTTATCTTATGGGAGAAACACATCCATTTTAATGTAGCTCAGACAGTGCATTTTTCATATAATCAATGTAATATGTATTTAAATATTCCAAAATTGGAACTTTTTGAAATGGTCAAACATATTCTATCCAAAGAGCTAGATATTGTAAAACATCAGTAATATATTCTACACATACATTTGATATAAATCTACATTACTGATACTGGTACTGATACTGGTATAACATCTACTAAGATAGTTACTTACCACAACGCACTATAGGTCAACATAAAAATGATGGGATTGATTCACCTCTCTAGAGCTATGTCTATGTAAGGATGTAAGCAAGGTTAGGAATCTGAGAGCCTCTCTTGCTTAATAGCTAAGTAGGGAGGGGGGCCACTGATTTACCTGTGCTTGGTATTTGCATGACACTCAGCATAATTTCACCCAGAGGCTGGGCATGATGGGAGTTGGTATGTGTGACTGGTTCAAATCCTCTAAATCTGATGTTTTATCAGAAGGGGGAAAGGAAATATTGTTCTTTCATGATATGCCACCCTTTGATTGTATATCTGTTATTGACCAAGGAGCTGATGGAAAAGTCACCATCAGCAATAGAGAACTTGGAAAAGTGAGCAACCCTAGTTTTCAGACTTGTAAAATGAGGTGGGGAAGGGTGTGGGTACTAGCTCTGCTGGAGCTGTGCCTTAAGTCAACACCTATTTCCCCACCCATTGTTAAAGAATAGACCTAAAGATTCCTTGTAGAGGCGCTATTGTTACTTTGATTGAGCTGAAATCACCAGGGAAACAGAAACTTCCCAGTGAGCTGAAATCACTAGGGAAGCAGAAACTTCCCAGTGAGCTGAAATCACTGATGAGGAGCTGAAATCACTAGGGAAGCAAAAACTTCCCAGTGAGCTGAAATCACTAGGGAAGCAGAAACTTTCCAGCAAGCTGAAATCACCAAGAGCGGACAGCAGGTGTGACCAGCGGGTGGTGTGGTGGAGCCAGCAGACAGCAGGTGTGACCAGCGGGTGGTGTGGCGGAGCCAGTGGACAGCAGGTGTGACCAGCGGGTGGTGTGGCGGAGCCAGTGGACAGCAGGCAGAGCCAGCGGACAAGAGGTGTGACCAGTGGGTGGTGCGGCAGAGCCAGCGGACAGCAGGTGGAGCCAGCGGACAGCAGGTGTGACCAGCGGGTGGTGTGGCGGAGCCAGCAGACAGCAGGTGTGACCAGCGGGTGGTGTGGCGGAGCCAGCGGACAGCAGGTGTGACCAGCGGGTGGTGTGGCGGAGCCAGTGGACAGCAGGCAGAGCCAGCAGACAGGAGGTGTGACCAGTGGGCGGTGCGGCAGAGCCAGCGGACAGCAGGTGGAGCCAGCGGACAGCAGGTGTGACTAGAGGCCAGCGGCAGAGCCGGCGGACCCAGACAGCATCTGTGGACAGCGGGTGTGAGTGGCCAGAGGGTGGTGTGAGCAGACCTTGAGGTGGCAGAGGACAATTGGAGGGGAGGACTGAGGGCTGACTCCCCCTTCCCCCTTAATGGTGGAATGAGTTCTGTCTATTGGGTTTGGTGGGAATCTTTGCACTGTATCCCAACCAGTGCTGCGTTTTGATGTTGCTTTTATTTAGCCTTATTAAAAGTCTTGTATGTTACCTTCAGACTTGTGCTTGCGAGAGGGGAAGTATTGCCCTTCTAGGGCGCCCAGGGAGTGGTGTGTAATTTCCCAGGAGACTGGGTGGGGGCTCGAGCTAATTGGTGGTGTGACATTATTTGGGAACCCCTAGGAATAGAACCCGGTCCTTTGCCGCTGCCATCACGGCCTGGCAAGGGGGTTACATCTACCTTTAGAAAGTTAAGTCGACTTTATTAAGTCGCCTTTATTAAGCTGACTTAAGACAGACTTTATCAAGTCAACGTAGAGAGTTTACACTAAACCCTTAAGTCAACTTGTGGGGGAGGGTTGGAGGGGTGCATTGTGGGAAGTGTAGCAGTATGGCAGCAGAGAAGGTCTCCCCTCCCCCCAGCCATGCCTTCAAACCAGGAAATGGGCTCAATCTTTTCCCATTGTGCCTGGCAACTTGGAGCCTGAGCAGGTCATGGATCTGCCTCTTCTCCTGTGCTTTGTCAGCCAGCTGAGCGACACCTGCCAGCTAGTGGTAAGGCTTCTTCGGCTATGGAGCAGGCCTGTTTGGTGACTTGCCAGCACGGAGGAAGATGACAGCCTGCCCCCCGCCCTGCTGCCCCAGCAAGCTGCCATGGTCACTACACTGCGCTCTGTGCCTCGTCACCTCCAGACACGGGAGACCCGCAACGACTGGTGAGAGTGGATCATCCTCACCACCTGGGATGATGACCTGTGGCTGCAGAGCTTTAGGATGAGCAAGCAGACCTTTCTCGAGCTCGTCCGCAAGCTCACCCTGGTTCTGCAGCACATGGACACCCAACTTCAACCCACCCTGCCCGTAGACAAGCCAGTGGCCGTAGCCGTGTGGAAGCTGCCCTCATGCAGGCCTGCAGGGCAATCATCCAGGTCCTGCTATCCCGCCTCATCACCCCAGGCAACCTGCACGAATGCCTCGCTGGCCTCGCCCAACTCAGCTTTCCCAACTGTGGGGGCATTGTGGGCACCACCCACATCCCCATCCGAGCCCCAGAACACCGCACCAGGGACTATGTCAACCGCCAGGTGTACTACTCCGTGGTCCTGCAGGCCCTGGACCACCGCGGAATCTTCCAGAACTGGCTGGGGAAGGCTCACGACGCACAGATCCTGTGCAACTCCACCTTGTACAGGCGCATCCAGGCAGGCACCTTCTTCCCTGACCACACCATCACCATCGGGGACATGCAGGTGCCAGTCCTGATCCTCAGGGATGCCACCTACCACTTGCTCCCTTGGCTGATGCCGCCATATACGGGCCGCGTGGATGCCAGCAGGGACCTCTTCAATCGGAGGCTCAACCAGTGCCGCAGCATTGTCAAGCGTGCCTTCGGCCGTCTCAAGGCCCACTGGAGGGCCCTCCTGATCTATCTGCAGCTCGGCAAGAGCAACCTCCCGGAGGTTGTCAGTGCATGCTGTTGCCTGCACAACCTCTGCAAGCTGCGGGGGGTAGGGAGGGAAGGTTTCCCTGCATCTGGGAAGCCGAGGCCGAGTGGCTCGCTGTGCAGTACAAGCAACCCGATGACACCCTGCCCCAGACTCAGTGGGTCCAGTGGCAAGCACAGCTTATCCAGGATGTGCTGGGGGCTCAGTTTAACAGCAAGGAACACTGAGGGGTGGGCCTGCTACCAGGCCCCATCACCTCCACCATCCGCCCATGCCTGCCCCCCCCCCCCCACGCACCCATCTCCCCCCTGTCCCCACACCAATAAAAAGCACAACACACTGTATAACAGTGTTCAGGGTGTTTATTCAGAGGGGAAAATGGGGGTTGGGAGCTGCGGGGGTTGGGAAGTTTGGTGGGAGTGAAGAGGGTCGGGGGGGAGAGGGGCAGTCAGGGGGAGTGAAGAGGGTCAGGGGAAGTGAAGAGGATTGGGGGGAGTAAGGGGGGTTGGAGGGAGTGAAGAGGGTCAGGGTGAGGGTCTGGTGCTAGTGGCCTCCAGAAGGCGGGGCCTGGGCTTGCAGATGTCCATCCCGGGTCCTGGCCCACTGGGGAGGAGGGCTGCCTCTGGGGCGCAGGGCAGGGTCCTGAGAGAACAGGCGCTCCTCCAGGCACTCCAGGGACTGGGTCTGCCACTCTATGAGGTCAAGCATGTGCTCGAGCAGCCTTTGCTCACCCCTCCGCAGCCCTTGCTCGACCCTCCGGTGAGCATCCTCCTGCTCCTGCTGAGCGCTAGCCTCCCCCTGCTCCAGCACAACAGTCTCATCCCCTAAGCCCTCTGGTCGTCGTCGAGGGAGGGGGCTTGGCAGAGTCGATGGTGTGGGCTGGCAGGCTGCCTCTCTCCTGGCCCAGAAAGCCATCCAGCTGCTGGTAATACCAGCAGCTGGTGGGGGCTGCCCCTGTCCAGAGCATCTCCTCCCGGGCCTTTTGGTACCCCTGGCGGAGGTCCTTAATCTTGACCTAGACCTGCTGGGTGTCCTGGGTGTGACCCTTGGCAGCCAGGGCCTAGGAGATGGAGGCATACATCTCCTGATTGTGAGGGTTGCCTTGCAATTGAGAGCTGACTGCCTTGTCCCCCCAAATGGCCAGCAGGTCGAGGATTTCCTGGTGGCTGCAGGATGGAGCCCACCTGTGGTGCTGGCTCTGCTCTGTCCTGCTCCCATGCAGCAGATGTGGCCAGCTCTGGGGAGCAGGGTAGTCAGGGGTGAGTCCGGCCCTGTGGTTGGCCAGGGCAGGCTCTTCCTGTGCCAGGAACTCTGGGAGGGAGGTCAAGGAGGAAGGTCTGGAGGTTGACTTAGGGCTACTTTGCATCTACACTGGCTTAGGTCGACTTATGCCTTAAGTCAACCTAAAAGGAGGTGTTATGTCGACTTAACTTTTCCTTAAGTCGACTTAAGGAAAGCCCAGTGTGGACGTGGAGTAGTTTGAGTCGACTTAGGCCTCCTTAGGTCGACTTAATTTGTAGGTGTAGATGCACCCTAGGGCTGTGCAAATTCCATTCTTCTATCTTGAGTCCATGGAGGTAGCTATGAGAAGAAGGAGGATTTCAATTGCGGGAGGCAGTAGTCAATAGAGCTTTGTGCAGGTATCCACATGTGCAGAGCTGAATATAGTCCTTAGGACCCTTTTTTGGCTACTTACACTACCACTGAATGCTTTTAGTGGGATTTTCCCATGACACTGGAAGATCCTGTCTTGGACAGGCCCCACACCTTTTTTGTAGCTACACCCAGATCCCTGGATGACTAAACTGAATTAGACAAATTTTAAATACCTTGGCACTAATCCCTTTTTTCTTATTAACACTCAATGTACAACAGGCATGTGTGCCAAAGATGGCTACTGCTGGCTAGATGATAAGTACATTATACTGCAGTATGGTTGAACCTTTTGGCATATAAACTACTGTGGATGAAATCTATCACTGTGTACAGGACCAAAATAAGGCCTATGCACTACTGCAAAACCACTAAAGTCCTCTAAATAGGAATTAGGTGGTACTTAATTCATGCATAGGCTCTCTGCACAAGGTGAATTTCGTTTTAATTACATAGGATGGGTCGGAAAGGGGAATAGTTTTAGACTTTAGATAGACAACCCACAGGAGCAGCAAGAAATAATTTTTTAAAAAGTATTATTGCTCTTCTTTCTTGTTTCATCACTACTCCTTTGCTTTTCTCTTTTTTCCCTCTTTATGCTAAGGTAAAACTTGTATATAAAGATATAACCTAATCTAACCCAAATAGGTCATTTTTCAGAATACAGGTTTCAATCCCACCCCATATGCAAGTAATTGTGGGATTAAGCAGACCATAAAACTGATCTCTAATGTAAGATAAAGAAAACTGTCTTGCAAAACTGACACAAAACTATTTTAAGATTGGTACTTAAATCTCTCTCTCCCAAGTACATTTTCAATTTATCATTTTTCTACTGCTCTATCGAGGACACAGGGTTTTATTTTTAAAAGTGCAAATTAGGCACCAACTGGCAATGGGTTTAAAAGATTCTGATACCTGTGGAAACAACTGGAGCAGATTACTGAGATCAGAGATTAGCTAATTTGATAAATAACCTAAAATCTTCTTTTAAAATAATAAATATCAAAACCATGCTTCCCAGCAGACAGAAAGGGATTTCCAGGTAAGACTTTCCATACCCACAACACACGGACAAGTTCCAAAGGGGGAGCCGCGTTAGTCTAGTGCAGCAAAACAAACAAGGAGTTCTGTGGCACTTTTAAAGACTAACACATTTATTTATTGCATGAGCTTTACAGGCAGAAAAAGCCTCTGACGAAGTGGGATTTTCTCCCACGAAAGCTCAGGCGATAAATATATTTGTTAGCCTGTAAAAGTGCCACAGGACCCCTTGTTTGTTTGCCTGACCTAGACTAACACTGCTCCCCCCCTGGAACTAGTGAGGCGGTGCACGTGTGGGGGCTGAGTCAGACCACGGAATTTGGGGGGCCAGGGGGCTGGCGTTTGTACAGTCGCGCTGCGCCAAGGCCCGGATTTCCCCCCTCAGCAAAAAGCAGAGGCCCCTTGGGGATGGTGCAGCTCCAGGGCGGGGGACCAACGATGCTCAGGATCCAGCTTTGATGATTTCCCGAGGGGAGGGGGCTGTGCAGGAATCCCTCTTCCTTTCCCTGCCAGGCACCACTGCCAGCCCCTGGGCAACGCCCCCTCAGAGCCGCCCAGGGCGGGCCGGGCGGCGGAGCAGGTGGGAGGGAGGGAAAGCCCCGCCCCAGCCTTCCTGCGGCGCCGCCCGTCACCTATGAGCAGCAGCCGGTGTGACTGTGGGAGAGAGCAGCGCTCGGGCGGGAGCGGAGGGTCTCCGCCGCGGTGAGGGCGCCGCGAGTGCAGCAGCCCCGGGAGCAGGTCGGTGAGCACTGCTGGCGCGCGCCCTCCCGCCCGCTGCCAGGGCGGGCAGAGTCTACCCCTGCGCTTCTCTGGCGCGCGCTGCCGCCTCCCGTCTCGGATCTCTGCTCCGCGCCGAGCTTCCCCGGGCGGAGTTGGCTGGGTCTGGCAGCTCGCGCAACTCACCACTGGGCGTGCAGGGAAGGCACTCCCTCGCTCGTTGGCCCCTTCTTGCAACCGGGTGGGGTGGGAAATCGCTGCCTGCCAAAGTGCAGCTGTTCATCCTGGCTGTGCCTTGCAGCGCTTGGCCGTATGGGGTTATATTGCAGAAGAGTTATATGGGGCACTAGGTAGCCTGCTGACAAGTGCATTACGAGTGTCCCACAACGATAGTTTGCATTTTAGTGTTGATAAAGCATCTACAGGACAAGACCCCACCTGCTGAAGAGCCTATGTCCTTGTAACCAAGATTTTAAATGGCATGTTTGAAAATGACCCAAGTAGGTGTGACTGCTGAGCAGGCTCAGGGCTGTTCTTGCAGCTTCTAGGTGGATCTACTCAATCTTCTTGTTGGTCCAGCCTTTTTTAATTGTTAGCTGTAGTGGTTATATAGATAATTATAACTCCATTGTATGAAGAAATAAAACAGCAAGGACTTCAGTGGGGCCAGGATTTTGCCCAAGGTGTGTCTAAAAGCAGGGATAGTTGGATGGCAGGTAGGGTAGCAGGAAGAAGGTGGAGGGTACAGCCCTTTGAGCTGTAGTTTCTTTCAGGAACCAAGCGGTACAGTGTGGCTGGCTACAATGTGGATTTCATGGATTTTAGTTAGCATCAATACTTTTTAAAAACAAAAGCACATTCTCTTCAAATCAGAATAACTTGTGAAGAACTTATACAGTTTGTTGTAGTTCTTGCCCAGGGTATCTTGTGCACACACTATCTGGCATAATTATTCTTGAATAATGTTAAAAGTTAAGGGCACACAAATAACGTATGTGCATGTGAGAGGCTGTTGTCTTTCGTGACATTTAGAATTATTCATAGTACTCCCAAAAAAGTTGGAAGGTTTTTAAACTTCAAGTATTGCACATTCATGAGAGCATGAGATTATATCACAGGCCATAAGGGGCTGGAGGAAGTGTGTGGTTGTGTAGTTAAAATGCATCAGGAGTTCTAGGAATAGGAAAGAGGCATCTGGGTCAACATGCCAGTCCTGTTTCAGTTTGTTATTGAAGACTGGATAGTTCTAGTTAATTATTTTAGAATAGTAACAAAATTGTTACTATTTTTATCAAGATTATCTGTATGGAAGTGAAAAGTGTGGTTAGTTCAGAAGAAGACAGGAAATTCAGGCAGATGGTAGGTGGTGTGGTCATTTCTACCAGAATGATATTAGAGCAATCTTTAGTTAGGGTCTAAAATTTCCAAATGCTTCCACTGTTTTAACCAGTGAAATACAAATATTGCTGAAATCATATTCCTTCTTAAAATTGGTGCCTATTACATTGCACGTCATATATTTTTGTTGAGCCGTCTTAACATCTTGGATGGCATGTTCTGCAGATGTGTGTTTGTGTAGATAGATGCGAAAAATTAAATGAAAGGCTCATAAATAAAAAAGGAAGTTTAACTTTTTCTGTTAAATCAGATTCTTTAAGTTTTTTCAGTTTTATATAATGGTATAGCTTGAATACGCTCATTGTTAAACAAGGAAATAGGAATAACATGTCAGTATTAATTTTACATTGTAAACATATAGCATAAGTTGTATTTGGGCAAGTTTTGCTTTGCCATAAAAGTACATACAATACCTAGCTGCTGAAATATGTAAGACCAAATCCTCCTTCCTTACGACCTTCCAAGTTTAGAAGTTCCTAAACTCCATAAAACTCCTACGGTTCACTTGCACAGCAGGGCAAGCCATGGAGAAACTATGCAGAGGGATTATGCAACCTTGTTCCTTGATGCCTGTCTGTGTTAGCTTGTACAGGCGGAGGAGTTGTTGGGTGTGTGCCATATGCTAGTGCAAGTCGAGTACATGGATTCACTGGCCTAACTGTTGACATGAACGAAGCTCACAAAGGGCATGGATGCTGCTCCATCTGGCCTTTAATAGTTTCTACATGACCTTGGGTTGGGAGGAACGATTCTGCTGCCACCCCACCCCCTGGCATCTCCTATAAAGTTCTCCTGGACAAGACTAATTTACTTAAATTTTGCACACAAGTTCATAATTCATCCCTTAGGAATGAATTGTCTTCATGTGTTTTGTTGTGCTGCTGGATATTTTTCCTGAGATAATGATGATGTATTAATTATGGACTTTGTCCCAGTTCTGCAAGAAACTCTGTGTGGGTGGATTCTTATACCCACACAGAGTTCCTTACAGGAATGCGGCCTATGATACTATATGCAACCCATTCCCCTGTTAATGCAATGCTGTTGTTGATTATTTACTGCTTATGATATCTACTGGTTCCAATCACGATCAGACTCCCTTTGTGTTAGTCACTGAACGAACTCGTATGAAAACGTGGTTCCTGTCTCAAATACCTTGCACTCTATGTATGGGACTGTAATTTAAAAAACAAAAACAAACCAACCAGAGTTAAAGCTGTTGTGGTGTTGGAGCAAACTGTTTGTTTTTAAATCTGTTAGAAGTACACAGACATTATGATGATAGGGGATGTATAAATATTTATATAAACACAAGTTTGGATCTTAATCCTGCAGGATATTTTATGTAGGTGGACCCTTACTGACTTCAGTGGGTCTGTGCACGGGTATAAGGGTCCACTCAGGCTAAATTCAGTACAGGGTAAGGATCTTAGTTCTGACATTGATTGGGCTGTAGTACAGTAAGGATTTTCCTTCTTTGATAACACAGTAATGGAAAATGCAACATAATATGTCTGTTATTGCATATAGAACCATATATGTATATATTGTAATGTCATGTGATGAAATACCCCTATTGGAATGTATCTGATTTAAAGTCAGTACTAACTTAGAATTTTCTCACCCTTCTGCTAATAATAATAATCATAACAAACATAACCTTTTTCCTTTTTATTTTGTTTTAAATTTAAGGTCTACAGTTCTTTTTAAAAATTAAAGAGAGAACATATAAATAACTTATTTCAATAAGCTCTTAATAAAAAAGAGCATTTAGCTGATCATCTGATCCTTTTAAAAACAAACAAACAAACAAAAAAAACCCACCCCAAAACCAACCAACCAAAAACTGAATAGATTTTCTTCATCTTTTAGAAAAAAATCACCTCTGGGCTAGGAGTAAGCATGAGAATTTGAGCCTGAAGGTAGCTATTTTGGAAAGTCAAACCACTGAAAACAGGGGCTTGTATTGAAAAAAATGATATCTTAATATCTAGCTAATGAATAAGTAAGTGCATTCTAGCAAGGAGGCATATATAAAAAACTGCAATGTCTGATGTTGTTTGTGTAGAATAAGAAAGGTATCAATATTGTTAAATACTCAGTCCATTACAGAACCAAGGATGTCTTCATTCAAAAGTAGTAGTGCTTTCTATAAAGCTGTTTTGTATGCTATTAGTAATCTGTCTGAGGCTTGAAAGTGAAATATGCTTGTTTATAAAAGATCTACATGTTTCATAGGCTCTGATTTCTATGGAGGTGTCTTCCCTGCAATTATTGACCAGGTCTCTGCTTATCTAATAAAACTAGATGAGAGTAGGCATATTAAGCCTAGCAAAAGCTTGTTTTTTTTCTTCGTCTATCTTCCATAATACATTGTTTCTGGATGTGCTTGAACATCTGTACTATTATTGTGTGAACATGTTGGACCATTAGTTTTAAAATGTCATAAATCACTGCACAGGTGAAAAGTTAAGGCATGTTACTGCTTCAGGAAAATCATTTTATTCTGGAACAACAGAGCCCACAAAGGCCCAAGCTCTTTAGAGAGTGCAGATACTTAATATGACTTGTCATTTTTCAGAGATCAGTGTTTAATTATTGTGCCCGCCTGTGGCAAAAACCCCTTCCCCCAGCCTGAGGATAGAAGCTACTGAGCCAAGGACTCAACTGGTTACAGGGGATAACAAATAAAAAACCAGGAACAGGAGTAAAGGTCAAAGGAGTAAACAGATGGAACCTGAAGGGGATACTGAGCAGAGAACCCTGGACAGTGTCCATGGCTTCTCAAAAGTAGCCAAGGAGTCAGCAGATATGGTCAAGAGGACCTCTACCCGGATACGTGATCTGACGGAGGAATGGAAATAGGTCCCACAGTTGCAATGAACCTCCTCAGCCAACATCCTCTCCCTGGAGTTATAGATGGCCACCTTGACCGAAGCGGGGAGGAGGTGGACGAGGAAGTCCCATGACTTTGTGGGCCACTTAATCGCCATGTTAACATGGCTATTATGGCATCACCTGCATTATTCTGGCATTATTACTTAATTCTTACATTATTGGAGATTCATGAAAGCTAATGCAATAAATAAGTCTGTTAGTATTTAAAAGTGCCACAGGACTCTGTTTCTCTGCAATAGACTAACACGGCTACCCCTTTGGAAAAGAATTATGTTGTTTGTAAATTGCATTTACTATGAATATTTACTTCTCTTTGGAAAATTGAGGCAATCAGAAATGGAAAATGGTTATACAGTTTTGGAACTCAGCTGGTCCTAGTGAACCTAAACAGGATTTCTTAGTTTTTCATCCACAAATAGTATTTGGTCAGGGTAGTCCAATGACTGTCAGAATTCATAACAGTGATGAAGTGATAACTGGGTCTATATCTGAAAACATTCCAAGTACTTTTTGATTTAAGCATTCATAAAAGAAAAGCAAGTCCTGTATATACACAGTACATAGTTTCCAAATGTTCATAACTTCAGCCTGTAAGCATTTGTAACCAAATGCACTCATTCACTACTATCTGCATATCATCTTGGCAACTTTAAGGCAGCCATTGAAAAACCTTTATATGAAACTACTAAGAATTTTCATGTAGTGTAGAAAACATTTTTTTCTCAGGCTTTGATAACACAAAAAAATAGTTGAATTTATTTTCTTCAAACTTTCAAATATATATATATATCCACCTCTGGGCCAGCATCAAACATAAGGAGCCTGATTCTCCAGTGCCTTGCACCTTGTGTGGTCTCCTAACTCTGTGTACAGTGGATGTAAAATGCTATTGGATCAGCACTTTATACCCTCTCTGCACAAGTGTAAGTGGTGATATAATGTGCAAGGCATAGAAAATCAGCCCTGAGAAATTTGAAAGATACAAGTCTCTGAAATTTTATAAGGAAGTATAATAGGAGTTTTACATGAAAGTGATAGATCAGGGTTGACACTGACAAGTTGAATGATCAAGAAAGCTTCCAGTTGTGCCTGGTTTTGCTACTTAAATATAATAAAAATTAAATATCAATCATTGCATTCCTGGCAATTGCAATGTCTTTCTGGTATGGGAAATAAGGAAGATTACAATGTTAATGCTTGGTTCCTATAGCTGTGTAAAAGCGCACACTTCCTAGTAGGCCAGGGATTGGCAACCTAGGGCATATGTGCCACACGTGGCACGCAAGCCCATTCAGAGTGTTAAACAGGGCTCCTGGCCCTGTGGCTGCTCTCCCCTGCTACCCGCCTTCCCCCCAGCGGGGCCTGAGGTGGCAAGAGCCACCACACACGTGGTTCTTGCAGCTTCAGGCCCCACTTGGGGGGCAGAGCCTGCAGGAGGGGCTCTTGCTGCCCCACGCACTGACCCTGGCACCTGCTGAGACATCTAGACAGTGCATGGTGCTGAAGTGGAGCTAGTGGTCATGGTATGCGTAGATTAGGAACTGGGGAATCTTTTGGGAAAGGAGGAGCCTATACAAAATGGAACAAATATTTCTGGGATATATAATTAAAAGGTTGTAAAGCAGTTTTTATACTAAGGGCTGGAGGAGCACGTGGTTCAGACAGAGACATCCCTTAGGGGAGGATCTATTAATGGAGATTCTCTATACCCTAGGAAATAGTAGAGGACGGAAGAGGATAAAATATGGGTAGAATCTGATGAGAAGCAGTGAAATGAAAGAGTCCCATTCAATTACATCACATAATGGCAGACAGCTAAAAAGAGGCAATTTTTCTAAGTGATTATATAAAAATGCCAGAAGTCTAAATACTCAGATAGGTGAAGTTGAGTGCCTTGTATTAAATGAGGATATTGACAGACATAACAGAAACTTCATGGAATGAGTATAATCAATGGAATTCAGTAATATCAGTATAAAAAAAATCAAAAGGACAGAATAGGTTGTACTGGTGGTGGAATGACATATATATGTAAGAAGGTATAAAGTCAAACAAAATAAGAATCTAAAATGAACCAAGCTGTGCCATAGAATCTCTATGGATAGTAATTCCATGCTTGAATAATAAGAATACAACAGTAGAGATATACTCCTGAGCAGGAAGATGATAGTGACTGTGAAATGCCCAGGGACATTAGAGAGGCTATAAAAATAAACTCAATAGTAACTGGGGATTTCAGCTATCCCCATATTGACAGAATACCTGTTACCTAAGGATGGACTGCAGAGAGATGGTTTCTTGCCAACCCCTGCTTTAAGGAGTCAACCCCTGGCACGCATGCCTGTTTGGAGAGGCACGTGGTGCTGCTGCTCCCCTTGCTGACCCCACTTCCCAGCGAGGCTTGGGACCACAAGAGCTGTGCGCACGCTACAGCTCCTGTCCCTTGCTGGCCAGGCTCTCCTCCCTCCCCCCCCCCCCCCCCCCCCAGGGACCGTGGCCAGCAGGGAAAAGAAGTTGTGGCACATGGGGCTCCTGGCCCTGCCCCCCAGCTGGGGAGCATGGCCAGCAGGGAAAAGGAGCTGCAGTGTGCAGGGCTCCAGGCCTCTGCAGCCCCCCTCCCCTGCACCCTACTGTCTCTCCACTAGGGAACGTGACCAGCACGGGTCAGGAGCTCTGTCCGTGGGGTGAGGTCCAGCAGGGAGGAGTCATCCCTGGCCTTGTCCCCAGCCACCAGGTGCCAGCCAAGGTTGCCAACCCCTACCTTAAAGGACTGCTTCTTGGAGCAGCTAGTTCTTGAACACACAAGGAGAGGCAATTCTTGATTTAGTCCTAAATGGAGCACAGGAGCTGGTCAAAGAGGTGACTATAGCTGAACTGATTGGGAATAGTGACCATATCATCATAAAATGTAATATCTCTGGGAGGTTGGGCAGATGGTGTAGGTGGTCTTAACAGGTGGGCAGTGCGGGCAGCCCTGCAGTGGGAGGGGCCCCACAATGCACCTGGCTGCCTCAGGTTTCACCCGCTAAGACCACCTGTGAGTGCCGTTTCCCTGCTGGCGGGGGAGGGCAGCAGGGCCGGGGGCCCTCAGTGGAGGCAGAAGGGCTGGGGGCCCTGGTGAGGGTGTTGGGGGGGGGGGGCGGCGGCGGGGCTAGGAAGGCCCCAGTGAGACTAGTGGTGGGGTTGGGAGGGGGTGCTGGAGAAGCGCCAGCGAGGCTGGTGGTGGGGCTACAGGGGATGGCAGGGGGGCCATCCTTAACTTTTGCCCCAGGACCCAGGAACCCTAAGACTGGCCCTGGGTGATGGGACACCAAAGCAACCAACCACCATTTAATTTCAGAAAGAGAACTACACAAAAATGAGGAAGTTAGTTAAAACAGAAATTAAAAGATGAAGTGCCAAAAGAGAAATTCCTGCAAGCTGCATGGAAACTTTGTAAAGAGACAACAATAGAGACTTAATCTAAACGTATATTCCCCCCTCTTCCTCCTCCCCCCCCCCCCAAAAAAAAATTGTGTGGACCAAAAAAAAGTGCCCCTGTGGCTAAACAACAAAGTAAAAGAAGCACTTAGAGGCAAAAAGGCATCATTTAGAAAGTCGAAGTTAAATTGCATTGAGGAACAGAGAGAGGAGCAAAAACAATGAAAGACCTGTGGTACCTTAAAAACTAACAAATTTCTTCAGGCATAAGCTTTCATGAGTTGCAACTGATGAAGTGGGTTGCAGTAAACAAAAGCTTATGCCTGAAGAAATTTGTTACTTTTTAAGGTGCCACAGGACTTTCATTGTTTTTGCTATATACAGACTAACACGGCTACTCCTCTAGAGGAAGGAGCATAAACTCTGGCAGGTGAAGTGTATAAATATATAATTAGGAAGATCAAAAAAGAATTTGAAGAACAGCTAGTGAAAGACTCAAAAAATAAAAATAAATGTTTGGAGTACATCAGAAGCAGGAAGCCACTAAACAACTTGTGAGAACACTGACTGATTAAGATACTAAAGGTGCACTCAAGGAAGATAAGGCCATCATGGAAAAATTCTTTGCATTATCATAGAATCATAGAATAATAGGGATGTAAGGGACCTCATGAGGTCATCTAGTCAACCCCCTGTTAAAAGCAGGACCACTCCCACTAAATCACCCCAGCCAGGGTTTTGTCTAACCAGACCTTAAATATCTCCAAAGATGGAGATTCTACCACCTCCCTAGGTAACCCATTCCAATGCTTCACCGCCCTCCTAGTGAGAAAGTTATTCCTAATATCCAACCTCGACCTTCCCAGCTGTAATTTGAAACCATTGCTCCTTGTTCTGTCCTCTGTTACCATCAAGAACAGCCTAGCTCCCTCCTCTTTGGAGCACCCCTTCAAGTAGTTGAAGGTTGCTATCAAATCTCCCCTCAGTCTTCTCTTCTGCAGACTAAATAAGCCTAGTTCTTTCAGTCTCTCCTCATACATCATGTGCCCCCGCCCTCTAATCATTTTTGTTGCCCTCCGCTGGACTCTTTCTAATTTGTCCACATCCTTTCTGTAGTGGGGAGCCCAAAACTGGACCCAGTATTCCAGATTCAGCCTGACCACTGTCGAATACAGGGGAATTATCTCATCCCTCAATCTGCTGGCAATACTCCTACTGATGCAGCCTAATAAGCCATTGGCTTTTTTGGCAACAAGAGCACACTGTTGGCTCATATTCATCTTCCCATCCACCATAACCCCCAGGTCCTTTTCTACAGCGCTGCTACTTAGTCGATTGGTCCCCAGCCTATAGCAGTGCATGGGATTTTTCCGTCCTAAGTGTAGGACTTTGCACTTGTCTTCGTTGAACCTCATGAGGTTTCTTTTGGCCCAGTGTTCCAATTTGTCCAAGTCTCCCTGGATCCTGTCCCTGCCCTCCAGAGTATCTACTATTCCCCCCAGCTTAGTGTCATCTGCGAACTTACTAAGCACGCAGTCTATTCTATCATCAAGATCATTAATTAAGATGTTGAACAGAACTGGCCCCAGGACCGACCCCTGGGGCACTCCACTTGTTACCGGTTGCCAACTAGCCATCGAGCCATTGATTCCTGCCCGTTGATCTAGCCAGTTTTCTATCCACCTTATGGTCAACTTGCCCAACCCATACTTCCTTAACTTGATGACGAGAATGCTGTGGGAAACCGTATCAAAAGCCTTGCTAAAGTCGAGGTATACTACGTCAACAGCACTTCCCGCATCCACAAATTCAGTCATCATAGAAGGAAATCAGGTTGGTCAGGCACGATTTGCCCTTGGTGAATCCATGTTGACTGCTCCTGATCACTCTATTTTCCTCCAAGTGTTTCAGGATGGATTCTTTGAGGACCTGCTCCATGATTTTCCCAGGGATTGAGGTGAGGCTGACTGGTCTGTAGTTCCCTGGATCCTCCTTTTTCCCAATCTTGAAGATAGGTACTATATTTGCCTTTTTCCAATCCTCTGGGACCTGGTTGGTCTCAAAGGCTGAGGATGTAAGGGAGATTCCAAAACCTGAGCTATTCTCTTTAGGTGACAGATCTGAGGAACAGTCCCAGATTGAGATGTCACTGGAGGAGGTTTGGGAACTAATTGATAAATAAACAGTAATAAGGTGCCAGAACCAGATGGTATCCATCCAAGAGTTTTGAAGAAACTTATATGTGAAATTGCAGAACTAATAACTGTGGTATGTAACCTATCATTTAAATCAGCTTCTGTACCAGTCCCAGATGACAGGAAGATAGTTAATATGATGCCATTTTTAAGAGAGGCTCCAGAGGTGATCCTGGCAATTACAGGTCAGTAAGCCTAAACCTGGTAAATTGGTTGAAACTGTATTAAAGAACAGAATTGTCAGATACATAGAGGAACGTGATTTATTGGGGAAGAGTCAACATGTCTTATGTAAAGGGAAATTATGCCTTACCAATCCATTAGACTTCTTTGGGGGGTCAACAAGCAAAGGTGATCCAGTGGACATACTATTAGATTTTCCGAAAGCTTTTGACAAGGTCCATCACCAAAGGCTCTTAAGCAAAGTAAGCTATTCTAGGCTAAGAGGGAAGGTCCTCTGCTGCATCAGTAACTAGTTAAAGAGGAGGAAATAAAGGCTAGCAGTAAATGATCAGTTTTCAGAATGGAAAAAGGTAAATCGCCATGTCCCTTAAAGCTGGGAATGGCTGATGGGATGGATCACTTGATGGTTACTGTTCTATTCATTCCCTCTAAAGCACCTGGTATTGGCCACTGTCAGAAGACAGCATACTAGGCTAGATGCATCATTGGTTTTACCCACAGGACCTCATTGAGTTCTTACGATGCTATGACTATTGCACCACTTGTTAATTGTATCATGTTTTGCCTTTATCATAAAATCACAGACAGGACTGCAGCTACGCACTAGATCATAATGTATTTGGACCTTTGCTTCCTTACTCCCTTGTTAAAAGGCATTAAAGATATGATGCCTACTTTATCAGCACGGTATTATGCAATGAAAAGTGTACACCTTCTCTAATATGCTATGCATAAAATAGTACTTGCTACGGTTAGACTTTTGCCCAAATCAGTTACATTTTTTAAATCCACTCTAGAAGATTTTCTTTTCTTCATTGTATAAAATATATTTGCATGTTTACATCATCATGAAAATATACAAGGAAAATACAGGAGGTTTGTGTATTTGCGGGGGAGGGGGAGTTATTTAATGGGAGAACAAAGGATTTCTTTGACAACTTAATTCCAAAGAGAATACTAGCTTTTCTTGGGATTGTCTTGAGTAGTGCCAAAAGCATTTGTCAAGTTGTAGCTGGAATCTGATCAGGTAGTTGCATACGATTAATAAGAACACATTTCTGCATGTTATCTTATAAATCAGAGTCTTTTAAAAATAATTTAATCTTGTATTCTAAGGCCCTGACCCTACCAACAGTATTGCACATGCTTAGCTCTGTTCATGGGTAGTTCCACTGATTTCAGTGAAACTATTCAAACTGTATCTCTAGTTGAGAATGTATGTTTGCAGAATCGGTCCCTAAAGGACTGGTTCAGTTCTCACTGAAATCCTGGGAAGATTGATACTAACTCACTTCAATAGAAGATAAATCATTCCTTAATTTAATATGCTAATGTTGGGGAGAGGGGTCACTATTTGTTTGGTTGGCTTTTTTGTTTGGTTTTTTTTTAATACATTGAGATGTGATACAGCTTGCAAGCTAGAAGCAGAATGTTCTTTATTAATAGTTTTTGTATCTCCTGCTGCTTTTTCTTTTGGCATCTGGATGCCTTGTGAAATCTGCTGCATTTGTTACCTGCATTCTCTCCACATATAGCGTGTCTTCCTCCAATGCAGGAACTGCCATTCTAAGTGAATTGCATCAGTGTAGCTGTAGCAGCTCACGTGTACATCAGAGAGCAGGAATCAGGAGAGTGATCGCAACAACGTTGATCAAAGGATATAAAAACACAGGTGAGAAGAGAAACAGACAACTAGGGGAGAGAAGAAGGAGGGATAAAAGCCTAATTAGAAGGTAGAAAAACAGATAGAATTGATCCTGCTAGAAATGACCACTTTCTGCCTGTCAAAGACAGGAGATAATGGCTGGATTGGTGCCAGAATTGATCAACTTCTCTAGAGAAGGAAAACTGCACAAAAACACAGTTTCTAATAAACAAGTGTCTTTCCTCCCCTTACTCTTGGACATCTCCAATACTGGCAATTTCATGCCCCTTTCCATTGTCAATGATTCTTTATAATTTTATTTGATAGCAGGAAAATTGTTAAATATTTAAGATTACACTGCTGGTCTGTCTTTGCCTAGTGAAGATAATTGATCCCTGTTTCTATGTAACATCCCTGTATGTATTTCTAGATTCTTGTATCTGCCATAGCTCTCTCCTGCAGTATGAATGTGTTAAAACCTACTAACTGCTGAAACCCAAAGCATTAAACAGAAAACAAAGGACACAATCCTTTATCAGGTAAAATTCCCATTGTTTATGTGGGAGCTATTAGGAATTCAGAATTGGATCTACAAATAAAATATTTAGCCACTCCTGATCCCTGACATTAATTCATTAGAGAAATAACAACCATAAGTGATCTTGAAATTACTTCTTACAAAGTGGGTGAAATCATGTCTCTGCACAAGTGATTGGGAGTTTTGCCACTGAATTCAGTAGGGCTGGATTTCACCCATGATCTGTAAGTTGATTGATTCAAGACACAGGTCACTATCTTTTAATAATTTGAGTTTGTATAATTGTCAGCTACAACATTTTTGAGAGCAGTAAAAACTTTGCTTTGTGCTGTTCAACTATTTGTCAATATCCATAGCCAGACTGTTACATACAGGCTGTGCTACATACAAAATTGTTAGGATAAAATAGAGAAAGGCCCAAACCTTTGGTAAGGATTCTGAGTAAAGCCAAGCCAAACGTCTCTCTCAAGGAAGCTTTATGATTCTAGGGAGGACAGGTAATGCTGAAATACCTCAAGAGAGGCTACTCTCAAATATGTTTCTGCCCTGGAAGTGAATGCTAGAAATCTCATGAAATTTTCAGCCAATTTTGCTAAGTTGGAAAATTTGAAAATATATATCCAAATATTTGAGTCAAGCCAAAATACCAAATCCCTGTAGGTTTACTTACTCTGATCTTTTAAGCAATAATTTTTAAAAAGTGGGTATGATGCAATATGTGTACATTTATTAAATAACTTAGTTTTTATAGCACCTTTTATCTTTAATTACTAACATATTTGCTCTACTGTAATGAACACGTATATTGGAACATCACTTCTTCCACCGCTAGACTGCAGCCACTTTTGGGGAGCTAATGTAGCAACTGCTTAACTGCATTCAGCTTAACAGTTTAGAAAGGAAGTGAAGAATTTTACATCTAGTTGACTATACAGAATGTAATGACCTCTATTGGAATTTGCTCAGGAACCTAGGGTGAACACCTATACTCTTATAAATAGGCATGAGTATGGAATCTTTACCCCATTAAAACTAATGGCAAAACTGCCATTGATTTCAGTGGGGTCTGTATTTCACCTGAAGCTTGTATGTCCACAAGTGATCGGTTTCCTCAATCTTACTTCTGATTTAAAAGATGGTACTCCAGCAACAGATAATACCCCCACCACTGTGTTAAGGAATCAGCTTAGTATTGAATCACAGGGAAGAGTGCTTCTCGCTGAATCACCAGCACTACCTTCTGCAGCATCTTGTGTTTTGGGGTATGCCCTTAGCTGGTAAAACCTCAACCTGAGATGGCATGCTTGCATTTCCAAAAGGAAAAAAACCTGAAAGTATTTCATTGTGATTCATATTTCAGTCACGACTAGCTTGGAAGGGGGAAAGGTGAGAAAGAGTTAGGTGGAGATTTAGTGAATCATTTTAACCTTTGCTGTTTAAGTTCACAACTGATGCCACCTAGCTCAGCTGATTTTTTAAAACATAAATTCATCTTTGCCACAAATAGCTCAGCGTAAGACAGGATTGTGAATATTGCCTTGCTAGTGGCTAAAAGGCCATCTATTTCACAGGTTGGGACCCAGTACTGGGTCATGGAGCCCCCTGTTGCTGCTGCCGAAAGACTGAAATGCATTGCTCAAAGATAAAGTTGTTGGGTTGCAGACATAAATGATTTTTTTTCAACTGGACCCTAAGAAAAAAAAAAAGTTTGAAAACCACTGATCTATTTAATTGGAGTGTGGAACTTCCTTCCAATGAAGGAACTGATTACTCATCTCTCAGGAAATGTACTTCTGGGAACAGTTCTGTGCAAGAATAGCACCAGACAATCCAACTTTGCCAGAAAATGGTCCCCATTTCAGTGTCTCCTGAGGTGCCGAACTGGAGAATAGCATCACTGGTTTATCTGGAAAGACAGTAAATCTTTAAAATGGGGCATGAGAGGATGCATAGGTGACTTTGCAAAACAGAACGAGCAAAGAAACACAACAAAGCACCCAATTTTTGGGGGGGGATTAAAGGACTCAAGCACTGCTGTTACTGCAACATCTGAGTGGCAGAAAAGTAGACAATCTTCTTCATCTTTGAAAATGACCTTGAACTTCCATTAAGCCGCCCTTTCAATCTAATGATTAACTTTGCTAGTGATTGTGGCTCAGATCCAATGTTGTTTTTATGCTTAACTCTTAAATAAGATATGTCTTAGTCTCTTTGAGTGGGTGGCTTAATGCATATGCTATTCAAAGGAAACTCCTTGTGTGGGTTCTTCCCTTCTATAAATGTATCCATTCACTTTTTTTATGTCAGATTGCATTGCCATCTACCTTCTTCATTTGGTTTCAGGTGACGGGGGGGGGGGCGGGCGGGCGGGCTTTAACATGCTTTTAACATCACGATAATATTAATGCACTTCTTAATGGTGAACTTAATGATCATTTTCTTCCATTCCTAGTTTAGCATGAAAGGGCCAAATTCTGTTCTGCTGCACTAGAGCAAATCCATTGAAGTCGGTATATTTGATTCATAGCCAAGGGCATGCAAATGGCAGCAGCCTTCTACATCAGCAAAGAAAGTTGTGCCTCAAAATGGAGTTGTGCCCAGTGGAGAGTAGCTGGCATTTGCAATGTCATTTTTGAATGGGGCTCCAACAGAGAAGGGTTGCTGTGATTTGCCGTCTGGGCTCCACAGGAAACCTGCTGAGAAGTGTGGAATCATTCATTCTACATGTATCAATATTGTGTCCCTTCCCTGGTCAATGCTGCCCACTTCTGGGGCAGTGTTGTCCGGCTGTTAGCCTTCTAATGGAATGAGAGTTGCAGTGGATTTTCCACTGAAAATGGCCCCTCGCCTGATTCTATGGTAGCAGAAACCCTGTGCAGCCCTTGGATCAAGCCTAGTGGAAATACTCCAGATGTAGTTGTTGTAACTATAGAATTTGATCAGGACAGTTTGTTTAATTACATAATAGTATTTTTTACCAAGGCACTGATCCTGCAGTTCTTATGCAAGCAAAAGCCTAATTGATTTCAGTAGGAATTTTGTGGTGAGACCATCAGGAGGAACAGACTCTGATTTTCTGTATGTTCAATTATGAAAGAAAGGGCCATATTCTGCTCTCAGTCACAGTTGTGTAAATCCGGAGTCATTTTAACTGAGAGCAGAATTTACCTCAGCAATTGCAAATCTGAAGGACTGTATATTTAAAAACTCAACTGGCATCATTACCTCTTAACGAAAGGTAAGAACTTTATTTGTCAGACTGCGAAAAAAGAAGTGGAAATCTTATTAGAGAGGGTACATCAGCCTATGGTACTCTGGTGAGTTGCATATCACTATTAATCTCTTAAGGTGTGTCTACACTTGTAAATTAAGTCGATTTAAGCTTGCTTAAGTCGACTTAATTTACTCTGAGTCTACACTACACTTCCCTTAAGTCGACTTAAGGAAAATAAAGTCGACTTAATGAAAATTAAGTCGACTTTATTAAACCTCCTTTTAATTCGACTTTAGGCTTAAGTTGACTTTTTAAAGTTGACTTAAGCCAGTGTAGACCTGGAGTAGTCCTAAATCGACTTAGAGTCGACTTAGGGCTCTCCAGGACTCCCCCATTGCCCTCCCTGCCGGGGGGTGGGGGGGCACAGGAGGAGCCTGGCATGCCCCCCCAAAGGGCAGGGCAGAGCCCTGCCCACCCTGCCTCTATGCCCTGCCAGGGTCCCTGTCCCCCTTTGCCCCATTGTACCCAGGTACAATGGGGCAAAGGCTGAGCCCCCTGGCACTGGGCAAAGGGTGCCCCCCCTGCCACCATGGACCTGCCCAAGGTCCCCCTAACCCCTAGAAGTCAACCTAGGGGTCCCCCTTAAGTCGACTTAGTTAAGTCGACTTAGTTAAGTCGACCTAAATTTACAAGTGTAGACATAGCCTGTGGGCTTCCTTTGCACCATTCAGTCTTTTAAGGACTCTAATATCTGCAGAGACTGGCTCTTATTTTATGTTTAGTGTAATCTCTTTAAAAGAGGAGTGAGACTGCGTGCTCTTTACTTCTGTTCATTCTTGTTTTAATTTTAAAAAGTCATTCACACTGAAAGGGTCAGTCTGTTCTTTGTGTATGAAGAAACATGACATCTGGTGCCTAAAAATTACATGGTTTTGTTTCTCATTTTCAATGGGTTGGTTTCCGTTGGCATTAAAATCCCGAATGATTAATTCCTAACATAGAAGCCTGTTCCAACATGTTTCCAATTATGGTTTAAGTATGGCAGAAAAATTAATCTTGCTATGTAATGTATATTCACTTTTCTCTGTTTTTCTCTCTTTTACTTCTGTGTGTCTATTGTGTGGCCTTTGTAACATTTGTGATGCACCTGTACCAGCAATTTCAGCTGTTCTTTAGTGTTTGACAGGAGCAGGTGGTGGGCACAATTAATCATATTGTCTGGTCTTCAGAGCAGGAAAGATGACTTGAACAGATGCTTCATAATGCAGATTCTCCAATGTATCACTATTTTTATAAATCTTGTACTTTTTTCACAATATAAAGATTTTGGTTTGACCAACTATTTTAAAGAGTAGAACTCAGGGCAATATTTTAAAATTAGAATCAAATGTGGTTTCTGTTCTCTAAAACTGATTTTGAAAACTGGAAGGGCAGTTAATGGTTTGCTTTCTTCTATTTATCAACATATTATATGTACATATCACCCATCATGCCTTTCTGTGGACTTGCAGAATAACTGACAGTCCTCCCAAACTGCTTTGACTGCAGAAAATGTCAATTATAAAATAAAAATAAAATTGCACAGAAATTGACTAGTCTAACCCAGTCAAAGTGCGTCTATGGTGTACAGTTTTTCAGTAATACATTGACTGACTGATAGGGTCTGACTGTCATATCATCTGCATTCTTATATTTTAATAACTGTGCAGTATGAAAATTCGAGAGCTATAGAAAGAGAACTTCACTTCTTAAAAGGGAATTCTGTGCTGCATAAGTGAAGACATTTTATCTTGGAGCTAGGAGGTAGTAGTTCCTCTCTATACATCTGGCGCAATTGCATCTGAAAGGTTCCAGGCATCCCATTATCAGAAAGATAGTAACAAACTGGATAGATTTCAAAAATGTTCAAAGACTGGTGGACTGACTTATGAGGAAAGATTAAGACAGCTAAATAATGTGTGCCTCTGGGCTCGTAATTCTACTAATACTTCACAGGTGTAGATGCCAAGGAGGTAAAAGAATTATTTAGTCTGGTACAAGAAGGTATAAGAGTAATGAGATGAAATTAAGAGGGGCAAAAATTAGGCTGAATATCAGAAAACCAACTGAACAGTGAGAGTTATTAGACCATGAGCATTTCCCAAGGGATGTAATACAAGCCTTGTTATTTGGGACACTTAAAATTAGACTGCACAAAGCAATAATAACTGAACAACCTTGCTTTGGCGGGGAGATGGACTAGAAAATCTTGTAGCTCTTTTCACGTCTCTAAATTTTGTGACTTCTGAGCCTCATCCTGCACCATGGAAGTCAGTGAAATTTTTTCCACTGACTCGCACAAAAATATTGGGAACAAGTCCTCTCTCCCCATACTAATTATGGCCACCCCAGCTTTTTCCTTTCTCCTCTCACTCCCACAAACTGCCAATCTGTTACCTCAAATGCTAGATTTCTCACCTCTGTTGTTCCTTATTCCCAGGAAAGACCCAGCCCTCTCCAACCCCAGTTAAAAAAAGAATTGTACATACATTTTGAAACTGCTTTCCCTCTCCAGCATTCCTACATTGAGTAACAATACTGGTAATGGGAGAAGGGAGACATATATCTTGGATATTTACCTTTTAAATCACTTTGAAAGAGGAAAAATAAATGGTTTTGAAGAACAGAGGGATGGGGGATCGGGGGGTGGGAGGATAGTTTTACAAATATACCATAGCATTTTAAAAAATGCTCATAGTGAGAGCAGAAGTAACAGAGGGTTAGAAGATGGAGAGAGAGTGTGAGACAGTGCATGTCCTTATGATGATACCTTGAGGGATTTCGCTCTTATTTTGGTGTTAGCAATTTCCAGGGCATATTTCCTTTTTAGATTTGGAGTTTGTTTAGCCTACAATATGGCTATTTGTTGCCAAGGAGTACACCCCAGTTATTATCTGAAGGCACAATCCTTGTTTTAATTAATAGTGGGGTGGGTGGAAAGCTGAGTGCAATGCAATCTTTAACCAAGGAATCAAGCTAGCAAATGTGTGAGTGAAAGCATGAAAGACTTTATAGCCTCTTACTAAGAGAAACTGGTGTAGTAACCATGCATTAATGAGATAGGTAGAGAAGAGGTGTGATGCATAACAATCCTATTCAGTAACATTTGCAGATCATATAGTATTGGACCTATATTTTATGAGTCTGATTTTCACTGTAGGACTTCATCTCTGCTTCCACTGGAGAGTACAGACCTTTTTGTACGTACCCACTTTCCTAGCACTACCACCACCACCACCATCATTCGTTCGCCTAGACATCAGGGATCTGTTGCAGCAATCCCTTATGGCCTCTACTAATGGTTTTGTTCCATTCACATCTAATGCTAGCAGATGAGCCATCACCAATTTGTTGCAACCCGGTTGGCCATGGGCAACCAGGTAATCTCTTGTAGTTTGGGGTGGCTGGAGATCAGTGTGTATGTTCAGGGCACTCTTAATCATTCTCTGAGCTAGAATGGAGCTGTCCATGTAAGCCATGTGTCCAAATAGTGAAGACCAACGGCAACAGATGATGTCTTTGATGCTGGGGAGTTAAGTTCTGAGGCAACTTCTCTATTTTTGACAAAATAGAATCAGTATATGTGTAATAGTTGCCTTTGACAGTATATGTGGAATGCCTCCAGATGCCAGATACCCTCTTTAAATAGAGTCCAGGTTTTGCAGCTGTACAGAAAAATGGGCATGATACATGATTGGTAAAGCTGGACTTCAAGGCCATCAGACAGTTTTTGCTGGCTCCAAGCCTTCTGGAAGGATTACATTGCAGAAGCCACAAGTTCTGCCCTCTGCATGATGTCAGGCTTGCCACACCTACTACTAAATGACTGCTTCCAGTCAAAGTAAATGAATTCTTCCACAGCCTCAACTATGTTGCCAGCATATTGCCAGCAGATCGAGGGATGTGATAATTCCCCTCTATTCGACACTGGTCAGGCCGCATCTGGAATACTGTGTCCAGTTTTGGGCTCCCCACTACAGAAAGGATGTGGACAAATTAGAAAGAGTCCAGCGGAGGGCAACAAAAATGATTAGGGGGCTGGGGCACATGACGTATGAGGAGAGACTGAAGGAACTAGGCTTATTTAGTCTACAGAAGAGAAGACTGAGGGGAGATTTGATAGCAACCTTCAACTACTTGAAGGGTTGCTCGAAAGAGGAGGGAGCTAGGCTGTTCTCGAGGGTAACACAGGACAGAACAAGGAGCAATGGTTTCAAATTACAGCTGGGGAGGTCAAGGTTGGATATTAGGAAAAACTTTCTCACTAGGAGGGTGGTGAAGCATTGGAATGGGCTATCTAGGGAGGTGGTAGAATCTCCATCTTTGGAGATTTTTAAGGCTCGGTTAGACAAAACCCTGGCTGGGGTAATTTAGGGGGAGTGGTCCTGCTTTTTAGCAGGGGGTTGGACTAGATGACCTTGTGAGGTCCCTTCCAACCCTATTATTCTATGATTCTATGTTCCCATTTACTGTTACGCCGGGGTTAATGTTACCAGATTTTGGTCTTTACCCATGTTATCTATAGGTTAGGTGATGCAGACTCATGTTGGAATCTTGCAAACGATAACTGAAGGTTCGAAGTGAGTCCATCCAACAAGGCGATACTGACATAGTCCAAGTCCAAAAGATGCCCTGCACCTAATTGGATGCCATATCACTCTTTCGAAGATCCAGTCAATTGTTTAACAAAACAGGATTGATGCAAGTATGTATCCTTGATGAACACCTGAGGTTGAGATGAACCATTTATTATAGCCACTTCCAATCCTTATTCTGGCTCTGGTTCTGGTGTGGAGGTCCTTTATGAGGTTGAGTATATGTGATGGAACTTCTGTCCCTTTCGATGCCTTTCACAATGCATTTTGGTTGACAGAGTCAAATGCTGCCATCAGGTCTACGTAAATGACATGGAACAGCTGATTGAATTCTCTTTGTGGCCTGCTCAGCAGTCTTAATGCCAATATTGCAGCCATTGTTGGCCACTTAGGTGTGAACCCAGACTCTTCAGGGCAGCGTTTGGCTGAAAACAATGGCTGAAGTCTAGCAAATGGCACATGAGAAAATACCTTGCCTGGTACAGACAACAGAATTCTAGGGTGTTAACTGCTACACTCAACTTGTGGGCCCTTGCCCTTATAGAGGGCCAAAACTATGCCCTCCTTCCATTTGGCAGGTACCTTCCCACTCATCCAGATCCTGAGAAATAACTTGTGTTAACTGCTGCTCCTTGATTGCTGGTGCATTTCAGTAGCTCTGATGGAATAAGATCACAACCTGCTGCACGAGCATATCAGAGCTTCTTAATTGCAGCTCGTACCTTGTCCAGTGTTGGTTCACCCACTGATACTAAGGGGTCACTGACTGCGGTAGCTGCGGCATCTTCAAGGTTTTGGCTGTACATGGCTTCCGGGTAATTCAAGGTGCTGGAAAAGTGCTCGCTTCATTACTTGGATATTTCTTTTTGACTGGAACAATGGAGAGGCCCGCGGTGGTACAGTGGATATGCTGAATCACTCTGTATGCTGACTTCAGATTATTTTGTTCCATTCCTTCTTCAGCTTCCATAAGTTCTTCATAGCATTTCTCAAGGTCAAGCTTTGCCTTCGCCTGGAAGATCCCATGCAGTTGCGTGCCTTACCCCAAGCCATTACACAGGCAAACTTCAGACTTCTGATCCAGGACCTAAAGGATCTCATCAGACAACCACGGCTGTTTACAAGGCCTCTGAATTATTAATGCATCTCCAACTTTCTTCCTTATTGTTGTGCACTCTCTGGTTCAAACTTCCTCCACATCCATGGGCAAGTTTCTGAGTGCATCAGATCTGTTCTTCAACTCCAACGAGTACTGGAGGGCAATGTTTGAGTTGTCTCTCGTGGCCTGGATATTGTAGACAGATCGGTGCACCAGTCAGGACCAAACACGAAAATTTATTACAATGTTAGTGACAAGGAGGTAATGACTGGTAATAGCTGTGGCCTCAGCTCCTCACTGTATGCGGTAAGACCTGACTATACTCAGCTGGCAGGTAAGTATGTGGTCAAGTTCCTTTCTTGGATGACCATCATCTGTGTGCAAATATACCACCACTGTCTGCAAATAGCAAAGCCTGCACTTCCGCACTCCATTCGGACAAATTGAAATTTTACATGTGAAACCTATCGCCTCTGCACATACATGTTAGTGCCTGTCCACTAATCATGCCAGTCATTGATGAGTGTCCGTGCACATGAAGGGGGCTGCAGAGGTTCTGAAAAGGTGATGCCAGCTAGGAATGCTGAACCTGGATTTGGGGCTGGTGCTGGGGTGAAGGCTGGAAGGGATGATGAATGTGGGTCTGATGGGCGGGGCTGGGGGTTAGGAAAGTCAGCTAATATGCTTTTTAAAGGTAAAGCTTTAGAATGTAAATCAGAGTTCATTATTTTTTTCAACCACCTCCAAGCCCCTCCAGAGTATGCTTTACCCTCACGGCCATGCACGTGTTCTGTAGCAAAGCTATTTTTTCTGTTTCTTTCTAACAAAGAACTGTTTTTTGTTTTCATTGAGAGACTATTTCCCAAACCCAATTCATACTGAAAACTGAAATCTAGTGTTGCTGAGTAGAAAAACTGAAATGAAACACTCTCAGTAGATAACTCATTGCCCTTGCGGGCATGCTTTTGAATGGCTTAATTGAGAAAAGGAGACTTACTATAGCAATGGCTTTCTGTAGCCAAGAACAATGGGGGTGGGACAGTAGAGATGCTGCTTTCCCTAGGCAACTAGCTGAGATGTGATAAAAGAGATTGAAACCAACCACACTGTAGAGTGTGCGTCACTGACTGTGGGGGCACATCATGTAGAATGCTTTGTTTATCGTGAGCTGGGAGGTAAGTGATGCAGGTGCTCCGGATTCTAGCTCTTGGTTTGTGTTCAATGATCAGTTGCACACTGCTATCTTTAAAAGAAGAAGGGACTTTTTTAGGTCTGGCAGAAAGAAAATGTCTTAATATTCTAGGTTTATGCAATGTGCTTTAAACAGGAAAAATAAAAAAAAATAACGTGACTTCTTTGGCATTCCAATAAGCGAGATGGAAGGTTACTCTGGCTTCATACGTGGGCTGACAAGCAATTCAATGCTGGCCTGTAGATCCACTAGACAGACCTCAGTCCTGGCCTCTGTGGTCTCACTGGGAGTTCCTTTGGGGTGTTCTCCTTTCATTCAGACTTGGCTGCTTCACACCAGCTACTTGTAGGATGTTCCTTCTCTACTCTGCTGCTACTCTACTCTACTCCTGCCACCAAAAATCTGCTTCCACGCTAGCTTTAAACTCTTTGGGCCTGCCCTTCCCTTCCCTTCCCAGCCAGCTGGGCTGCCACCATTCGCCTGATGTTCAGACTTACTACAAACCACTGGCTCTCTCCCTATATGCCCTCCCTGTCACCTCTTTGTCCATTTTACTTGGTGTCATGAAACCCTCTGCTGAAATGAGTCCCTCCTGTTAGTCGCATGACCTGTGGCCAATGTTTTTCTTTCAGCTCACGCTGTAAGGGGATGGACATGTAGTGACTCACTAGTGGTATCTCCAATACTGAATCCTAGAAAAAGACACAATCCACTTGCCAATATAAAAATAAGGTGCTGTGTCCTCTGCTTCTGATACTAAGGATTTGTCCCATCTCTCATTGATTCACTGCGTTGTGGTGTTCATTGCTTTTGTTTAGCAACTTGGGCATTGCATTTCTACTGTTTTGCCAGCTAGAAGATGCAATAACATGAGTTGCAGGTATTGCAAGTTTAAATATCTCATGGGAGAACTTTTAGCATTACCTTCTAAAGCAAAGGTAGTGTAAACTGAATAACTTGGTCTTTCCTTTGGTGATGCTGTGACTCTCATTGCCAACTGGCAGGGGGATTATAGGAATGTCCTGGTCCTGGTATGAATATTCTGGTTCATCAGAGAATGTTAGGAGAGATCTTAAATGAAAGCTGGGTTTCATTGGTCATTAATAACGTTGTGAAATGTGTGTATAGATACTACGTAAGGAATTATATGTATACTGGAAATATGTTCTAAAATTTGTATACATGCAGAGCTGATAAGCAGATTTTCTGTCATATGAAAGATGTTTATTACCTGGCTCTCTCTGTGGGCATGGTAATTAAGCCTTGTAAGCTAACACATTGGGAGCCTCGTTTACATATAAAGTCAATAGGGGGTTGAAATCAATGGGCAGGCAGCACAGCAGAGAATAATCCTCATGGGACTATAACAAGTCTTGGTACAGACAATGAATTTTGGGGGATATAAGGAGATGGGAAGGAGAGCACCCCTTTATCCTGCACCTAAGAAGTAACTGAGCAGTACAGCTACCTCAGTGGAAATGGGATCACAGTCAGCCTTGGTTGAAATTCTGCAGAGGATGTTTGGGTTGAGATAAACTTCTTTATAAAGAAAGTTAGCCCTTTAGGTGTAGTATTTAGAAATCATGTTATGATTTTCTGTGTAACCTTTTGCTTCCATTATCTTTATCCATCTCTTGACTTTGACAGTAAAGTTATTGTTGTTTTCACTATAAATATATTGCAGTGCTGTGGTAGCATACAAAGGAGATGATCCTGAGATGAATTCTATAGGCTGGTGTGTACAACATTCCCGTGGGGATAGGAGGCCTGGAATTTCTGTGCATGTTCAGCGGAGAAGAGGCTGGATACTACTGGGGAATACTTCAGAGGGGCTCAGGGACTGAGCTGCATCTATTGTAAATCTGAAAAGCAAATTAAGGGCAAGATGGTACAGAGGAAAGTGCCTGAGTGGCTGACAGGCTGATAGTGTTAGAGAGCTGACACACACACAAGCACAAGCAAGTTTCCTTCATGCTGGAGGCAAGGTGGTAACAAGGTGGCTCTCATTCATGGGCAGCCTGAGAACTGTCATAGCCATCACTCAACTAAATCTAGCTAGGAATTTTAGAACACACCGATCCATTCTTCTTAGCAAATGATAGGAAAAATCTGGCAGTATTTTACTTATTTATTTTATGAAATAAAATTAGGGGAGAGTTCCATACTAAAGAAAAAACCCTACACATGAACCAAAGTCAGCCATCATCCAAAACCATAAAACATACTTCACTTGTATAAAATATTCAAATTCTGTATTTATTAATAAATTATTTGTATGATGCATTTGCCCAGTCATTGCAGTCCTTCAGAGTTATCAGTTCTCTATTTGTAAATTATTATCCTCACCCTTTTTATTGGAAAACATGAAAATCCTTTTTTAATATAGCACATTACTAAAACTATTCTGAAAACAAATTGAAAAATTTAAAAGTAACAGTGATGCTATTTATGTCTGCCTAATACCTAAAATTTCTGGTGCTTTGTGTACTGTCTTTTGGGAGTAGAACTGCACATAATGAAACACTATTCTGAAAAATTATTTCTTTATTATCCAGCCATGTCTATTTATTTATATATATAATATATAAATGTGTAGGACCTAATCCAACAATCCTTACAAAAATTTTAATCTATCCTTCGAAAGACAAAATTCTCCTTAAAATGGAGTTTCATCCGAATAAGGGCTTCAAGATTTGGCTCATTGTAATTTGTTCTTTTCAGTATGATTGCATTTCAAGGCTATGAGTTGGATTAATCTAATAGCTGAAGTTGGGCAGGCTGGCATACGTACATTTGGAATTCATGGAAGCTGTCCAGCTAAAATGAATGTTATCATCAGATATCTATAAGGAGGGCTGTTCATCCTGTAGGACTAGAGGCTATAAAAGTCTTCAGTCTGCGGGGAGCTAGCAGTTTGACTTTTACATTTCTTGTGTTCGCAGTATGTAAGGACATTTTTCCCCCCGCCGGATTTAAGAGTTCAGCTGGAATCTTTCAGAACCAAGTGAAACTAGAAACGTGACAGATGCCTGTTCCACCACCACCTCCTCCTCCACCACCTCTCCCATCGTTTGGAGGACCACCCCCAGCACCTCCACCATTGCCATCTTCATTACCTTTGGTAAGGTCTGCTTTTCATTTTGATTGGTGTAATAGAGTAATTTTAGCCAGATTATTATGATTATAACTGGAGCAAAGCCTGTGATATTTTTGGCTAGGTGTTTGGAGCAAAAAAACTGCGTGTGTAAATTTAGTACAAAGAGAGCTCATTTTTAATTTGAAAACTTGCGGGTGGGAAGTATTGATATCTTCATTTATTCCTTAGAACTTGTATTAAGGCTCATAGTTGTTTTCTCCTTAGGATTCTTCCTTCTTGGGGATATAGCACATGTACAACTGCTCTGTGTACCAGATCACCTGTTTGCATGTCACCGATAGTGCAGTTGAGTGGGTGATGTCTTGGCTGGAGTAGCAGGTTCTTATTGCACGTTGGTTATACTGATTCCTGGGGAGGCTTTTTCTTGCCCTTTTTGATGTGTTGCAATCATTTGGTTATGGAGTGTTTCAGTCTGTGACCGTAGAAAAGATTATGAAACCTTTTACAGCCATATTCAAGGTCCAGCATTTTTTATATCCTGGTACACTTTCCCTGCCACCGCTATACTTTTTGCAAGGTGCATTAGTTTTCTATCTCTGTAGAAATAAGTGCCTAACTCTTTCAAAAATAGAGGTTGATTTCTTTTATGTCTTCTGGTGCTGATATAAATACATACTTCAGACCCTTGAATGCCTCTTTGATGCTGTGGCATCCGGGCCCATTTTGTTCTTGTGTGAAGGAGTCTGTCAGTTTTTTATTTTATTATGTTCCAATTTTAATGATTGTCTTCTCCTAGCAAGAAATTACCTTGCACTTTCTTTATTTGTCATTCTATGTTTTAAAGAGTTCACAAACTGAATCATCCCTCAAAACTATCAAAAAGTGCATGAAGGTGAAGGGGGAAGCGAAGGGGACAGTACTTGGACTGCAAATGTACAGATAGACGAATTCTGGCTTCTCTGGTTGAATTTGGATCTTTAGGCATATTGACTGATATTTTGACATCTGTGTTCCTGATCTTTGTCTTAAAAATGCATAGTCAGACACCTAAATAAGTGGTTTGATTTTTTTTCAGAGCAGCTTAACAGCCATAATTACCATTAAAGTCAATAGAAGCTGCAGGTGCCCTTCTCATAATATTAATCACTTATATTTAGGCACCTAGCTTCAGGCATCCAGTTTGATGCTTTTTGCCATAATGAAGTGGTTGATCCTCAGCCATGGCCAAAGTGCCCACAGCAAAGGGGGTCCACATATATGCAGAGGTGACTTAAAGCTCAACATTGCACTCCTAGATCCTGGTACAGGCAGCACTGGGCCAGTTTCCCAGCACAGATTTAAAACTGTTATCAGGCTATTCTGACCTACTGCAGGTGTCTGAGAACCCAGCCAAAGATCAGAATAACAAAAGGGTGTCCTGGCTGTGCCACTTTTTCCCTTATACATCAGCAACAGGAAGGAGTTATGGATTAAGGGCCCCTCAGTCAGTTCCATGTAAGTTCATTCCTGCACTGGATGATCCTCTGACTGGTCATACTGGTTCTAGGGCCGGTTTACACAGGCAGAACAGTGCAGAGCTGCCACGCCACAGTTTAGAATCTGGCCCCAGATGTCCTCCAGTTCAGTTACAAGGCTACCACTCTGATCTGGTTGGAGGCCGCTCTGCTGAAGGTTCTTTCCGGAGGGCTATATGGCACCTGAATGACTCAGCATTCTACTTTCAAAAGAACATAGCAGCATTCTCCATTCTCTACCTCAGAGTTGTTCCTTACCATAACTAATAACTTACACTGAAGAAGACTCTGTCAGGGAATATTATCTCCCTTTCCCTCCCCACTTCCTGTGGTAGTTGCAGATCCCTTCTGAAAGACAGTGTGGCAGACCCAACTAAATGGATCACACTGTTTTCTGCAGTAGGTTTGGCTTGTGCTCCAGTCACTTTCATATATCTGTTGAGAAAAACAGAAATATCCAAGTCAAGGAGCTTTTAGAGTATGCAGCAGCTAGCTTCAGTCAGTGCACATTCTGCCTCCAAAGAGGTTATGGTTTTTACCCTGATTTTTGTACTTCCTCTATTGCCAGGGAGTGCTGACATCTTCCCATTATTTCATTTTAATGAATTACAAAATGTAATTCTAATTTATAAAGCGCACACAGTACATTACACTGTTAGATGGAATTTGGAAAATCTTCTAGCAAAATTGCATAATTTAATGGGAGCAAATGGATCCTGCATAAAGAAGTAGTAAGACAATTCTGCCGAATGTTATTCTCGCATAACTGTGAAAGGCATCTTTCCTGCTAAAGTTGAGCTAGAGCAGGGGTCGGCAACCCGCGGCTCCGGAGCCGCATGCGGCTCTTCAGCCTCCTTGTTGTGACTCCCTTTGGCCTTGACCAGGGGTCCTTAAACTATGGCCCACCAAGGTCATTTACCCGGCCCCCACCCCTGCTGCGGCCTGCCCCATGCGGCCAGGGCAGGCTCCCGGGCTCCCACCCGCCGGCCGCTTCGACTTCCCGGCCCGGAGCCGACCCTGCCCCGCTCCGCTGACAGCCTCGGCCTCCCAGCACGGGGCCAGGATCGGTCTCCGTTGCTGGGGTCTGCTCTGCCCTGCTGGGACCGTGTTCGGGTTCCCGCCAGTGTTCCCTCTAAGCTGCGCAGACTCCTGCTGCGGCGGGGCTGAGGAGATTCAGATCTCCTGCCCTGAGTATGCTCAGACAGCGCGTGCTCAGGGTGGGAGCAGCCTGGCCCAGAAGCGGCTCTGCCGGCCGTCCCTGCAGCTGCGAGCCTCCGGCCAGGTAAGGGGGCTGGGAAGGGGCTGGAGGGAGGCCTGGAGAGGGGTGGAGGGGACAAGGAGAGTGGCTGGGTTAGAGGGGTGGAGGGGACAAGGAGACTGGGTAGGGGCTGGGTAGTGGTGGAGAGGACTATGGGCAGCTAGAGGGGGACTGGGTGGGGAACTGGGGAGGGATGAATGGAGTTAGAGGCCTGGAGAGGGGTGGAGGGGACATGGGGACAAGGAGACTGGTGGGGGCTGGGGAGGGGTGGAGGGCAGTGTTCCCTCTAAGCTGCACAGGTGCGTGGCCGTGCAGCGGCCGTCGCAACCCCCGCACAGCACGGACGGATGGACCCCCGCGCAGGCCGGCAGCCCCCACCGCCCCCTCCAGACCCCCGGGGCTGCGGCTTTGCCGCGGAGATCCGACTTGAACCCGGTCTCTGGGCTGGCCCTCCCCGCCCCCAGGGCGGAGCAGGCAGGCTCAGGGCCGGGGCATGTGCGTGCGCCTGCCTGCCTGCCCCATGCGGCCGGGGCAGCGGGGTGGCCGCGGCCGGGGCAGGCTCCCGGTCTCCCACCCACCGGCTGCCTCAACTTCCTGGCACAGGGCCAGGATCGATCTCAGGTGCCGGGGTCTGCTCTGCCCTGCCGGGGCTGCGTTTGGGTCCCCGCCACCAGCGGCCTCAGCTTCTTTCTTTCTTTTCTTTCTCTTCCCTGCCTTTCTTTCTCTTCCCTGCCTTCCTTTCTCAAAAAGGCCTGCATAGTTCAGTGTTCAATTTATTTCAAAGTAGGCCTACACATGCACACTGCACTTCTGTTTGTTGTATTCTGTTGTTGTAACAGGTAAAATTAAAAAAAGATTAAAACTTTAAAAAGTTTATAAGCTGTGTTATGTTTTGCGGCTCCAGACTATTTTTCTTTAGTGGAAGAGGGGGCAAAATGGCTCTTTTGATAGTAAAGGTTGCCGACCCCTGAGCTAGAGGGAAGACTATCCTTTAAGAGGCCCTCATTGTCTTGTCAGTTCTGCAGAAACAAAATGCTGACTTAGGTCAAACCCCTGTTATAACTGTGGGTCTGGTTAAAGATGTTAATTGGGGAATCCACTGCAACTGTCTAGAGACCCTAAATTCTTTTGCTAGGAAGATATTTTCTAAAATTTGGCATCTGTATCTTATAGCTGCTAAAACCAGCAGCTGTTTCAACAGCTGGGTAAATTTACTGCTGGAGAGTGGAAATATAAAAATAAGAGGCAGTAATATAAAAGTAGCAAACAAATAAGCTTTGCCTAGTCAACACACAAAGATATCTTGTGTATGTAGATACACAGATACAAATATAAGGGTAATTTTTATACTGATTTAGTTAAACCAGTGCAGGTTTTATGTGTGGACATACATAAGGCAGGTTTAAACTGATAAGTCTACACACACTAGTTATGTATCTGGAGTGGAAGCTTACCTTGGTAATTAATCTAGAAGATAGCACAGCCTTTATTTGATGATCAAGCAACTCTTGTGAAATGTTGGTATGTGGGTTTGATCTGGCATCTGATCTGGCTTTACTGTTTTAATTCAGGTGAACCTGAATAAGAGTAAGGTCTTGAGCTTACTCAGATGAGATGGCATTTGTTAAAGAAGAACCAGTCAAACACTTCCCTCTTTTGTTTTTCTCATTGTGATGAAGTAGCTGAGTTAGGGCAGTTAAAGTCTACCAAAGGCAAGAAGAAGATGCTGAAAAGTTAAGGGAGAAAAGAACTGAGGTTGGTAGAGGAGGTGGATATTGATGTAAGGGGAATGGAGCCAGAAAGAGATTAAACACAAGGAAAAAGAGTAAGAACAGAGAGGAGGACTGATACGGAACCAAGTTTGGAAGATAGATACGTAACAAAAACAGCTGAAACACAGCAGGGTGGTTGGAGCTACAGGTTTGGTGGGAGTGTTTCTAAGAATCCAGTATTTCCTTATTTCTATTTCCCAGCAGTCTCCTTTTTTTTTTTTTTTTTCCCCCTGTCTCTCTTTGACTTTGCTATTGATGGATTAAGATATGGTCCTCTAGTTCATACCCATCAGGCTTTTTGGCCCTTGTGTCAGACCTGCTTTATTAGGTACCTATTTGTGTGACATGGTCAAGAACCACATTACACAAGCAACATGGAAGACAACAGAGTCCTGACGAAGTGGGATTTTCTCCCACGAAAGCTCATGCGATAAATAAATCTGTTAGTCTTTAAAAGTGCCACAGGACTCTGTTGTCTTTCTACAATAGACTAACACGGCTACCCCTTTGGAATTTGACAAGCAACATGGTTAGGAGAACCAAGACCATATGGCACTAACTTTATGAAATGTAACCAATACTTTGGACTGGAGCAGCGATTCTCAATCATTGTGTTGGGACACATTACTGGGTCGTGGAGAGATGGCTGGATTTGCCTTGAGGGGTGCGTGGGCTGGTGTGTCCTGTAGAGTTGTGACACACAGCCAAGCATGTCACGACCTGAAAAGGTTGAGATCCACTGCTTTGGAGAATATTGGGTTACCTGGTCACTTGAGATGTCAACAGCTTCCACTGCCCTGGGTAGTTGATATCATTGTTACATTGCTTACTTGCCTGAATATTTTATCAAGATCTAAGATAAGTCTGGAGATTGCTCATTAAGGCACAATCATCAATGATTTTGTTTCATTTTCTTTCTCCAAACCCTGAACTACTGTTTGCTCTTGAGTCCCTTTCACTTTTAACTCCTTCCTTGAGTCAGAAGAAAGCCGGTTTGGTTTATACTGGTTTTTAAACATCTTGAACTTGGAGATACTTTGATATGAATGCTTTAATTATAGAACTATGTACTACTTATTTCATTGCTGACATTTTTGTTTTGCCATTTCCTTATAATTCTGTTCTACAAGGAGTCGCAAAATAATACAGAAATGATACAAAGATGGAATTCAAGGCATGTTAGGAACGGCCTATGTCCAACAGCTGAAAAACTACTGGGTGCTGGAGCGTGTAATAAAACAAGGCTTTTGATTGGATTTTCAAGAGGGAATGAGAGTATACATGCTGCAATAGATATAGGTGCTGCTTGTTAGCTATTTATGCGACACCTTAGATGGCTGAGTCACAATTAAATGTAACTAATGGGATTAACTGAGAATCACTTTGTGTGCCTGCCTTCAGTGTTGATAGATAAAACTGAGAGCAAGGGGTAGAAAGAAAAAAAATGATGGTGCATAGGTTCAGGCAGTGACTTACAGAGTTTTAAATCTGGGTTTTCCTGACAGAAAAGGGACAATTGAGGCATTTATTCTCATACTTCAATAAAACTAAAAGAATTGGTGTATCACTTAAATTTTCCAATCACAGGCATCTTTCTGTTTTCCATAGCGAAGGGCTTTTTTTTTTTCCTTTTGAAGTGTATAGATTCTTTTATTTGGTGGGGGAGGGGTTCCTATGACACCACAAGGTAATGTTAAAGACAGGCACTTGTCTGGAACTAGAAGGATTATAAAGATGTCATTGCTGAAGCTTTTGAGAGAAGAATGACACTGGATATTTTGTTTTGATAACCCACAATTTGTTCTTAATGTGCAGTAGTTGGTTTACTGATCTGCTTCAGGTATTTTCTAATATGTTCAATCAACATCTATTAAAGCGTTGATTTCTTAGACACTGTGTTACATGTACTAGGCCTTCACAGTAGATCAGGGGTCAGCAACCTTTGCCAGCACCTGTGCCAGCCCCGCCCACCGCACCCACAGCAGGTGCCGGGGGCGGGGCCAGGCTTCAGGGGCCCTGTTGGCCAGGGCCGGGGGCGGCATCAGCCAGTGGGCGGCTTCTGGTTCACCATCCCGGGGTTGGCTCCTGTCTGCAGGGGCAGTACGGGGCTGATGGCCCCTGTTGGCTCCGCCCCCTGCTAGATTGCAGAAGGGAGGGGAGCGGAGCAGGTCACGTCACCCCGGCCCACCCAGAGCCGCACCGCAGACGGTAGGACAGAGCCAGCCCTGGCCATGGCCAGCAAGAGGGCGAGTCCGCTTGGCCCACCCAGAGCCGCCGCTGCCGGGCCAGGGGGCGAGGCCAGCAGGGGCCCTCAGCTGCATGCTGCAGCTGCTGGCCGCGTGGTTTGCGGGGCCAGCGGGGGAGCCTGAGCGGCGCTGTGTGCTGCTCAGGCTTGGCCCGCGTGCCAGCTCTGGCACGCGTGCTGGGTGTTGCCGACTCCTGCAGTAGATCTTTGTTTAAAGATTCAGATGTTTCTGAAGATTAAGAAAATATTTGTATTCCCTTGAGAATTAATGTTGATTCATATAATGAAGTCTCAGAGCAGAAATGAAAAATAAACCAAAAAGTAACAATAGGCCAAATAATTAAAGCCCACAGAATTATACAAGGAGTATATTTGGCCTATTGTGTTAAAACCAAAGGTGAAAAATGGCATTTAGATAGTACAATGTAAACCTTGAAATGTAAATTATCACATGGACTAATCAAAACTATTCCTGAATTCTTATTTAATTGAATAGAATTCAGAGAGAATTATATACTGCACATATGACAACCCACTGGTTTCTTCAGTTGGCTATTGTACCTCACTTTCTACTCTTGCATTAAAACCTCAGAGGAACAAGCCCTCTCTATATAACAGTGTGATAAATGCATAATTTACACAGAGATAGAATTTCCAACGTTAGGGAAAACATCAGCTGATGTCTGCAGTGCGGGATTTTTTTTTCTTTCTCTTTCATGCAGTTGCTATGTTTTGTCAGAGAAAACCTTGTAAGCCTGTTTAAGGAAATTGGAAAACTACAGAGTTATCACTGAAGTTGTGTGGGAGTTGTTTTGCTGGTATGACTTTTTTGTATAGCTACTATTTAGAAAGGAAAATAATATATGGAAAACAACTTGTTGGAATAGAGTGATAATTTACTGAATCATGCATTTTGAGTATATCTTTGAATACCTTTAAGTCAGGCACATGATCCATATAACTTCTCAATATTTCTTAGTGTTCTTCTGTTAGTTTTGTTAAGAGGTTCTCAGATGTAGGGGTGAAAGGTCACAGTATTTTTTGGGTAATGTCAGCTGCCCATCTGAATGCAGTCATTCTTTATGAAGTGGTGCAGTGAATTTAATTTGGATCCCACAGAATAATGGGGTAAGAAACGAGGGGTGCACGTCCAGTCTGGATCTCTCACAAGGCAGTGTAGCACATTAGCACTAAGCAGTCCTGATTCTATTGCAGCCTTTAACTTCCTAATCTGCTAGAACTTGAATCGTCAAATCGGTTTTTACCCCCAAAGTATTTATTTTGCTCCATATTTTTATTAAACTCTTGATCATGTGGTCTCCCAAATACTATGGTGTTTGGGCATATGTAAAAACAGGTTTATTGTCTTAGATGCTGCTTGAATTTGTCTGGCTGTAGTAGCAAAGGGGTAGGCTGGATTGCTCGAAGGCCTGAGGAGCTAAAGATTCCTTCCAGGTTCTCTTATTAATTCTGGAAGTGGGATTTCTTGCCCACAGTCACCAATGGACTAAAGAAAAACACTTTTTTCTTTTCTTTTTAGACAAGCCAACTCCTGTTAATTTTGTCCGTTTGCTTTAAGCCCCAGCTCCTGGGAACAACTGGTTACATGAGAATCTCAGCTTTCACTTAAAAGGAAACATCTAGCCCTTGTTGCTCTAGAGGAAAGCTTGAAAACATAAACCATGTGTACTCTAAAAGCTCAGAAGGCAAAAGAACTTCAAAAACATTTTTAATCTCATGATTTTTTTGAAAGTTTGGTTCTGGCAATACCATACCCCTCTGTCTTTTTATGAAAAAACAAACAAGGAATCTAGTGGCACTTTTAAAGACTAACACATTTATTTATTACATGAGCTTTTGTGGGAGAAAATCCCACTTCATCAAATGCTTGGTGTCTGACAATCTGAAATTTTCTCCAATGAAAGCTCATGCGATAAATAAATTTGTTAGTCTTTTAAAAGAGCCACAGGACTCCTTGTTTCTTTTGCTGAACTAAACTAACACAGCTACCTCTTTGGAACTTGTCTTTTTATAGTATCCCTGCATATTACCACTCAGACTAGAGCCTGAATGTGGAGATTGGGCCTTTCTTTTCCTGGGCCACTCTGTAAAAATGGTGATGAGAAGCTCAGTTTAACAAATTTTAAAAAGGGGGGTTGGAGCTGGAAGGGGAATGAAGGGGAGGGAATAAATTAAACTCAATTTTTAGCTTCATATGGATCTTTAAGATGGTGTAATGTTATCTTGCTTTTTCTCCAGCTATTTGTATGTGGATCTCAATGAGCCTTGACTTATGTAACAAAGGAAACTTGCTCTGAGTGTCTTGAGTACATAGTTCATTGCACTCTCTGATATTGGTGCAACTGGAGATGATCTTCTTGTAGATAGTAATATCACCATACAGGCTGTGATCATTCAAATAATAGGGATATTTGTAGAAATCCAATTAACTGATTTTTATTTTTATTTTTTTTAAGTAGCAGAAGATGCTGGCTTGCAAAGGCGTGTAGTCATGTGGAACTGTTACAGCTCAAGCTGCATGAAATCGTAATCTTTATATATAACCTTCTGTATTCGTAGCTTTGAAGTGGGGCAATATGAATACCAAGATAAAACCATGCCAAGATGGCATTGCTCTATATATTTATGCTTGGATTGGTATAAGGACATGTACTGCACAGGAATACAACTTTGGCTGCTTTTGGAGGGCACTTTCTGTGTCCCTGCTGCTTTCTCCCCTCCTCTTCCCCACGCCAATGGAGCTGGTTCTCCCTTCCAGGAGAAGATTGCTCTCTCGGTCCCAGAGGAGTTCTGTGTCCCCGCTGACTTTGGGAGGTGGGCCAATGGTCATGCTTGGCCCTCGCATGCACACCTCTGGTCCCACCTACATTTGTATATGATAATACTCCAGAATATGTTAACTAAAATAATGCTGACTTTGTTGGTCAGAAGCACGCTTCATTTTTTTAAAGTGTGTGTTTCGTCCAAGGTTGTTTTCATAATACTCTCCATCATGCTAAACATCTGACCTCAGTAGAAAGCATTCCAAATTTGAATGGCCATAAGTTTTTCACCCTTATGACTTATGCATAACTTGGTTGTGTGTAACTTATTGAAATACCAGTTGGCCATCTTCAATACATACATATACTGCAAGCGCAAATTTTGACTGGTGGAATTTGCAATAGATGTCAGTCAGTCAGTGAGTACACTTCTTGCAACCTTTCAATTAAAAAAAAAAAATTCATACAGTGCCTTGAGGCAAACTTCTGTATGTTGTTGGAACGTGATGTTAATAGAAACTGAAAAGATGGTAATTTTTCCTAGATGTAAAATGACTAGTTTTGTATGGATACAAAAGGTCACTTAAAACTTTTGAAATGTGTTTGCATAGGTAGCCAGACAAGGTGAACCATATCGTTTCTTTAGAGTGGGCCTAAATTAAATTATGATGCCTTTATGCAATGAGAGATGATGATGTTTGTATTACTGCAGAGCATAGGGACCCTAGTTACGGACTCGTACTCCTAGGTGCTAGACAGAGTCAATGCTGCCATGACTTTATCTTAAATCTGGAGATGTTTGACATTTTTCTTAAAATCTCAGCTCCTGGAATTATGTCAGTACATGGGATCTCAGCTTTCGGAGTTAAAAAATGCTAGCCCCCTCAGGTGCATAGAAGAACTTGATAGTGTGACACCTAGAGGCATATAAAAAGGTCAGTATTTATTCTTTTTAAAAATTAGGGGTTTTTTAAGCCACTCGTGTTTTTTTCGGGGGGAAGGGGAGCTGATGCATGATTTTTGAAGAATTGAATTGACTACTGCAGAGTTCACATTGCCATCCACCTTGGTGACCTGTGTGATTGTGTGTCTGAAGTGGTCTAAAGGACTGCTCTGTAGAATGAGAACATGATACAAAAGCATCGGCCAGCATGGTCAAACTTGGATGACAAAAAATTAGGCATCTACAATAAATAAAAAGTGGCTCAGCACTTCTGAAAAGTCATATCACTTCTGTTCAGTTAACTAAACCTGGATTTGGATGCTTACATTTAAACATTCATGTTGGAAAATTTTGACCGTACTCCCCCAATCTGCTCACCATTTTATTTGTTGCAGAGCTGATGCATATTTTAAATACGGTGTACAGTATTTCATATTGTGTGACGATGCAGTGTCTATGTTACATGAGGAGGATTTCACTGATTGGACCAAGGCGTGCTGGTGGTGGTCACTTTAGTGAAGATGAAAATGAACACAGGGTTCCAGCTGCTTGTCTGTTACATTTTTCCTTTCAGTTTCCTGTTACAGCTACTGGAACAGATATTGCAACCGCATGCAATATCTTTGGGGACCATATTGTATTAAGTTTACATATTATTGTGCGCAAAGGATTGTGTGCAGCTCCCCGGTGAGAGGTTTGCCACAGCTCTGACAGGAGGAACTAAGAACAGTGAGTGGTGTTTAAGTAGAATCGCTCAGGTTGCAAACACCTGTAGAGACGTACTACCCTTTGGGAGGCTTGCATATACTGATTAAAACTGTTCTCCCCTTCCCCCAAGAGACTAACAGACAAAGAAAGGGTTCTTGCTATACAAACTAACTCAGAGCTTTCTTTTTGATCCAGAAAACAGACAAGGCCTTCTGTCCAAGGGAAAAGTGCAACAACGAGAAGTTGAGGAGTAAGTCTAGTGTAGACACAACCTATCTAAGTACATGCATTGCATGACCTTTTAAATGGGGTAGAGTCAGATTCGAGTTTTCTGCATGATTAATAGTGAGGCCATCATTAATAATTATTGAGCTGAGCATAGATGGAATCATGAAACTGGCTCTGTTGTTCTTTGAGGATGATAGCCTGCCAGGAAACTATCTGGCATGTGTCTTCACTTGTGTTCTATTTGAAAGAATGTTTGCGTGGTAGCGGTTCCTCACCTGGATAGTGCTTGAAGCTTAACTTTCCAGAGGACTGTGTTTATATAAAGATTGTTATGTTTAGCAAAGAAAACTGAATGCCAAGAATTAACTACTTTCAGCCCATGCTGTAGAATAGAAATACAATAAACAGCCCTGATCCTGTAATTGACTGTGCAAAATGGCTTCATGCAGGTGCCAGGGTCTAAAATCTGAGATCAAGGTTAATATGAATAGTAAACCCCCAAATGACATACACCAGATCCCACCAACTTTCCTCTTAGTAAACAGTTTAAAAATAGCTCTCTAGTAAACCGAATTTAGCTACTGGTATATGTTTGAAGTTTGTTTGTTCTTGAAGTTCTTTTTTACCTCAGCAAAGAGCTAAAGCAAATCTGTTGCATATTTGAAACAAATGCAATAAAAATGACTTATGCTCAGAACAGGGAGAAAAATTATTTCTTGCCCATTAGAAATTGGGCAATTTTAAAAGCTTTTCTCATTGAAATCACACTTCTTAGCACGCTGCCAGAATTGTCTGTCAGTGTGACAATTCTCTGTATAAAACATAAATTCCTTTGCCTGCAGGATGCTGCTGCTGCCACAAATTGAGTGGTAAATTCCAAGTGTAATTATAATCTAGTCATCAGGCTTGAGGAAAACAAGGTCCTCTGGTACTTACGGCTTCACATGGTACTTATACATATATATGATTAGAGCAGGTTAGGAATTTTTCAGCTGAACAATTTTTCTGTCAGCAAATAGTGATTTGTCAAAATCAGAACTGTTTGCTAGCCATGATCAATTTTGACAAAACACTTGGAAGATTTCTCAGGTCCAGGATGGAATTTCTGGCCCAAAGAGAGGTCAGGTCCAGGATGGAATTTCTGGTGGAGAGAGCTAAAAGTCTAGGTGGTCACCTGGGATGTGGGAGACCTGGATCAGGGACTTGAACTCAGTTTTCCTATGTCTGAGGTGACTGCACTAACTGCCAGGCCGCCGGTTATTCTGAGGTATATGTATGCATCTCTCGTTCTCTCTTCCTCTACCTTCCCCTATCAAAAAGCAATGAAAGGTCTCTTTCATTCTGATGTGGTTCAGGAACATTTCAAAAATCTCAAAAATATTTGTGGAATGGGAAAACCGATTCTTGCCAGCTTTACTGACATCACCTGCTGTATTAAAGCTGCACTATGCAGCACACATTCTTGGTCTCCAGCCACTCTTGCATGCCATCAAAAACCCCAATACCCTAAGCAGTCTATTTCCTTTTGATAACAAAAATCTAATTTTATTATTTGTTGACTGTTCTGGCATCCTACCCCCAATTTTATTTTTATTGCTACATGACAGCTATGAGATTGAGATGTTTATGAAATACATTGTGCCTGATTCTTACAGGATCAGTGTGCCCTATTGGAGCGGTGGTCAAGCTAGTCCAATATCCTGTCTGTCAGTAGTTCGGGGTGGTTAGTGGTTCAAGGGTGGTCTAAGCCAGTGGTTTGCAAATTTAGGGTTGGGACCCAGTACTGGCTCACAGACCCTCAGGTATGGGGTTGCGGCGCCCCCTGCTGCCCCTTCCAAATGACTGGAAAGCATTGCTCAAAGATGTAATTGTGGGTCACAGACATAAATGATTTTTTTCAACTGGGTCCTGAGAAAAGAAGTTTGAAAACCACTGGTCTAAGCTACTCCTAAGCAAAGTTTCTTCCTGATCCCCATTAGTTAGAAGTTGACTTAATGACTGCCAGCGTGGGAGGGGCAGAATATGTATTTCCCTTCCAAAACATTTGTGGGTTTGTTTTTTAATTATTGTAAATCTAGATGTTCTTGTTATCTATATAAATCTTCTATCTATTTCTAACTCCTGCTAAGCTCTTGCACACCACTGCTTTCCAATTGTGTTGTCACTTACAGCTATGTAAAGAGAATGCAAAATATCACCATTCTGACTTGGTAGTGTCTTGCCCCTCCTGTACACTCTGTGAATAAGTACACCAGATTCAGGGCAATGAGAACTGGGTCCACTGCCATTTAAGGGGCTCATGTGGAATATGTCAGTCTTGCAGAAAGCAAGTCACTATCATCTAGTGCAGTTAGTGCTGGAAAATCTTATTTCTAAACATAGCTGCAAGTTAAAATTCATGACACTGCCTGTCTCCTTTTCACCATTGCTGAGGAAGGTAAGTGCAGGAGAAAGATGCTGGGGTGGGTTCTGTTTAGATTAGCACAAAAAAGTAATATAGTGCTGAGGTCCCAACAGACCCAGTAAACCATTTTGTCAGTGACGTATACATCGAATGTGCTTTCCGCTTGCATTTTGATTTATTCAATGCCTAATGAAAGAGAGGGGATAGGTTCTTTCTGAGCACAAGTTACCTACATACACCATTCGTTTTTCTTTGTATATATCTTTATGAACTCTAAGTGCATCAAACTAATCCATTTTACATACGTCTTTAAATCTCATTACTTTAAAACAAGCAACGCCCGAAATGCCAAGCCTCTCAAACATGCATCTATCCTTTTAGAACTATAGACAATTTGGTCCCAAGAAGACATAGGGGCATTCCTTTATGTGAGGAGTTCATTTCCAGATGTACTCTTACCACTTGTGCCGTTGTGTATATCCATTTCCTTTTCCACCTCCCCATGCTCCTCAAATTTGGTCTTCCACAGTGTGGCCCTAGCACAAGTTTGCATCCAGTCAAGATTCTGGATCTAATTTTCAAATCCCCTAATGGACTAGAAACTACTTGTTCCCTATCCTTATACCTATCCCCCCGTACCCTCGGGGACCAGGGCGCTAACCTACTTCTGTCCTTACACCAGGACTCGGGGTACTAAGCTTTTCTTACTGTTTCAGTTACTTATATACCTGTTACTCATATACCTGTTACTTATATACCTGTAGCTACTTTTTAACCAGTGTTCACCGAGGCCTCTTGTGGTTTCTTAATACTCACCGAACTCCTTACCAACGTGTCAGTTTCGCCACCATCGGGGATCAGGTGCTGACCTTTCTTTGATGAGCTCGGGCCAACGTGCCAGTCCAGTCAGCTTCAAGACTAGGACCTGACCTTTCTCTTTCTTCTCTGGACAGACCCCACTTGCTATAGTAGCCGAAGCCACTGGGCGTCTTGAATCTGTCCAGAACCTGTCCGAAGGGGGTATCTGTGGGGCTGATATTTATAGAGCTTTAGCCCCCTGTGCCCCTCCTGTTTTTACAGAGGTTCCCACAGTCTTTGCCACATTGCCATCGATCATTTTAGTTAGCTGTCAGCCATTGATCATTTTAGTTAGCTGTCAGGGAGCTATCGGGAAGCTATCAGGGAGTTCTCTTCTGAGAGGTGATTGCAACCTTGTTGGGTATTCGAGGCTCGTTAGGGTGCTCGTTAGGGCTGCAGCTACTCATTAGGTGACGTCTGAGTTCTTGGCATAGGTTCATGTGAGCTCTTATGCTAAGGCCCTTGAAAACTGGTTCAGGCTTGGGCCTATATTTACTAACTACTACTCTTAAAACTAGTTTCCCCTAATATAAATTCCCATTAACCTAACCCACTTTATACATGGGCTTACACAACCCTGGTTCAGCAGCTCTGATCTTAGTAGTCTGTCTGCTGTCCCACTCTGGCTTCCACCTGCCTTAGTTACAACCAGCAAGGTGATCCCAGCACGTTCCCAGTCAGTGACGGACTGGGACTAGAAATTGTCCCTGGCATTTAAAGAGGTGGGAGGGAGCAGGGCTTAAGGGGTGGTACCAGGAGCGGGGAGTGTGCACGGCTGGGCCCGCATAGTGGTGAGAGAGGGCTGGCGGGTAGGGTCAGGGCTGGGAGAGGGGAGTGGATGCCACACTCTGGACAGGGTGCTGCTGGGCCCTTGGGGGAGTAGCCACGATGTTCTGGCCAGGGCGCTGCTGCTGCGCCCATGTGGTAAGACTTGGGAGAGGGACGTGGTTGGGTGGAGGAAGTTAGGGTGGCTGCCGTACTCTGGCCAGGGCACTGCTGAGCCCACATGGTGGGAGAAGGGTGGGGGGTGGGCTCAGGAGGAGGAAGAAGCAGTGCCTTGCCAGGAGTGATGGGGCATGATGTGTGGAAGGTCAGGTTCCCCTCCCCTCCACTGGAGCTAGGATGAGGGCGATCCTCATCTCTTCATGCCCTTTGGTGGCAGCTCTGAGTTACTGTGCCTGGAAGCTGTCAGATTCTTGCACAACTGATGCCTTCTTCCCCTCCCAGAGGTCTACAATTAATGCGTTAAAAAATTAACACATTAATTGTTTTTCATTTAATCACAGGTTCACTGTGATTAATTGACAATCCTAATACGTACATTTCATAAAGATATTAATCACCAGTATGTCATCAAAGACCTTACTCTGTACAGTTTTATAATATAGTAATATTGTATACAGCCAGTTGATTCAATTATCACTTGACATTCAGCTATCTGTCTTCACAGACCAGTCAATTTTTTTAATTGTCGTCTTCAAGTTGTGTGCATATGGGTGGGCCTGCATCTCTACACTGCTGATCAAAAAACTTTGGTAGCAGTCTGTTCTGCTCACACATACATTATTCCCTGCCTGCCATGAGGCCCAGCCAGCATATGTGGGCAATCCCTCCTCAGTTCCTTTTCAACTGCTCAAGGGATGGAGTGAGAGCTGTTTTTGTTTGTGGATAGTTCTCTCTTAGAAGTGCTAAAATTTAGTTTCTTTTGAAGCCCCTCTTTGTTTCTTTCTTTGCTTCATCTACATTTTATTTTGACCATTACCTGGAAAAAAGAAAAGAAAAAGGAGTTTGTCTTCCATCAACTCCTGAGGAGTGGGAATGGGTTGATCCTTCTGGACCAAGATATGCCTGGTTCCCTGGGCTTCAAAAAATGCCTCAGTTGCAAGGAATCTGTCTCATTGACTGATGGGTATTCACAGTGCATTCAGGGCCTGGGAGAGAAGTACATTCTGTAGAAATGTGATTTGTGTCAGCAATTGAAGTCTAGATCCAGGAAAGGCAGAGGACTGAGGCTTAAACTCCTACTCCTGGAGTCAGCTGTTCAACATCTGGCAGCCCTCACCACAACCCTCCACTTCAAAGGAAGGTGAGCGCAGAGAGAAGTCTGCAAGCCACTCATGTAAGGAAGAAAAGGAGATGGGTGAGTACCCATAGTGGGTCCCGATCAAACTGAAAAGATCTCTGGTTTGGTCAGTATCATTGGTACCAATGGCACTGAAGCCATCTAAATCTGGTATCTGGGGCACATGTGGTACCAAACCAACAGGGCACATTGCAATGTCTAAAGACACCATGGGTGCAGGCAAAGAAGTATTGGTACTGCGAAGACATGAGAAACATAGATCTGCCCTGAGAAAGGCTTCTTCGGTCCAGTCATCAGTATCAGTACTGCCAATGATACTCCAGCCACTGAGGGACCCTGCTATCAGGTCTGTGTCTTCACTGCTCTTGATACACCGACACCAACAGCAACAGCCTCCACTGGGACTGACGCCATCTGCATTGATAGATTTCCAGTCCACCTTGGATCTTTTGGTGTCCAGTGCATTGGACAATCATCTGCTCAGTGCTGGGGCCCTTGGCTCACTGATGACCTTCTGCTGTGCACTACCCTGTTCATTATTGGAATCAGAAAGTGAGCAAGAGGACCTAGTTGCCCAATGCTCTTCTCACCTATCTTTCAGACCTGCACTATGGAAACTGGGCACACCACCCGTCTGACCTAAAACCTCTCTGATTTGGGCAACCATGGCCCTTTCCCACCACGATGGCTGTACTGGAACCCCTGGCAGGCCCGAAGGCAACAGGTCTCTGTCACCTCTAATGTGGCCTACCAACAACAAAAGAAGTATCCTCCTGCACTACCTCTAGGGCTTCTGAACTTCCTGAGCAGAAATCATTCCCTCAGCCCACATCTCATCGTCTTTGGTGGATGACTTGAAACTGTTCCATACCTTGAGACAGAGGGTGGCAGAGGCACTCCAAACACCTTTACAAGATATGTTTGAGTTGTACCACAAGTTGGTGCACAATCCATATTCCTCTACCTCTTCTAGAGCAGCCCTGCCTATTAATGAAGCTCTAATGGACCCTGCCAAGCTGATACGGCAGGCCCATACGTCCATCCCACCAACTTGTAAGAGGGCAGACAAGAAATATTGTGTGCCAACAAAAGACTAGAATTCATAGGAGCCGATTTTGACCCCATTCAGGCAAAGGTGCTTGTCTCAAATCACAAATGTCTGTTTCTCCTCTTCAAAAGAGACAGTGCAGTGCAGCCCCCAAATTTTGGCCAGCTGTTGCCTCCAGTTCCTCAGGCACATAGCTGTAGGCACATTAGTTATTGCTCATGTCAGACTATGCATGAGATGCCTCCAAGCGTGGTTTGGTTCAAATTTCAGGCTGAACAGAGACAATGTAAACAAACTATTATTGATGCCACTAGGGTCAAGCAATCCTTGGATTGCTGGAAGAACTCAGCAAATGTCTGTATGGGAATCCAGTTTGTTCACTCTCTTCCCCATCCTCCAACCATGACCATCCCTCATACGATAGAGTGCACATTATAACAGTCGCACAGTACAGGGCTAATAGTCTCCATCATGCCTCCACATCAGCCTGCTCCAACTCAGAGCAATCAGAAATGCATGCATTCACTTTCTTCCGCTGAGATGTGCACACAAGGGGCATGACAGACAGTGTTATTACCTGTATTACATAAACTGTCAGGAAGGTGCCAGGTCTTACTCCCAGGGTGTAGAGGCACTAAAGTTATGGAACTGGTGCCTCTCCTAATATCAGCGGCCTACTTCCCAGGAATACACAACACAACTGTGGACGGTCTCAGTTGCAAATTTCCACACAACAACAAATGGGAGTTAGATTCAGTGATGCTCTATACAACATATTCCAACAATGGAGGATACCAATAATAGACCTGTACTATCATCCATATCAGATTCAACTCCGGGGTCCAGCCCTCCAGTGCTAGGCACTGCTTGGGAGTCACCTACAGTGGAGCACTCATAGGTACACTACTCAAAGAAGAAGAAGCTACTTGCCTTGTACAGTAACAATGGTTCTTTGAGATGTGTATCCCTGTGGGTCTCCACGACCCACCCTCCTCTCCTCTACTTTGGAGTTCTAGTAGTTGACTCTGTGGTAGAGAAGGAACTGAAGAGGCAACGCTTGCATGTGCTGGCCAGCCTTGTGGCAGATGGGGAGCAGTGCATGCGTGGGTGGGATGGACTGCTACCAAAGTTCTCTAATCAGCAGCATGGGGTGCAGACACATCTGGAAACATTGCAACGAACCACGTTACTGCACAAGGGGAGTAACTTTCTCTTTTCTGGGTTACTCAAAGTGAAGTTTATTCAAGCTGTGAGGAAGATGGCATGGAGTCTGGTGGTGAAGGAAGCTCCATGCTCTTTCTTCACCTATTTGTGTCTGCTGAAATGCAAATTTTTCTGTTTTCTGCTGTCTTGATGGTCTTGTTTACTACTTATTTGTAAATTGAGATAAACATAGATTCCTTTGTGTAGGATAGACCTGGTTTATACGCACTTCGTTCATAACTCTTTCCATGTGGTGTACAAACACCACACAAATATTAATGATCAGGGAGTTGTTAGTTTTCAAACGATGTCTCACACGACAAAACTGAGCTTGATAAATTTATGGAGGGGATGGTATGATTACCCTATTTTGGAAATTGACTGATTTGGCTACGTGTAGTAGATTTACAAGTGGCCTAAGAGGGGAGAGTACATGGGGTGGGTTCTGAGTTATTACAGAGAATTGTTTCTTGGGTAACTGGCTGTTGAGACTTGTCCATGTGCTCAGGGTTTAACTGATCACCATATTGGGGTCGGGAAGGAATTTTCCCCCAGGGCTGATTGGCCTGGGCTCTGGGGGGTTTTCGCCTTCCTCTGTAGCACAGGGCATGGTTCACCTATTGGTGAATTCTCTGTATCTTAAAGTCCTTAAATCATGATTTAAGGAGGTAAATAACTCAGTCATAGATTGGTGGCCTATTGCTGGAGTGGGTGGGTGAGGTGTTGAGGCCTGCATTTTGCAGGAGGTCACACTAGATGATCATACTGGTCCCTTCTGACCTTAAAGTCTATGAGTCTATAAGATTATTACAGAAGTCTGTAGGATGTGAATTCAGGGGTGCTGAGTGCCACACTGACATCCAAGACTCTGTGACAGGACATCATCCTGCTTCTGTCTCCTTTAGCCACACACCCACTTCTGGGAAAACTCCTTGTGCAATTTATTTACCATATTCTTTTCCACTACTTTCACAGACTTGTGCAGCTCTTATTTACAATTGTATATACTCCTTACCTTCTGTCTCCCCCCACTTGGCTGAGTAAGCTATCTCCCCTCTGATAGATTTCTTCTGGCTCTGGCTCTTCCCCCTGAGCACTTCCCAGTTCTGTCCTGTGACCTTTCTGCTTTTCGGGCTAATGGGTTAATTAGCTTTGTAACTATCTTCTGCCCACCCCCAATCTGTTAGTTAGGCACAGCTTTGCCCCTCAGGTTTACCCTGGGGTGATATAGTTAGTAATCCAGTGGCCCGAGTGACGGTGGCCAGCTGTCCATCACAGGCTGACTAGAAAGTGAGTGGTCCCAAAAGCCTGCAGGTCCATTTTTACTGGGCTGTTCTCTTGTTTGTGAAGGACCACTCTACCCTGAATTGCTTTGGGAATTAGCTTGAGAATGCATTTCAAAATCAACAGAGTGAAAGGTATTCAGGTTAGGCTGGGTACTGAGTCAAGGAGGAATTCTTTTTTCTTTGAGGTACCATGGGTAGGGTTGCCATCTGACTTGTTTTTAACCAGCCTGGCCTGTTTTTCTAGTGTCTTGCCAGTGGCTGGTGAAAATGTGCCCTTTTTTTGCACAGCACTAATGTTCCCTCTGCAAACCACTGTAAACATGTGAATGTGTCCATGCAATGTAGAAGTCCTGGCGCGCACACACCCATGTGGCTGAGAGGGATGTGTACTAGCACAGCATCTGGGTTCCTCTGCACACTGGGCGCTCAATCTGCTGAGCCTGCAGTCAGTGCAGTGGCTCCTCCCAGCACTGGGAAGTGAGACAGACCCAGAGTCTCACCAGTAGAGAGGGGTAAAAAGTGGAGACTGATATGGGAGTAGCAGGGGCTTCTGGGAGGGGGTGGCAGGGAGCTCCTTCAAGAGCAGAGGCTCCTGAGAGAGAGGGTATGAGTCTCATGAAAAGGTAAGAGGCAAAGAGGCCTTGAACTGCCCCTAGTTTCTGCATCATTTCCTGTGTGAGGGGAGCAGATGGGTTAGGCTGCTGGTATGGGAGCACTTGAGAGGAAAAGAGGAGGGTCAGGCTGGTGGGGTTCCTGTAAAAGTGGAGGACAGTGTCTGTTTTCTCTGTGTCTCTGAACTCACAACGTTATACCGTGGGCACCCTCAAAATTTGAAGAATGCTAGCACAATTTTCCTCTTTAAAAATAATAAACAATGCCATAATTGGTAGAATTTTTCAAAGAGCTAAATGCTTTCTGCTCTTAAATAACCAGAGAGGGGCTCCAATTCTAAAGTATTTATGCTGACCACACCCATAGACTCTAAGTCAGGCTATGTACACACGATCACTTTATTGTGTGATAAGGTTCCTTATCATGCAATAAAGCTGCCTGCGTACACATCATCATTTTTCTTGTTGCGCGGCAACACTCTCTTGCCGTGCAACAGTAAAACCACTCAAACGAGAGTGGTAAGCATTACTGTGGAACAGCTGTTCCGCAGTAATGCTCGTGTGTACGCTTTTTGCGTGGTAGACAGCCTCCAGAAATGTCCCAGAGTGCCAATCGAGGGCACTCTGGGACATTGGAGCTGTCAAATATGTCAATTTCACTGCTCTAGCAGAGCAGTGAAATTGACTATTATGGGAGCTGCCAGGTTCTGCGGCCCCCCTGGGCTGAGCTAGGGGGCTGGCCCTGCTGGTTCGGGCCAGCCCCCCAGGCTCAGTCTAGGGGTTTGGGTGGTGGCAGGGGCTGCGGCTCCCGCCACCACTCGAAGCCCTGAAGCCCCCTAGCTCAGCCCCCAGGCTTCTGGTGGCAGCGAGAGACCCTGCCGCCACCCGAAGCCCTGGGGGTGAGCTAGGGGGCTGGCTGTGGGCAGTGCATGGTGGGACAGGTGCCCACCATGCACTGCGCTTGTATCACAAAGGAGCGTTCACACGAGTGAACGCTCCTTTGCGATGTAAGGAGAACGTGTGTACACACGAAAGCGCTATATTTATAGCGCTTTCCTTGTCCCGCAATAGTTTATTGCGGGACAAGTTTGTCGTGCGTACATAGCCTCAGAAGGAAACACTGTGATCTAGTCTGACCAGCACAATGCAGGCCACAGAACCTTGTGGTAAGGGGCGTCGGGTGAGATGTGTTCGTATTGATGTTGTTCTGTGTCCAGCACAGATACCATTTTGGCTGCGTGCATGAATCTCTGAAGGCATGTTCCCTCAGGATTATCCTTGTCTCAGATCTCTAAGTGGGGACTCGGTTAGCCCAGTAATCTAGAGCCTGGCTTGGGTCTTAAGCAGGAACTGAGTTAGTCTGGTGATCCTAAGCCGAGGTGTTCCTTTGGTTAATGCTTTGGGTTACCTTTGGCTTAAATCTCTAGTGAGAACTAGGTTAGCTCAGTGATTTGGAGCCTAGGCGTACCTTATGTGCAAGAAATAAACTGAGGCAGTACTCATGATTGAAGAAACCAACACGACCATGGATCTTTATCGAAACGAAAGTGCCAGGCTAGGCTTTATTGCAGCATAGCACAATGGCAAGCGATCTATATCAACAGATCTGCTGGCAGCATACGTACTCTCAATGCAATGGAACAGCTTAACTGATGGCAGGACTCTCTGTCACCTCCTTCGGCTGCATGAAGTCTGAGCTCCAGGGCTCCTACTTTTATATCCTCATCTGACTCTACATTGATTGATTCATAGCCTGATCTGAATTTTCACTGATTGGTCCACACATTGCTGGACGTCTCCATCCATCAAGGTGTCATGGTTTGACCAAAACCCTACCTTTTCATGGGCCAAACTATGTAAAACACCCCCTCCTTATCTCTTTGGTGTTAGGCTGACCTCAAGGTATTTTCTCATTTTTTATACTTCTTATTGCAATTTTAGGTTGTTTCTTGCCTATTTCAGTGAAGCCGGATTTTTGCAACTTGCCTCTTGTCAGACCCACTGTACATTCAGTTCAGGCCTACTATTTTGGATTACTTTGTTAGGCCTTGGGCCAGCAGCTGGGCACTTCTACTTATCTTTCCTATTTTAACCTTTTACTTTCTCCTACAAACCTCACTCACCCATTCTTGTAATAAACCTCTAACCTATGACTGAGTTATTAAAGTCCTCAAATCATTGTTTAAAGACTTTAAGGTAAAGAGAATCCACTAACTAGTGAGCTGTGCCCTATGTTACAGAGGAAGGTGGGTGAAAAATCTCCACAGCCTTTGCCGATCTGCCCTGGGGAAGATTGCTCCCCAACCCCAAATATGGCGATCAGTTAAACCCTGAGCATGTGGATAAGCAGGGCCGTCCCTGGGGTGGGGGGTGGTGATCGCCCTAGGCCCTGTATTTATGCGGCCCCGCCCACAGCCACACTCTTTCCTGCTCCGCGGGCTGGGAGCACTAAGCCCGGCCTCTGGGCTAGCCCTCCCCGCCCCCGAGGTGGAGCAAGTGGCCGGGGCCCGCCTCTGCGGCCTCGGGTCCCCTGCTTCCGGGGCCGGGCCCAGAGCCGGCTCCCTGCTGGTGGCATCAGCCTCCCCGTCCGGGCTGGCTCCCTGTGGGGGTGGAGCTGCCCACCTGCCCTCCAGCATGGGGGGGAGGGCGGGGCCCCTCCTAGACCAGTTGGTCCTAGGCCCTGCTCCCCCCACGGGACAGCACTGTGGGTAAGACTCACCAGTCAGACACCCAAGAAAGAATTCTCTATAATAACTCAGAACCCACCACATCTCAGGCCATTAGCATAACCACCAACAGTAGTTAAAGATCAATCAATTGCTAAAACTAGGCTGTCCCATTATACTATTCACTTCATAAATTTATTAAGCTCCGTTTTGAAGCCAGCAAGGTTTTTTGCCCCCCTTGCTCCCCTTGGAAGGCTAGTCCAAAACTTCATTCCTTTGCTGGTTGGAGACCTGCATCTAATTTCAAGTCTAAATTTCCTGATGGCCAGTTAATGTCCATTTGTTCTTGTGTCCACACTGATGCTGAATTCAAATAATTCGTCTCCCTCCCTGTATTTATAAATACAACAGCGGGATAGAGAGCAATTACATCACCCCTCACCCTTCTACTGGTTAGGCTAAACCAGCCAAACTCTTCGAGTCTCGTCTCATAAGGCAGGTTTTCCATTCCACGGCTCATCCTTGCAGCCCTTCTCTGCACCTGTTCTGGTTTGAATTCATCTTTCTTAAACATGGGGGACCAGAACTGAATACAGTATTCCAGATGAGGTCTCACCAGCATCTTGTATTACAGTACTAACGCTTCCCTATCGCTGTTGGGAATACCTCGTCTGATGCGTCCTAGGACTGCATTAGCTTTTTTCATGGCCACATCAAATTGGTGGCTTATAGTCATCTGTGATCAAGCAGTACCACCAGGTCCTTCTCCTCCAACATCACTTCCAAATGATGCGTCCCCAGCTTATAACAAGAATTTTTGCTGTTAGTCCCTGAATGCATGACCTTGTACTTTTCACTATTAAATTTCATTCTGTTCCTATTACTTCAATTTACAAGTTCATCCAGATCTTCTTGTATGATATCCTGATCCTTCTCTATATTGGCAATGCATCCCGACTTTGGGTTATCTGCAAACTTTATTAGCACATTCCCACTTTTTATGCCAAGATCAGTAATAAAAAGGTTAAATAAGATTGGTCCCAAGACCGATCCCTGAGGAACTCCACTAATAACCTCCCTCTAGCCTGACAACTCACGTTTCAGTATGACCCATTATAGTCCCCCCTTTAACCAGTTTCCTATCCACCTTTCTATTTTCATATTAATTTCCACTGTATCCAATTTAACTAATAATTCCCTATGTGGAACTGTATCAAATGCCTTACTGAAAACAGTATTCTCATTTATCTCATAAAGAGAGCGAGGGTAGAAGATTCACATGGCTAGAGTGTAGCTGTGGTGGCACACAGAGCAGACGTCTATCATGAATTGGCCTTTGGAAGTCTTCCTTCAGCAAGAGTCAGTATGGGAGGACTTAGACCTTTTAACTCCCTCAAAATTGCATCTTCTAACTTCATTAATGGTCAGCCTCAGGCTCTACTTCCTTCACCCTCAATTCTAGAAACCTTCAGTAAAATCATACTTCCTTCTGCACATTGGACGTGACCACACCACTGCAGTCATCTTGTTCTCAACTGGTGCAAGGGTACAGCTTTCCAGATTGTCTAAGTATCTGTTGATTACTGACAAAATCAAACCAATGAATGTGAAGAATACACCATACTTTTTGACACTAAAAATTTTAGTTTCCTTTTCGCTCCTCTATTTTTAATTGCCATGTTTCTTCACCATGTAACAGGGTTATTGTGACTGTACACTCATGTCTTAGTTGTCACACACATCCCACCACCCACACAAAGACCCTTGAAGACACTGAAATGCCATTGACGCAAGACCAATCCAGCATGTAACATCTTTGGCTATAAAATCTTCTGCTGTCACAGAAGATCTTTCCAGCATTAGCTGCAGTTTGATTAGTTGTTGGTCAGATATTGCCAAATAAGGCAACATCATTTACATACTTGAGACCCTCTAAAGCAGTGGTTCTCAACCTTTTGTGGGTTGCGACACACTTGGCAGCGTATCGCGATCCTACAAGACACATCAGCTCACCCTCTCCAGGCCAAATCCAGCTATCTCTGCACCTCACTGCGACACACTTATTGCTGTGTGGCAATACAGTAATGTGTCCCGAGACAGTGGTTGAGAACCACTGCTCTAAAGATGAATTTTTAAATTTCATACTTCTGACTTTGGCCTCAGTCAGCTTTGTCATCAGGTAGTTTTTAAAATATAAATAATGTTGATTGAGAACATCTTCTTGGTGTACCCTGATTCTTGTGCAGAATAGTCTGTCATACAACTGGCTTTGACATGTGAAAGAAAAGAACATAAAATTACAGCAGTTTCACCTACTATTTACGATGGAACCAAGCTTCAAGATTCAACTGACTCTCCTACTTCATGAAGAGTAGTTGGACCATGTGATGATAGTTCTTCCTTAACCAGGGATGGAGGAAGTGCCTGATATAAAGAATGTACATTAAGTCCTACAGCAATGTATCTGAGGATGGGATCGTGGACTCTTCAATCATTAATAGACATCAGAAAAATGACTCTTGACTGAAGAATGGAAAGGTTGAACATTGATATATGCAACATGCAGGAGACATAGTGGAACTTGAATACGAAGAGCTCTGGCTTGTAGTAGTCAGATCTTTTGATTGTGGAAATAGTGTGCTAAAAAGTAAAGAAACTTGCCCAAATTAACACAGGAAATCTAGCAGTGCGGGAAATCTCACTCCAGTGCCTTAACCAGAAGGCCACCTCCCCTGTTGTACAATGTTACATATTGGCTAGGTACAATCATTCCTATTAATAGAGTTTAAGGTCAGAAGAGACTGTTGACTTCCTGTATATCCCGAGCTATTATATTTCACCTAGTTAGCCCTTTATTGAGTCCAGTAACTTGTTTGGTATTAGCATTTATTATCCCTCTCTCCACTAGATTAAAGAGCCCTTTAGTATCTGATATTTTCTTCTAGTGAAGGTACTTGTACACTGTTCCAAAGGGGTAGCCATGTTAGTCTAGTTCAGCAAAACAAACAAGGAGTCTAGTGGGATTTTCTCCCACAAAAGCTCATGTGATAAATACATTTTAGTTTTTGAAAGTGCCACTAGACTCCTTGTTTGTTTTTACTTATATACTGTAATCCAAGTTCTATCTGTTTTCTTTTTCATTAGCTTAAACAGGTTGATCTCTTTAAGACTCATTGGACGAGATTTTTCTCTAGCCCTCAAGCCTTTTATTTGTGGCTGTTTGTTTGGCTTTTTTAACTCCCTCCCGTCTTGCATCATCTTTTTTCATTTGTGGACATCTGAATTTTGTGCAGTGTAGATCTACCCAGTGCCATACACAAGAGAGAAAATCTCCCTACTCTGACTTATTACTCCCTTGTTTCTATATCCAAGGGTTGCATTAGCCCTTTTTGCCACATCATCACAGTGGATACTCATGGAATTGCTTCTCTGCTGTGATCTCTGTATCCTTTTGAGAGTTCCTGCATTCCAGAATCCAGTCATCTATTCTGTGGTAGTGACCTGCACTATTGGGTTTTCCTAGGTGAGACACTTTGTGTTGGGCTATATTGAAACACATTTTCTTTGAAGAGGCCCGGATCACTATGCAGTTCAGATCACACTGAATGACTGCCCAGTAATCTTTATTATGTACCATTCCACCAATCTTTGTGTCACCAGCAAATTTTGTCAGTACATTCAGATCATTGATGAGAATATTGAATAGCATTAGGGTTAATACCAGTCCCTGTGGAACTCCATTAGAAACTCATCTATTTGGTGGTGATTTCCCATTGACCACTAGTTTAACTGTCATTTAGTTCTTAATCCATTATGTACTTCATTGATTCTGTTTCAAACAATTAGCCTTATACAGTAAGTGGTGCAGCTTTATAGTGTATATATTACATCTATAGAGGAAGTATCATCTGAAGTGTCCATGTATTGGCTCCTGCCATAGTATATAGAAGTGAATCACTGGTCTGATCTGATTTGTTAAATCCTATGTAATATCCAGCAATAAAGAATTTTTGAGATATAAATGTTGGGTGCTTGGTACAGTAGGTAGGAAAGCATCTATAACAAAGGGATTTAAAATAACAGCATAAATATTGTCTGTCAATGGAGAAACAACATGGACTGCAGTTATCAGTTTAAGTTGAGGTAGCACACTCCTAGGACATATAAGGAAAAATACGGTGGAGCTCCGGGAGGTGAGAAATTAAGCATTTCTTTACATTGAGGGTACTGCATGTGTGACTTATTCCATTGCTGTGACAAATTATTTAGCATGACATCCTTTTTGTGTGAAATAGACCAATAACTTAATGGTTACCAAAGAAATGAGAACCAACCAATTTAATGTCGTTCTGTGCTACGTTAGGCATCTCTGATATTTAGTAAAACAAACGATCTGATCTGCTTCCCTTTTGATTTTCAGTGAAGGACTGAAAAATTTCCTATTCTGTAAATGAAGTTGCCCCATTGGGGCAAAGAAGAACTTTGTAAGAACGACATTCTTTGTGTTGCAGCTATTCTTCCTCTGTGACTACCAGGGAAAATATGTCTTCCTGCTCAAGACACTTCTGTGTATATTTTTAAGATTGCAAGTCTAACCCCAATGAAGAGGTTGTTTTTGTCTTTTGGCTGCCTCAGTTTCCACAATCATTTTTTTCTGTATAATGTCAGCAAAACATGGCAGTGAATCCCTGGCTAATTCTACTTAACAGATATCTGAGCAGTACCCAAGAGATGGTGCTTGAAAATTCTGTCTGCAGGTAATCAGTTGGAGTAGATTTCCTTGCAGGAGTAAATTCATATTTCTGTCCTGGTAGATTGTGAGATAGGAAGTAGACAGAACAACAATGAATGAAGTGGGTGAGATACTCATGCTAAAGGATACAGGCATTCACTTCACTATTAAACTGTCACAGACAGGACAGGCGTGAGCAATGATGCAAACTCTCCAGTGGAGAGTTCTGGCAGGTGTGCAGCCAAGCAATACTGGTACACCAAAACTATTTTGACCTTGTAATGGAAAAATGAATCCATATGAAACTGCTCAACAGCATAATCAATCACCAGACATATCAACCACTCTGGCCGTAAAGATTACATCTTAAGGCACAACATGAAGAAATAAAATTAAAGGAGTGAGAGAGGGAGTGTTTGAAGTAAAGATTCCTATAGTTCTATTTTACAACAATACATGTCAGAGATCTTTGTGACAAAATTTAATATGCTACAGATTGTATACTGAAATACACAATATTCCGGTGCCCTATCTGCACACAAGAATGGAGCAGGCAGACAGAGCGGACTCTGGCATAATAAGTAGACACATGAACCCGGAAACAAAATCACAGCTGTTTGGATCTAATTTTAAACCTAACAATCTTGCTCTAGTAGCTTTAGATCCTAATTGATGAGCTATTGCTAAATCATTAGTGGGAGAGAGAAGGGAGAAGGAAGTTTTGAAGATACTGGCAAAAATCTTTTGATAAAGACAAGATACATTTACTCCAGTTATGGTTCGTCCTTTTGTCACAGTGAGTATTGTAAATTTAAGGAAAAAGTGACCTGGAAATAAATTTCAGCTGGTATATATCCTGTGACATTGCTTATGTCAATCAACCTTTCAGAGATTTGATAACCAGAATTATATATTGCTAGTTCATTTACATTTTGTTTAAAGTATATTACTGTTACATAAAGTAGGATACTATCTAAGAATGAATATATTTTTCCAATGTCCTATTGAGGAATATATGATCACAGTGGGATTCATAAGGTTATTACTGAGTTTTTATGTCAGGTGGCAAGAATGGAATAGGCATTACCATCATCTGAGTGCCATCTAGTGGACATGTACAAATCTATCTTGGGGGGGTGGTGTTATTTTTTAAAAAGTATTTGGAGGATAAAAATAAGCAAGAAAATACAAGTATAAAATACATTTTAAACTATCTGGATAAAATTTCTAGACATATAATGGCTTTTAAAACATTTTCAATCTTGTTTTCCACCTTCACAATTCTAAAAAAAACTCAGTGAGATGTTCGATCAAGAGTAATATAAAGTTTAAGTGGAGCAATAATAATCTGATAAAGAAAAGGGGCTTGTGTATTTCTGTTAACTACTAGTTATCCCTCGGGTATAAAAATGTGTTCTGCACTTGGCTATAAGGACTTGTGCTGAGCTGAAGAATCTCATGAGCTAAGACAATTCAATGTCATCCATCAACTGGCTTGGGCATTTCAAATTTGTCCTTTTTTACCTTTTAGAAAAAAAAGCTAAATTGCCAAACATCTGATATCAGAATAGATTTCTGTTCTTTATTCTGAAAAGTCTCATTTTTTAAAAAAGTATTCAAAAAGAAAAAACCAAAGTTTATATTAGTGTGGTCATACCCAGGCAATGACTGATCTTTACATTTATAGGCCTTGAATATAGTAGAACAGTATTTCCCAAACTAATTTGGCATGGAACACTTTCGGGCTTGGAATATATTGATGGAACACATACATGCTGGTCTGTGGGAGAGCTCATACTGAAAAATGGCACACGTATTGCTCAAAAGTTGACTTAAAAGGGTTAGAAAGAAAAATAACGCATCAAAAAATTTTCATTTAACGTATTCACGTTGTGCGGAACACAGTTTGGGAAACACTGCACTTAGCATATTGTTCCTTCAACTAAGTTGATTTTTAAAGCAATCTATTGAAACTCGTACAAACCCCTAATACAGAGGCACTTAAACTCAGTTTAAAGGTCCAAATTATGATATAATCAAGGTTAAACGCAAGATGCTATAGTGTGGTCATACCAGTATTGCAGATTCCAATGTTTATGATGAAATGTTCTTTTTTTTTTATTGGAGGAAAATTGGAAAAAATGAAATATTTCTAAATTGCTCATGAAATTTTCCTTTAATAAAGCATTGTAGGTAAAATCGAAAGATTTATGGGGTTTGACCTCGGTGTTAGAACTACAGGATGAAGGGGGAAACAGACCCGGAAATTCTAGGGAAATTGGTAGCTCATTTACCAGAAGATCAGACTGAGATGTTTCACTCAGATGAAATTAAACAGTGTCAGCAGAACCCCCTTTAATTTTCTGTTTCCTAGCTTTTATGTGTTTGGAGACAAACAGTTGTGTTGATTCTGATAATACATAAATTAACACAGTAATAAAGATTTCAAGATAACTGCCTCAGATGCTTGCTTCACTCTGGATTTAATCAATTAAAATTTATTTCTTGTGCTTCCTTTCTCATCATTTGCCTCACTGCTTACTAATGTTATCTTCCACAGGAAACTCCAGAGCCCTTAAAGCATCGAAAGGAAGATCAAAAAGCTCGAAGTGTGTTGCTAGCAGATATTCAGCAAGGGACTCGCTTAAGGAAAGTTACGCAAGTCAACGATCGAAGTGCACCACAGATTGAAAGTAAGCGTGCAGCTCTGTCAACTCTGAGCAAGGGATCCAGGGCTGCCAAACTTTTGGTCTGAGTAGTCCTTTAGAAGCCATTTGGACTATTTGCATGACTAAGGTGTGCAAAACTCATCAGAGCCTTAATTTTGTCTAAGGTTAACTTTAGTATACATAACTACTGAGATGAGAGTTTGATTTGCCAAACTTAGAACCAACTCTAAATCATAGGTTCTAGATTTGTTTGTTTAGCATTTTATAGCACCATGTGTGCACTACAATAGCCATTTCACAGCCAAAATTGAATTCCTACCCCTCCCCAGAAGAACTTGCATTCTAAAAGAGACTGTTTAGAAGACAATTTGTTGGCTCTGGCAAAATTAGGAACTCTTTTTAGCTTCTACGTTTTGTTTTGTTTATCTGGTAAATCCTAGAAACAAAGCTGGCCCTACTCTGAAACAAGAGCATTTATTGCCTGCCTAGCAGAGGTTTCCATTTAACTAGAAACGCGTTTTTATTAAATTGCCCCTGGAAAAACTGATTTTAAAATGTAAGGGTAAAAACAGTTTTTAAAAGAATTCCTAGATGTATTTATTGATGCCTGAGGGTCACTCCGTTCTCTCACAAATTACTTCAAGGCTTCTGGGTGACTCTTGGCAGATTGTCACATGTTTCTCCAGCATTGCTAACATTGAAGGAAAGAGTGGCTTGTTATACTTGTGTGAAAACTTCAATCTGTGCTGGGTACCCTGCTGATCAGCTGGGAAAGTGATGCTCAGACCAGCTGAGCCCAGTGAAAATGGTGGTTTCTTAAAAGATTACAAGTGACTTCTGTCAATGTCAGATTCTCTTCAGAATTGTATGAAAGATTAAAACCTGATTTTTAAAAAAAGATGGCTGGTTACTAGATTAAAATGTTCTAGTAGTATTGATTCATGAGAGGGTGTTCTGCTCTAAGAGGTTGGTTTAATAGTAAAGTTATTTCTTTTGCACCCTATGACATTCCCTTCACAGAATTTGGTCTGGGATGCCACTCTGACTGCCCTGATCTCCACTCCTGACCCCTGAATTACCTTGCTTAGCTAGGTGATCACCCACTCCTGGGTCAGTCCACACCAGCCTCCTACGTGTAATCGTCCCAGGCAGTGAGTGTGTGCTTTCCAGCCACGTAGGGGACAGTCCTCCAGCAAGCACTACCAAATACCACACTGGGAACATCCATCCTGCAAGGATTGAGACCATTTCCCAATCACTGAAGGCCCATAGACTCCGATTCACCCATTTATCAAAGAAATGGGGATGCCCAGCCTCACTCATTCACACCCTCTAAAGTTCACACAGCTTTAGATGAAACAAATACTAGTTTATTGATTAGAATGTGATTTTAAGTGAGTATGTGACAAATCAATGCTCAATCATTTAATAAAGGAGTCAGGAGTTACCACAAGCAAATAAAAGATACAAGATGCATTCTAACCTAACTTCACTGTCCAAGATTACTCACAATGTTTGGCTGTTGATGGTTTTACAGACAATTTCTGCCTATTCCTAAGCAGGGCCCAATCCTTCTTGGAGATGGAAAATGTTTCAAGATGGGCTTTTATCAGGCCATAAAAGCCTCTCCCACTTCCAGGTGTCTGTGCCTGTTTCCAAACTCCCTTCGCCTCTCCTTCTTCTTCCAGATGATCTTCTTTGTTCAGAAAGGGCGGGAGACCTCCCCCTCTCCCTTACTACTGTGTGATTCTCTTTGTCCCACCTGAACCAGGGAGCTCAGTTTGCATTGTCTTTGTCATGCACCTCTTCAGCCTCCATGCTGAGCGGCAGCCCTGATGGTCTGCCTTCCCTCTGAGCCACATAAAATACATGGAAATATGCTTCACCTCTCTACACATATGTGATGCTGCAGGAAACATGAAACCACTACACTAATACAAAATATGTTATGAGCCTTCATACAGGAACCCGTTGCATGGTATAACTGGCTTCAAACCATGCAATTACATGGCAGGAGTGAACGTCTCAGATCATAGCCCAGCATGCATCATGTGACACACCACACACCCTGAGTAATTTTTCTTGCTATATATATTTTTTTTTTAAAACAACAAAATCAGGGGCTGCTGCTCACTGGGGCTGGCCCCTTGACAGCCTGAATGCAGACAATAACACACATCTATAAACTCTTTCTCTACTTGTAACAGAACCCAGAGGGCCTAACAGAGATGGAGGTATCCTAGCAACCAGCAAAAGTGGTGCTCAGTCATCGTTGGGGGGCTTGTTTGCAGGTGGCTTTCCCGTTCTGAAACCTGTTGGCCAAAGAGATATGACAGGTAAGGGCACTTTTCTGTAGGAATGAACAGATGAATGAAACTGGAATTGTAATTTGAAATCAAAACAGTCCATGTCACTTTTGTAAATTTTTTTTTAAATCTTTGATTTATTTTGGTACCAAACTAATACAGCCATTCATGTACAGCTGAATCCTCCTTGTCCATGCCTCTGCCCTTAGATGCTAAATCACAAACCCGCAAACCAATTATAAGAAAAATTGCCTAATATAGAGATACTTTATGCTTCTAATCCAGATCCTCAAATCTATTGCACTACAAGATGTGTATGTTGCTTTTAGAGGCACATAAGAAAAATCCCTGTCCTCTGGAGCTTACAGAGTTAGATCCTGATCTAGTAAATTACTTAAGGCCAGACTTTTGAAGGTATTTAGTTGTCTGAAGATGCAGTTAAGCACCTACCGTCTATTGATTTCAGTAGGCACTTTGGATGATCTCTCTAGATGCCTAAATATTTTTGAGTTTCTCCCCCTTAGTCAATGGGATTCAGACCCCTAAGTCATTTTCATGAACTTTTCAGCCTTAAGCAACTTGAGTGTGGGTATTTGCATACTTACTTCAGCACGTGCTTAAGTTGTGTGTAGGACTGGGGACTAAATTACCATACAGTAGTGACAGTGACTTCAGCATAATGGCTTGGTTGCATAAGGGCTATTTCTGTGAACGTATGTTTGTAGGGAAGCCCCAAGTAAGACATGACCCAGCAGCAGCAGCAGTAACAAAAGCCGGGAGGGTGAGTGTGTGGTAACACGTGAGTTATGCTTTGGTTGGGGCTCTTGTTTGTGTTTAGCTTATATAACCTTTATATCAAGGATTAATTATCATCTTGTTACGGTATTGTGGGCGTAATGAACACTAAGGCCCTGTCTTCATTAGAGGAATTTTCCAAATATTTCCCACTGTTGTTGAGACCATCTTAGCTCCAGGGTTTCTAACAATGTTGGGTATGGTAGTGCAGACAGAGAGCCCGTTATTGCCCTGTTTTATGTGTCATGTCACCTAATCCCTCTCAGAGCTGGAATAACTGACATGGCCCATCTGTATTGTGCACCCCAGTAATGGTAACATTTTGCTGCTGAACTGCTGTTTGGTAAAGATGGGGAAACTTCCCTAGTCTCGACAGCGCCGAAGAGTTCAGTATTAGAAATAAGCGAAAAATGAGTCTAGAAAGTTGCTTAGTGTTTCCACAACCACTTTTACTTTTAGTCATCCCAAACGAATCTTGGGATAATTACAAGGATAGGTAGCAATACAATATATTTTAGGGTACATAAAATTACTCACCTTAGGCTTTTAAAAGAGGGACTTAGAAATTGAAACCTTTCTAGTGGCTTTTATAAAGACTTGTATCTCCAGGTACAAGCCGAATTAGATGTCTGTGTCTGGTTACCCTGCTGTTTTCAGGCTATTGCCATAGGTCATAGAAGGGTCATCTTCAAAGATGATGGGCTTCATGTCTCCATTCTCTCTCTCATGCAATATGGGATTGAAATTGTCCCTGTGTGATTGGTTAAACCACTGCTAAATTGATTCTTCTCTTCCTCCAAAGCCCTTGCCAATAAACAGCAAAATTGTCTTAAATAGGAGAAGGCAAACCTTTCTGAACCAGAAATAAAAATGAACACGTCTATTACAAGATTTCCTAGCTGGACCTAGAGACCAGAGTTAAAAATAAGATTAAAACCTGGGCAAGAAAACATGGATTTTATTCCATTTCCTCTGATAGTTTTGCAATATGCTGGATCAGGATCAGTAATGCATTCTGGAGCGCTGTGTTAGTAATGCAATATGAAGCATTTTGTATAATATGCTAGGGAACATATTAGTTGAATTCCTAGAAAATGTATCAACTAACTAATCACTCAATTAAGTGAAAATGTCCTGAGAGCATTAATTAGAACGGAAACTGATCCTTCTCTCTAAGGGCTGTGTGTATAAGTTTGGAGGATTATGGGTTCAGATATATTGCTTCAAATAAACGCATGCTTCATAGCTTGCTCTATGATAAATCTTGGACCTTTTTGACAGAGTAAATTGACTTCTCCCAGAATTGCTTTCTAATCCCTGAAGGCAGCTGTGGGTGCCAAAATGGTGGAGTTGCTCTGTTGGAACTAATGTAGGCTCAGAAACTCAGCATCCTGGGTGTCTGCTGTGTCCCCGTATTCATGGCATATGTGGCTGAAATAGCCACGTAGTTATGAATCCAACCATTTTGTTATGGTCCACCCCAAAAACCCCATGCTGCATGCTGAGATGGAGGGACCCCGCAGAGCATATCTGCACAGTGCGCAAAAAATGAAAGTCCCTGTGCACTTCCCCACATCAGAACCGCACTAGTTCTATGATCTATTGTGTCTTTCCCATTCATTGCTGGGGCAGGCTTTCCACAGTATGATTGAAGTTTGGGACAGAGCTGGATCAGCAAGCAAAGGAAAGTATTTTACCAGAGGTGGTGGTGTTGACATTTTGATTTATAACATTAGCTCTGCTCAGTGATCTGCAAACTGCAGCCTCCCAGTCTGAGATAAGAAATCATGATGTTCATCCTCCACCTTCAGAAAATGTAGAAAATTGAAATAACACCTGCATTTTTAATTGGCTGTTGTAAAAGGCAGATGAAGTGGAATATACTGAGTGCAACTTTCTGAGTGGACCAAATTGGTCCCCATTGCTTATGCTAGACAGGAACAGGCATGAGTAACCTTTTAAGGTGTGGGTTGCATTTGGTACCAGCCCACAGGCCTTTCTGAAGGCTTTTGTCTGTTCTTTCATCTCTCTCTGCCTTTATGCAAGTGGAAAGCCTGTGCCTTGAGTTGTCATTGACTTCCAGAATTTTCCCTAGAGTAGGCTTTTCTCCCTCAGGTTTGTCAGGCTCCTCACATAAGGGTTACGTAGACACTCACTCTTCTGTAGGGAATGGGCACACTTCCTGTTACATGGAGAAACTGAGGCAAAGAAATGAAGTGACTTGGCCACAGTCCCCCAGCTGGCCAGTGGCAGAGATCTCCTGAGTCCCAGGCCAATCCCCTATAACATGCAGCCTTCTCAACCCCATCGAGATAGGAACTGTCCATTGCAGAAGTGCTGTTTACAGCACATGTTTAGTGAGAGAGAGTGTTGAGTCTCTGGCAGTGTTTTAGTAAAAGTTAATTGGACAAACAGGGCCAGCTCCTTTCTGCTCTGTTTTTATTTTATGATTTGAAACAATGCTTACATGTTGGTCTTTAATGATCTACCTGGACCCTTACATTTCGTTTTTCCAGCTGGCAAGGCTGGGCAGCTGCCTGGAGTACGAGTGCCTCCTCCGAAGTCTCCAGCCCCATTGAACGGCAACGCCAAAGCAAGCAATAATATTTCAAATCCACCTGATTGCCCAAGAGCAGCAAACTCGTTGGAGCTACCCAGTGGTGTGCGAGCTGGACCAACTAGGCCCAGCATGCCTGCTCCTCCCCCACCTCCACCAGTGTCCAGCAAACCTTCCCTCGTTTTCCCACCTCCTCCACCTCTTCCCTCACCTCTGGAAAAACCTGCAAAAGTGCCACTCCAGTTTTTGGTCCCTCCTCCACCACCACCACCACCTCCTCCGCCGCCTCAGAGTGACAAACCTGCCAAGGTCCAGGCAACAGCTTCATACCTGCCGCGGCCTCCCCTGCCCCTGGCACCGCCCTGTGGATTGCCAGTCAGAACAACTGACTTTTCTAGCACTTCTCCCCCCCAGCATGATTTCAGGGATTATCCACCTCCAACTCCTCCCCCTCCCCCACCACCGCTGCCTCCTATTTATTCTGTTGCTTCATCTCGGGGTTCTTTGCCGCTCCCACCTTCCCCGAACTTTCACAGTGCTGCGAGCAGCAATGACATTCCACCCCCACTACCTCCCAAATCTCCACACTTGCTGTCCCAGTTCCAAAAGCCTAGTATTCAGTCCATGCCTCTCCCTCCCGCCCCTCAGCCAACTGCAGCAGCGCCGAAGAAGAGACACGGCAGAGGTGCAGGTAAGTGCTGAAATTGAGTTTTCAACCCACACAAGGCTACAGGAAAATAATACAGTACTAGGCTGGAAGCTACAGTAGCAGGAGAAGCCAGAATGCTTGGAGCAGCGAGATCCAGCTCCCAAGTGTAGACAGGATCTCTGAATTTGGGAGTGTAAATCCCTGGGTTCCCAATGAGAGCAGCTGCTCTTGCTGTGGGTCTGTTTGCCATGCTGCTGGGAAAACTAGTTAGTGCTCGGCTTTCTCTTCCTGAGAGCTGAGCAGAGCAGTACAGTGGAACCAACTCTGGGACAATAAGCGTTAAGTGAATTTCCTGGGGAATCCCTAGGGAGAGGGTAATGCAAATTCCCCAACCCCAGTTATGCAAAAACACAGCCTTTTGAAACTACACCCTGAGGAGAGAATCATTGTCTGCTGACCATCTGTTACAGACAGCCAAGATCAAAGGGCCTGAACGGTGTAAAATAAAATAGCTAATCCTGGATCTAAATCCTGGAGCTAGTTCTGGATCTAAAATGAATGAACTTGTAACCATGGGGAAACCCAGTTGTGGGTTTCAAAAGATGAAAACCTACCAGAGCTCTTGGTTTGAATTGAGGGGTGATATCTGGTAAGCTTTTTAATATACACATAAGTTATTTTATTGTTTTTAATATGTTTTCTCAGTAGTGCTTTTTCCTTAAGAAAAATGTGCTTGCTTAGAGCTCTGTGATAACGTAGGGCTGTGGGAAATACACTGGTCATGGCCCTCTGAGAGAAAGCAAAGCACATGCCCTGGCCTTTTTGACAGTCTGGCTTGCTGAGGATATCACAGTGTTAGGCAGCAAACTGTGGAGCCTTCAAATCCATAGTCAGCAGAGCAAGAGGTGTGTGTCTGCCCTAGAGAGGTGACAGAAAGGAACTGGAAGTCTAAAGTGGTGCCCTTGGGGGACCATGGAGGGGAAATACAGGTGCACTTACCATGAAACTGTGATACGTGTGGTGGTAGCATGTGTGCGATCTGTGTGTGAATTTTCATAAGTGCCAACAGCAGTGGAAGCAAGTACTATAGATGGGCAAAGTATAAAAAAAACCTCAGTCTTTGTGGAAAAGAACAGGGAAAAGAGAGACGGGAAAATGAGTTATGAACAACTGAAGAGAAGGGGACTAGTTGAGCCATGTAGAGAAAGGCAACTCAGCCTAAGAGGGGACATAGGCAAAGCTAATCAACTTGCTGTATTCTGATGACCAGAAGAGGCGTGATGGTCCAGGGTCACAGAGAAGATAGAGCTCATTGACAGAGCCCAGCAGGTGGGAGAAATCTCATCCAACTCTTTGGAGAAAAATAGAGAAGAGGCGGATAGAAGCAGCCTCTGTGCTCCATCCAGATCAAATGCATCATTGCAATAGGAATGGGGTACTGACCTACAGGCAGATCTGTAGAGGTCTAGAGACTGCACAAGTGAAGAGGGACTGACATTTAGCATTTAGAAACACATCTGCTTGAAGATTAGGAATGGCAGCAGGAAAAAAATATGACATTGGGTCTGTGGGATTGTGAAATACGGAGCTCCACATAATAAGAAACATCTAAAGGGTATGGTCTGAACCTTTCATATTGGCAGCAATGTGTAGAGAGAGCTATTAATGGACTGTGTTTTTTAAAGCTAAAGGAAATACCTTCTGAGTATAATGGGTCAGCTGCTCAGATATAAAGATAATTATTGCTGTAATGATTCAATCTATTCCATAGTGTTTGAAAGCAGTGGTTATAAAGTAACCTGACACACTGTCTCCCTTCACCACTGTCTCCCTTCACCTCTCTAGGTCTGCCTGCCATGGTGTTATTTGGTTTTGAACTAAACACTGTGTCAGGGCTGAAGTCCAATCAGTTCATTTTTCAGAGGAATTTCTTAACTAATTTATCTGTTCCTGGATCTTTTCTTTATGTGCTGTCTGCTTCTTTTTAAAGTAAGCAATACTGGGAAGTTAATTCCACCTCCGTTGCCTCCTGCAAGATCACCATCAACTGAGCTTACGAATAAGTGTCCATATACCCAAGTTTCATCCTGGCCGGCTGCACATGAGCCCTATCCACAGCACAGAAGTGGAAACATGCACATCATTGGTAATGTTTTTTAAATTAATCCTCTTTGTTGTACTTGAAAGATTTCAACACAAAAGCCTGATACATATACATAATCCCCAAAAACTCATCTCTCACAAATGCAGATGTGCTCTGCATTCTTTCTTAAGACCTTATACAACAATAAAGTTAACTTTTCATTAGTGTTCTTTTAACCATTTGAGAGAATAGAAAAGCAGATATCTCTTGTAAAATTCTATTAAATGGTATAAAATGAAACATGAAAGTTATAACTAAGTTTTTTTTAGATTAATATCTACAAAACCACATGGTTTCATCCCCATTAAAATCTATAGGACAAAGGCTCCCAAGGATTTTTTTGTGTGTGGCTTGCTGAGTTGGCTGTTTGTTCTTTTGTTTCTAACTGCTTCATTAGTCTAAAGCCAGGTGAGAATACAGCAAATACTACCCTAACATCATTGTAAAGAAAAAGCCACCATAAACATCACTGGCGTATCAGTCAGACACTTTAATTGTAATAGTTACCTGGGTCATCAGTTTTCTTCCAGTGATGAACCAGCTTTGTGAACTATGGTCAGAGTTTATTTTCCTGATAACAGATTTTTTTTTAACATTCTCCAGATGATTTCGAGTCTAAGTTCACTTTCCATTCTGTGGAAGAATTCCCCCCTCCTGACGAATTCAAGCCATTTCAGAGAATTTATCCCAGCAAAGAATCTGGGGGTAAGTGTAGAAACATCTTTCAGCCATGTCATGACTAATGCTGTTTTCCCAACACTCTTAAAGATGTTGACGGGATGTTATTTAAATAAAGGAACCTTGGGCAACAGTTTAGTGTGAAGTTATAATGGAGTTGCAAAGATATTCTCACTGAAAGTATATCATGATTATTGTTGTAATGAATCCCAAAGATACAATAATGAATTGCCTTTCATTATAAAGTGTTTGTTTAAAAAAGGCCAAACAGTAACATGGGCTGTCATGCCTCCAGTTTAAATGTATTCATTACCGTCTTTAAGTGGGAAGCTCTTACAATGCAGACTTAGCATGGGCTTGACTCAGCCTGAATTTGTTCCTAAATGAATTGTGCCATGCCGAACCTGTAATCACCGTATACAAATATAGAAAAAAGAGTTCCAGCTTTTCAAACCTGAGAACTTAAATTTGAATCCTAACTCTACATTTTGACACCGAAATAATGTCAGATTCTCAGAAGCAACAATATGCGGGAGATACCGGCGCTCAGCTTTTGAAAAGCAGATCAGTGTGCGTTGGAGGCACAACTTCACCTGTCCAGTTTTGAAAATAGGCATTTAAAAATGGAGAAATAAAATCACACAAATACTAGTCTGACCTTGCAGGCTGCTATTTGTGTAGATTCCATGTGTTCTATAATATCTTAGGCCAGTGGTTCCCAACTAGAGGTACACACAGGTTTCCCAGGGTATATCAGCTCATTTAAATAGGTGCCTAATTTTACAACAGGCTACATAACGAGCACTAGCAAAGTCATTACAAACTAAAATTTCAGAGCGTGACTTGTTTATACTGACCTATCTACACTAAACACTGGAATGCAAGTATAATAGATTCCAGTTGATTTATTTTATAGTTGTATTGTAAAAAATGAGGGAGTCAGCAATTTTTCAGTAATAGTGTGCTGTAACACTTCTGTATTTTTATGTCTGATTTTATAAGCAAGTCGTTTTTAAGAGTGGTGAAATTTGGGGGTACGCAAGACAAATTAGACTCCTGAAAGGAGTACAGTAGTCTGGAAAGGTTGAGGGACATTGTGTTTGACCAACTCCCTGCCCCGCAAATTCCCTTCCCTTTCTTAGACTGTTCCCAGTTTCCATGCAGGGGCATTGTACAATGTACTGTAAGAATATAGAGACACAATGGACATCCTGTAATTGACGGTATTCTATGTATTTTACAGATACTTCAAAAAATCCTCCACTAAGAACACATGTGAGATGAGAGGATCCTTCTGACAGATCTCTGGCACAGTACTGCAAAGGAGGAGTGAAGATAGCATGATAAATTATGAAACAGGCGGTTCTGTTAAATGAGTAGAGATATTTTAATAATCTAATGCTGCAGTGTCAGATCTGATTTGATGTTTTTAAAATTGGAAAAGAAATATTTTAATTATCCACTCTCTGAACTAACCTCGTCACCTTATGGCAATAGATGAGTGTTGGCACTGGCTTTTAAATTATTGTTGGATACTTTACTTGAGGAATTTTTAAAACCAGGCACCAGGAGAATTAAATTCTTTAGTGGTGTTTGCTATGTAATTCTCATTCAAATCATCAAGAGATGTCATCTCAAACAGTATTCCACGCATTAAATGTGTTCACGGTTATTCTTCTTTGCTACCTTTTAAGTATTTTTAGTATTCCTTGGAGAGCTCTAATTATATTTACAGGAGTTTTCAATTATTTATCTGAAAATAAGATACTATATATTGTATGGCTCTTGGCATGACTTCATAATCTCATTGTAAGATACTATGCTGCTTGTTTCCTGCGCCCTCCCCCTGCACTGCTGCAAAATGGCCCCTCCCTGAATATTACCCCAAAGGTCTCCATGATTACAGGGAGGATCTACTGGTCAAATATACATTGAGGCAGGAGAAAGGGGCTGTGGACCCCATTGCACACAGTACACTGCTCTAGCTCAGGTTTGCTAGTGGGTGTACCCAAGAAGGAAGTGTGCTGGAATGTGACAATCTGGGCTGGACTGTCTAACAGCACTGCCATACATTGGCAGTTGGGTCAAAACTTTTCCAAAGTGCTTCTCCAGAGGTCGGAAAACAAGCATGGGATGAATGCATGTCTCAATAGGTATGTGTTTAAGGGCACAGCTGAGCCATCATGTCTTTAAAATGTGACCCCTTTGTATAGATTTTCATTTAAAATATTGCTTATTGCTGTTGCTGTGCAGGATCCCACCTGTCATTTGTCATTGTCATTCCTTCCTTCCTCGTACCACTAAAGTGCACTTCTCCAATTAGCTCAAGACATTCTAATATCTAAACCCTAGAAATAAGACAACCGAACTATTCATACTCACTCATCCCCATTGAATGGCTTTGGGAGACGATTGCCAGGAGTCCTCATTCATTTAAATGCTCCATGCAGCTCTTTTCACCCAGATGCTCAATGCAAGCCATGAAGGACTGCAATCTGGAACTTCAGATTGATTCCCAGGCTATCTTAGCTTGCAACAGGCACCTCGAACTTTCCTCTCCCTTCTGCCAGTTGCAGGGGTGGCTGGCAGAATGGTGAGCTCATGCAGTTACCTTAATTACTTCACTTGAAATCAGACTTTGCAGGTGCACCTGTAGATTGGCTGATTTCAGATTGGCTTAAAGTCATACAATAAAAATGGCATAGTTAAGGATGCCTTGATCAGTCTTTGAACTCACATGTGGTGTTTCCCTTGGGGGCTCATGGTTTCAGGACCCCGATCCCAAGTTCCCACAATGTGGCCTTAATCTCTTGCTTTTCAGGAGCTAAGGAGAGCATAGGGGCCTGAAATCATTTCAGAGACCTTGTACCCTGGAAGGCACCTCTTCATTAATCGTCCTCTTTCCAGAGGGGCAGCTGCTGCTTACCTGAAGTGAGCTGATTCTCCAAGCAATAGCCAGGAGGGGTAGCAGCAGGCTGCAGATTGGAGCAGGAGGTAGGTAGGACACTCTTTCCAGTAGGCGTGAACCTTGTGAGGAGGCACCCTTGGCCCCTCCATAGGTTGGCAGAGGTGGTTCTGATCTGTGAGGGAGGAAACTCAGCTGTGGAGCCAGAGCAGAGAACAGGACAGCTTCTAGAAGGATGGCTAGATTTAACCGTGTGGGCTGAGAAAACTGATGAAGTTATGACTATTTGAATATGCATATGGCGTTAAAGCCGTATTAGCACGAAGTCTGCAGTGTCCCAAATTGCAAACAGATACGTTTAATCCAGTTTAGGGCTGCAGTTCGGCCCTTTTGCTGTCTATCTCTGGGTAGTGTCTTTCTCCGCAAAGTCAGCAAGTAGCCTCATCACCATTTCCTCCTCAGTAAATATGAAGGAAAGCAGACGTGGTCATGTCTTTGCAATTAGCTGGACTTCTAGGATGTTGGGTAAAGACGATCCCAGCAGCTGTGCTGTGGGGAAGCTGTTTACATGGGGTCTGACAGGTCGACATAAAGAAGGTAACTGGTGTTTGGAGTGGATGGATAAGCAAGCCATTACGTATGCCGGGTAATATACAACCCTGTCGAAAGGACTCAGGACCAGATTCTTGGTGAGTGAACTCTGGCTGTTTGACGCTACTTTTGTGGCTGGAACCGTGGACCAGAGCAATGAATCTGGCCCTGAGTCTGATTGGGTAGAAGAGGTACCTAATGAGCCACTGAATTAAGTCCTGGCAGAACAGCTATAGAATGCAGCAGCTCCATAAACATAGCCCCCACCTGGCTTTTTTCTTGCCTGGGCTGATCCCTAAATACATAGGGCTGCTGTGTGTGATACACAGAACAATGGCTGCTGTCACCAGTGCTGCAGGTACAATAGTTAACTGTGCTTGGGCGTATAAATGTAATAAAGTCAAACTTAGGTAAGAGTCAACATGGGCATAGCACCTTAATAAGAGGATACTCGGTAAAGTATTCTGCTACAGTATTAGCACCATTGTGCTTTGAAAGCAAATGTGGAGAATGATTATTGCCTATTCTCATCTGTACTGGAACCTGTAATCTTATATAACACTTTGATAAGGATTTCTTAAATGTATTTATTAAAGTGTCTTAATTCCTCCTTTGTACTTTAGCTTGTGTGCATTAAATAGCGATGCCATTTTACTGTTTCATTAAGATGGAGGGGAGGTACTTCTCAAAACCACACCTCTGCTTTAAGGACCTATGCTCTTTATACCAGGGGTATCAAAATCATTCGGCCTTGGGGGCCATTTCTGTCAGCAACTCAGTCTGGTGGGCCATAAAATGATATAAGAAAAAATAAATCTCACATCAACTACTTGTACACATGGGGAAAAAAACCACCAGTTACTGTAATGAAGTTGAGTAAATCCTTATGTATCTTTCATTTGATATAATCAAATATAACTCATTCTTAACAGATTTACGTGGGAAAATCCTGGGCTGGTACAACCAGTGTGAGCTGTAGCAGAGCAGATCGTGGCCCACAGGCCACGTTTGACACCTCTGCTCTATACAGCGAATGGGGAAAGAGGCACTTCGCAAACAAGATTCACCTCCATCAGCACACAAGGTGGTGCCTTACCTAAGCTAGCCAATAGGAGGTGCTAACGCTGGGGAGTTGTGCTAAGCCTCACCCTTCTGCAGTAGGTATCTGTCTTACCCATGCTTGGGCTTCTCAGCTGCCACCCCCTTTTTTGGAATTAGTAGTCTTTGCCACTTCTGAAAGAAGCGTGGTGGGAGGAGGAGGAAATTTATTAGCCCAGCGTTTAGGGGACTCTTGTAGGACATCGGTACCTTGGTTGAAGTCCTTCCTTCTCCAGGGAGGGAAAAGGCATTTGAACAGGGATCTGCTACCTTTCGGGTAGGATATTCTGAATGGGATGCCTCCTTCATTCTCCTGTTGAGGCTGTTCCAGTGTGGAGAAATCAAGTCACTGGAGCAGGGGGACTGGCTTCTGGGTCTCCCACTTCCTATGTGCTGTCTCTAAAGCACCATGTTACTTTGTGTCTCTTGCTTGCACCTGCTGCCTTGGCCCCAGTGACTGACTTCGTTAGTTACCCACAGCGGGACAACTTCAAGATGAGATATTAAGGAAGCACGACCTCAGAGTATCCCACCCAGAGAACAGGCGGTAGTTCTCCCCAATTGGGTGGGTCTCCCAGATCCCAGCTGAGTACCCTAATGCTCTAAAAGTTTTGAGGGAGTCATCCCTGCTTCCCTACCCCTCCCTCCCCCCAGATATTTTGTCTAAGCCTGTCTCTAGGAGTCTGAACTAGTAGTGCATGCTTTTACTGGATCAGGTTCCCCCAGGCAAGTCAGGCAGAGGAACTCCTATTTTTGCAGTGGTTGTGCCTGGCTCTGGGGCTTTTGGTATCTGGACACCTGACATGGGCCTGCAATACACATGCCTAGAGGCAGAAAGGTAAGGTGTCTAGGGGACTTTTATTATAAAAATTAAGTTCCTTTGGTGCCTGGATATCTCCAGGCTTCAGTGGGACCAGACTTGAGCCAGCACTTGTGCGTCCCAGGTTCCCTAACGTAGGGATATAGGTGCTTCAATTCTTTTGTGAATCTAGCCTCAACAATTCCAAATTCAGCTGCAACCAAAACTCAGATTGTTTTTTTACACAATATGCGGTGCTGGCTGACTTTTCCACTTTGCTTGCTCTTTCCCTGTGTTTACACATATAAAGAAAGTGGATGTTGAGTATCAGGGAGTCAGAGTTTGGCGGTGAGTTTTATTTTGAGCTTCATCTACTGAATAATAGTGTGCTGCATTACATTGGGCACATTCACATAGATACACAAGACATTTAAAAATGTGAAAGACAACTCCTAGGGTTCCCCCTGTCCCCAGCAAAACCAAATTCTTTTCAGTACTCCTCCTGGTGAGATGGTTCAGTGCCCATGACTTTAGTCCTGGATATTGCCCAGTCACTAAGGCACTGGTTTTTGTCTCAGAAGGCACAGTCCCAACTCGGTCTAAATCAGTAACTGCAGAGGGTATTGCTTTCCCCAGTTCTGCGGGACAAATGCGTGCAGTGACGGTGTACACAGGAAAGGATCTCAAACCAAGCCTTTATTTTCTTTTTTATGCATTACTACAGGGGTCGCTGGCCCCTGCTCCCTGACTCTCAGCTGGTGCCAGCGGCCCCTTCTGCCAAAAAAAAGAGGCGACCGCTTAAAAATTTGGCGGCAGCCATAGCTGGAGTTGGAGGGGGGTGGGTGTGTTGCGCTTCTCAGGCATGCTTCTGAAAGGAGCTGCTCGTGGAAAGAAGCTGCCTGGAGTGGCTGCTTTTGCTGGTGGCACACTATGGACGGGAGCCGCTCTGCGTGGCTTCTTTACATGGCATGCCCTGCACCACAGCCACCCGAGAGAAGCTGCCACGCCAGGCTTTTGGTGGCAGGAGTGGCAATTTGTGGCGCTGCAGAGGGTGCCATGTGTTGCTCTGAATGGGCTTGCGTGCCACACTCGGCCTGTGTGCCGGGGTTACCTGTCCCTGCATTACTGTAACTGGAGACAAGGACAGAGAGCACCTGGCTCAAACTGCCTTTTCAGGGTGAAATTTTTGTGTGCAAAAAGTAATTTAAAACTTGAGGCATGGGGCTACAATGAATGTATTTATTGGTTTTTGCTAAACAGCAGTTCCCAACAGCTACATAATTCTCACAAGAGGACTGCAAACCTCCTACAAGAAACTGGCCAACAAGCTTTACAATGTCTTAATTCAGTCTGAAGTAGTAGGTCTTGACACACCCATGGACAGGCAAATGTGCAAATAGCTGCATGAAATGATGGGTACTAGCTGCTGCAGAGAATACAAAACAATGCACTCTGTTTAAAGCAGACATCTCTACGCCCTGCCCCACTGTGGCTCAATATACCCATAAACTAAGCCAGAATTCAGAGTGAATCCAACACAATTCCTTCTACACCCCTCACCTCAGTGGCTTTGAAGTTGTCTATTCTGAAAATGGTAAGCACAGAGCTTCAATCAGGCCAGGTATTTTAATGTACAACATTCTGTGTTTCACTTAATGATACATCTACACAGCCAGTGGCAGCCTGCAGGTGGGAGTCTTTACGCCTGGGTTGACAGACTCAGGCTCCCACTATGCTATGAAATAGCCGCATGGATGTTCCAGTTCAGGCTCTGATGCCTGTGTAGGGGCGTTTTCAGAGCCTACACTACAGTCTGTGCCACATCTACACAGTTGTTTTTAGCACTACAACGCAAGCCCAAGTGTGTTGACCAAGGCCCTGCGACTCTCTGCCACAGGCTGTGGAACAAGCCCCTGGAGGCCCCAGTCCTCCATGCAGGAAAGTCCCTGAATTCAAGGAGACCCGGGGAGCTGTCCCCAGAGAGTGCAGTGTGAGATCAGGGCCTTGTGTGTAAAAATGCATTTTCACTAGCATTTTCACCTCAGCTGTGTGCTTTCGGAGAAAAAGACATCTCCGTGCTGAGCAGAACTCTTCTCTTACACTTGGAGATGCTGTATCAGGTTTGGGGGACTTGATTTGGCCCTTTGTAACCATGGCCATAGCATGTAAAGCATACTTTACAGAAGCAAGATTGGGGATGAACTCTCTTTAAAACACCTGAACACAAGGGTCAGACATTTTACCTTTTTGTTCCACTCAAGTGTACTACTCTTCTTCAGTGAATCAGTGTATACGCTAAATTGTTTCCAAGAGCATAGATTCATGTTAATTACGCAACAACACTGTAGTCAGTTATGTCTAGATAACACAGAACATGATTACCCAAAGCAAATTAGTTCCTTACATATAAGAGAATCCAAAACATTCATGCAAACAACACAATAAGCACTGCCTGCCAGCATTTCCCTAATGTACAAGCCTGTCTGTCCCGTTGCTGGTATTCCATGGTTTGGGTTTTTCTGGTCTCAGTGAAGCATCACCATGTGTCTTTTTAGAATCCTTAGTGAATATATGCTAGCGACAGTCTCAATCATTTCAATGTAACACTTTGGGACAGTATGTACCAAAGAAAATTGTTTTCATGTTTATTTTATTGCAGAAACTGACAAGCAATCTAAATGCCTATCTGTGATTATGCAGCTCTGGGTGCATTACATTTACCTTGCATTGTCAGCATATTTGTATTGTATAATAATCTGCTGAACACTGGCCCCTTTGGCACCTCTTTAATGATGGATTCAGGTTTTGAATATGCACAATATTGCTTTGGCTGATTTAAATTGCTGATGAGTCTGTGTACAGTAGCATTTTAAGAGATTTACAAAAAGATCTATCCAAATCATTTTAACCGCTGCTCTGAAGTGTTGCTTATGCACTATAAAATGGTAAACTGTCACTAAGACAGCGCAGTGACCAAAGAGTAGCCCAGATCTGAACAGTTCCTCTGGTCCCTGACTTGCACTTGGAGCTACACTCTATAAGAGCCATGGTCAACGCCACCTGCAGGACCCAGGGCATGGAGGTAGGATTCCTGCAAAGGCTTGGATCACCTTTGTCCCGCTTCCATTTCCAGCAAGCTAGAATTACAGTTCATATGGAGGAAGGGTGGCAAATTCAAAAAACAATTAAAAAAAACAAGTGGGTCTGCCACTTATTAAAAGGGAAGAGCAATATCCATCAGCAGATCAGTTTGACCCCCATCCCCGCAACTGTATTTGACTGGCAGAAAGATCTTTTTGAAATTGTATTCTTCAGTCCCCTGGATTACCACTATTGTTTGAGGTGATCTCTTGAAGCTACTCTAGTACTTTAATAGGAAGCAAAGAGAGACCAAAAGGCATCATTTTATGGCTGTATATGGGGGGCGTAGCCCACACATAAATATAGACTTGTGTCTGCTGGTCTGAATGGATTTATAACTGGAAGTAGCAGATGAAACAGTAGTAAAAATTCCTTAAATCATGTTAAGATCTTTAACTCTGATTTCAAGGTATTAAGGGTTACATATTTTGTGGCAGTTTTCTGCAACCTCAAACAGGGAGTCCGTTTCAAAGGGCTGGTACCTGATGCTCTCTTTCTAAGCAACTTCATTTCTTCAGTGGGAACATCTCTTGTCAATCATCAAACCCACTCCAAGAAAGAAACCTCTTGTTTTATTCATGCTACTGAAATATTTCAGTAGATGGGAACTGGCACCATATCTCCACCCAGCTCCAAAACTGTCCCTTGTGTCATCTATGAAGAAAATTCCCTGGCTCAATCCTCACCTCTGCACTAGATTAACATCTTAAAGAAAAAGCACTAGGGCAAGAGCACATGGAAAGTAAACTAAATCACTGGAGGCAGATGAATCAGAGTCCAAATATGAACCCAGAGGGTAAGATGGTATGCGGATGAAAAACTGCAAATAAACCATTTATAGCCTCCTCTCTGCCTTCTTGATGCTAACTATCCACACCCTTCCCTTCCCTTCAGTATTAAGTCTGTAAAAGAGTAACTGAGATTTAGCTGAGCTGTGAATTTATGCCTTGCACCGAGTAAAAATCGGCTCTGTCACAATTGTTTATTTTTTCTAATACTACAGAAGTGGAGGTTTCTTCAGGGTATAACCAGCATACACAATTTTGAGATCTCACAGAACTGTATGTGGCAGGTTGGTCCCACAGTCAAACTACTGTGCCTAGTATTATTTTCAGTGCCCAGCCTGTATTCTTACAAAAAAATATTCTGACTTGTCACCCTATGAACGTGTCAGTCGGAATACTCTTGATTCTGCCCGCGTACACAGTAGTATGAATCTTGCACGCCAAAATAACCTAGCATGCAACATAAATGCAAGAGTTGCTTTTCCGAGATATGAAAAGGTGAAGACAGCAACTAAGCACCATGGGCATGAGCCCGCTCATTTGTACAGGCACAAGTTGGGAGTGGCTCCATCATGGCCAATAGAGGGACACAAGCAAGCTCAGACCCAAGTCTTCTCTCTAATTCAGACTATCAGGCACAGCTGTTTTGTTTCATTTTACATCACTGCGGTTTCCAGTGTAAAACGGCAAGCATACATGTACCTGGTGAAATTCTAAGTATTTGAGCTATGCTACCAAGCCTGATCTGTAAGGGTTGTGGGGAGCAAAATCATTTGTTTGCTTTCAAAGATTATATGGAAATTCTCCGGGATTGAAGTTATTCCTTGACTGGATTTTTTGTTATCCAAACAAACATTCTGCCCTACATTAGTTAGCATGCACACATGGACCAATCGGTATCTCTCTCCTTTCACTACACACACAGAATAGGACCGCCACATGACTGCACAAAGGAAAGCAATGCTGTTAACTTGATACAGTCACTGAAGACTGTTTTTCTAGAAAAACAAAAGGTTTTTTGTTTTGGTTTTTCTCCTGGAAATTCAGCTACGCGAAGATTATCTTTCAAGGCTCAAAGCACTTTACAGTCTTCGTATGAACTGGCTAATGGTGTCCACTGTGGCTGAAATGAGATAATAGTGGTTAAAATCCACTTAGAGCAATAATCAAATGGAAAATGAAGAGCGGTATTAACATTACATAAAGGAAAAGACTTTTGAGGCAGTCCATTCAGAGAGGTAGCAAAGGGGAAATAAAGGTAAGGGAGGCCTGATTCTACAGTCATTTAAAGTGGTGTAGACCAGGAGTAATAACACCAAAAAAGTAATTGAAGTTATGCTAGCAAGATCAGAATCAGACTATGTCTTGCATTCGTGTACCTTATTTAGACATATGCAGATGAGCTGCCTTTTTTTTTTTTTTTTAACTTTACTAGTTTCTAAACTGAAGTATTAAAACATTTGCTTACTTCACTTGAGGAACTTAATTTCTGTATCGACACAGTCATAGAAAAGGTCTACTACTTCAGCAGGATCCAGAACCTCTGTACTGGTGAGGATGTCCTCCATTGCTTCTAAGCCTTGTCTTTCAAGGTCTAACATGATCCTCATCAGCTTCTCACCTTTATCCTAAAGGTAAGAAACAGCCAAGTTAAAGTACCCATTATCCAAATTCAACTGGCTTTTACTGCTCCCCTTTGCTGCATGGGCAACTTCACCCTATTTGAAAAACATTCCCCCACCCTCACAACATACTTTTTTTTTCTTTTACATTAGTGTGGTAGAGCCCTAAGCAAAAATGAAAACAATGGTCTATCATTTATCCTGCAGAACGAACAATTGAGACTAGTAAGCAAGAAACAACTTCAGTAAAGTAGTGAGTAGTAAATTCAAAAGAAATAAGAACTTTGACGATTGTGCATAGCTTGAGAGTGGGGAATAAAACATATACAGGAAAAAGAAGTTTCGTTGTTTCATCTCATGCAAACTCATTAAAAACAAAAATACTGAGTGATGCCCAGAAGGATTATCCAAAAACAGGCATTGGTACAGAGAACAGAATGTAGAGAAGTATGCCTTGGAAGGTCACCCTCTTTACTCCAGTTTAGTCACAGGATTAAAATTAATGAGTTGCCCATTCACCTCTTAACCTCTGCATGGGCAAACAGCATCAAAATGAAAGATAACATTTTACCTATGTCTAAACTATAGAGAAGAAAGATTCCAACCCAGAATAAGGACTGCTTCTGAATTGGACGCTGCAAGGTTTACTGGTTTACAGTTTCTCTATTACTTCCACTCATTTTTAGTACTGCATAAATGCACACTTTCTACTTCAGCTACTATGAACAGTTGTATCAAGTAGCAGGAGTGTTCCTTGTACTTTGGAATTGATTGCTTGTAAAGAAAATTCCATTTCTGTTTTTATAGATTTCATTTTTTCCAGAAGCTGCAAACAAGATTCTCACTCCAAAGAATATTTTTAGCACTATGGCTGTCAATTTTGTAGGTTCCCTTATTGATGCTCTACAGGTCTTCCCCATAAAGATAGACGTTAGGGTTTAGAGTGTCAAGGATCCAAAGTTTCAGCAAGATTGAAAGAGCTGGGTTTGTTTAGTCTGGAAAAGAGAAGACTGAGAGGGGAACATAACAGTTTTCAAGTACCTAAACGGTTGTCATGAGAAGAAGGGAGAAAAATTGTTCTCCTTAACCGCTGGTGATAGGACAAGAAGCAATGGGCTTAAATTACGACAAGGGAGGTTTAGGTTGGACATCAGGAAAAAAATTCCTAACTGTCCGGGTGATTAACCACTGGAATCAGTTGCCTAGGGAGGTTGTGGAATCTCCCTCATTGGAAGTTTTTAAGAGCAGGTTAGACAAGCACCTGTCAGGGATGGTTTAAGAGGGTACTTGGTCCTGCCATGAGTGCAGGGGACTGGACTCAATGACTTCTCATGCGCCCTTCCAGTTTCTATGATTCTATGATCATGCGCCCTGGTTAAGTTAATATTTGCGGTTAAAAATGTTCTAGGGCTTCAGATCTGAATGTTAAATGCTTTTCATACAGCATGTCCTGACTCAGACATACTTTCCTATTTATTCTCCATGATTTGGGGGTTGGTTTCAAACTGATTCTCCAAATCTACTACTGCCAATTTTTTAACTTTTTACTTAACACAGTTAATTAAACTTGCCACGTTTTCCATCTACATTTGCTGAAGAAGCCTTCAAGTTATCTCACCTAGCAGTTATTGACTCTACAGCTGAAAGCAGAAGTTAACAGATTGAGGTCAGAAATTTTAAAAAAGGAATGAGCTGCACTGTTTGCTTTTTGGGCTTCGATCTTTGTGTAAAGCAAAAAGAAAACTTTTCTGAAAGAAAATATCATCATTTAAAGGGTCAGAACTGTGGAGGTGGGGTTAGTTTTAGAGTATTCCTGTGCTAAAAGCAGGTTTTCAATAGTCCTTTCTTCTGAAGAACTCACTGTCTATTATCTTTTTCTTTAGAGATGCATCATCTGATTCTTGAGCTAATAATGAACCTTACACAAAACAATGAACTATCCTGTTTCATTCCCTTACAGATAAGATGGGATGCATTAGGAGAAGATTTAATACATAGGATTGTTTTCCACAAGGTATGGCATTTGGTGGAGCCATTGTATTTACCTTGTTGTGCTGATGATGAAAGTGGTGGGGCATAGTCATCAACCTACTGTACGCAATTTGCCAAAATGGCAGATAGATTGAATTCAACAGACAGAAGATTTGATCTTTAGAACGGGTGCTGATTATAGTGGCCTGTGACCGTAGACCTCTTCTATAAGCACCATCTAGCCATCTGATCTCCTTTTATCTAACAGGATTCAGTATTCTCCAATAATTTGGGTGGAAGGGTGAAGTCCAATGGGAAGGAGATACCAACATGCTCTATGCTGCTATCCACCATGGATTTTAACAATTGGAGCTATACTGATAATAGTTATTTATCCTGCCCTCTTCATTGCGGGTGTGGTGAGAAAGGTATTTCCTTCCAGCAATTTTAACCAGCTGTAGACCTGGTTGGTTTAAGGTCACTTTCTCCTCAAGGGAAATCTTTTTTCATGATGGTTATAAGAGTGGACATCTAAGGCCATGTCTACACTCAACCCACTCAATCGATCCCGGAAGTGCTCTCGTATTGACGCAATTATTCCACCCCTCCAAGTGGAGTATTGCTGCATTGACGGGAGAACATTGCTTGTCGATGCAACAGAGTGAAGACAGCGAGGTAAGTGAAAGTAACTAAGTTGAGATGTACATTCTGTGGTACACAGACTGCGTCTCTCCAGTCAACTTAGCCCCACAGTGTAGACTAGCCTAAGGCTAAATGAACGCTGAAGGGACCAGTGCTGTTCGACCAGTAGCCCAGAGGTAGTCCACACCATCAGGGTAAGATGTAAGATACATGTGATGTTTACCGCTCAACTTCCAGCACCATCTAGTGTGGGATACATAGTGCTTTCTATTGACAAACTTCATGAACCTCAACAAACAAACCAATTCTAGATACATTCTCTACTACAGTAGATGTAGATAGGGCTGTCCCAATCTGGTAATTTCTGAAAACTTCTTAAAGGGAAAACAAAATTCCTGTACTGAGCTACAAACAGGAAAATATCTTGTTTCCAGTCCATAGAATCATAGAAACTGGAAGGGATCATAAGAAGTCGTTGAGACCAGTCCCCTGCACTCATGGCAGGACCAAGTACCCTCTTAAACCATCCCTGACAGTTGCTTGTCTAACCTGCTCTCAAAAGCTTCCAATGATGGAGATTCCACAACCTGCCTAGGCAACTTATTCCAATCCATTGTAAGTGATATGCAAGACTAATCATAAATGTGAGTTTGTAAAATGAGTTTATATAATTCACACTAACAAATGTGTGAACACCCACATGCTTGCTGAAATAGGAATTGCATAATATGTCTCATCTTGAATGTCCTTTAACTAAAAATTATACATTATAAATCATTCCTGACTCCAGTATCTCAATACTCAGGGATATGGTGAGTAATGACAATCCTGCCATCATTCTATTATGGAATGAATGTGACATAAGTTTTATAAACACCCCCCCAATATCCAGTAACACCATTCAAAAATCACTAGGTGTATGTTGTGACAGAATATACCCCTGTATTCACACCTGGCACACTAGTGTAATAATCTTTGTACAGATATGCCTTGTAAAGTATTGGTTGAAAACTGAATTTGCTGGTCAGTATTGTCTCAAAGTATATGTGAAGTTATAACACATGTTCCAAACCCCACAACCATGCCCAAACAGCAGGATAAATTTGACTTAACGAAGAAATGTGTACTTGCCTTAATGTGCATATAAGCAGTGAGCAGTAATCAAGCACAGAAGGAACACAAAGGAAGGTCAAAGATGTGAAAACAACCCAGCATGGAACATCCTTCCACAAAGACTGTCTCTGAGTCTCTACTGGAAATGTTTTTCAAGAATGGGGACAAAAACTATAAAAAGAAAAGACAAATACCCCAAGGCACCCTTCTCTCTCCCTGCCCCAACCTCATTCTGTGCACCTGACAAGAAAAAAGGAAACAGCCATTGAACTCTGGGGAAAGGGTCCTGATCTGAGAGCTTGGTTGGTAATCTGCTGGAAGCATGTGGTGAGAAAGTTTGCTTTGCAACGAATTTAGTTTCTTAAATAGATATGAATAAGCATTTTATCTTTATTTTTCTTGTAACCATTTCTGGCTTTTATGCCTCATTACTTTTACTCACTTAAAACCTCCCTCTTCGTAGTTACCAAATTTCTTTTACTGTTTTATCTAATCCAGTGCATTTAAATTTAAGTGCCTGTGTAACTAATTAAGGTAATAAACTGGCATCTTATTCTGATATAGGAATAATGGACTTAACATATTTGGACTGTCCAGGAGAGAGCTAGGCAATACAGGACATACATTTCTGGAGGAAAGATCCAGGACTGGGAATGTGTTGGTCACCCAGCAGTATAACCCAGGTCAGTAAGGGGCATGATGTAAGTGGCAGGCTGCAGTTACATACAGACACTCAAGGTGTGGCTTGTTGGCTGGAAGGCTGTTTGTAAGTGGCACAGGTGGGAGCTACTTCAGCAAGACATTGTAAAAGCACCCAAGGTTGCTAGGCATGTGTGACATAGCCCCCTCTGGTGTGGATTGTGCCCCCGTATGTCACATATATTCAATGATAGCCACTGACAGTCTGAGTTTTGCAAGGTACTTTAAGTTTCCTCTTGATTCTTTTAAGGGGTAACTTAGGTGACCTGTCAATTTTTTGCAAACTTTCTCTAAACTTTGTTGCTGTTCAATAAGGCAGCATTTAAAGAAATCTACAAAGTTGAGAGTCTGAATCATGAAATCTGCAAACAGCTGGTGGGAAATTTTTTAGTCTCATGTTTATAAAAATTAATATGAAAAAAATGAAACCTATCATGGTTAAAGTCTTCACCCGAACGTCATAACTTCTAAGCCCCTGTTCAAATTTAAGAGAAAAAAACCTACTCCTTTTCCTTTTTAATTAAAGGTTTCTGTTGAAAAAAATTTTACAGCAACTTTCCTAGAAAAAAATAAAGCGTAAGTCATGCAAACATTCAAAACCTTTGTTCCCACAGACAGTGTTTTGGATTATTAGTCTAAAGAAAAAAACTGGCTTTAAAGGCACCAGATTTTAGGGGCTTTACCTGATCATTCTCAGTGACAGATCGGGCCAACTCATGGGCCTTGTACAGTTCGTGTTTGCGATCAGGCTTCTCCTGGAACCGAGGTTTCTTTTTAACAGGATCGTCGTCGCCAAGAAAAGGCGATTGAACTTTTGGTACTAGTTTGACGTCATCAACGAAGATGAAGGGTTTAAATATGGACCTGAAAAGAGAAAAGACGCTTACTCACAGGGACGTTCTATACATCACTCAGCAGATATCCAGGCTACACTGCCAACAGGGATTCACTGAACAGTATCCCATGTGCATATCTGTATTACGGTTGGTGGGATGAGGTCAAATGTGACACAAAAAATAATCTCTTCTAATACAGGAACACATGCCACAAGAAGAAAAATCCATTTGCTTTCAAAAAGAACTAAATCCTGCAAAGCTTTACATAATAACCTTCCTTTCCCCCCTCCATGTCAGTTTTCCCATTTCTGTAAATTACTGCATTGAGCTTCTTTCCTCTGATTTTTTTTGGGGGTGGGGTGGGTGGAGGAAGCATAAATGTTTTGATCTTATTTAAATCTGAATGTTCATCCCCATCCTACTCTCTTGCTTTCTTTTTTCTTTCTTTCTGTCTCACTCTACACGTTAAGTAGTCTGTGGAAGCTGTGCTTAGGGTTTCAAAGAAATTAACTGGCTCAGAGTCAGTCTCCCAACCTAAAATGTCCCACTTCTCCTACATTTACACAGCAGCAATTTATACATCAATGCAGATGTATATTGTGTGATGAGCTTAAAATTCTGCACTGGATATATTTAAAGGCACCAACTTACATGGGTCATAAGAAGATTTTTGGCTACTTATTGCACAGCCTAAGTACCTCTGCAGATTTGGCATTGACCAGCTGTTTCCAAACAGGAAATCAGGGAGAGGGTAAGCACCTGGTTACACAGAGAACACTGTAATACTTCTCTTGAAACAAAACATTTCAATCTGGAATTAGATGAGAGCTCAAAATGGAATACTGGATTTGAAATATCTCCTAGCACATGGGAAGGTCATACCTAAAATCTAGATCCAACCTCTTGGTTAGGAACACAAGGGCACACACTTTTAATAAACTATTGTTACCAGCACGTCACAGATTTATTTTGTAATGCAATGTCCTGCAGCCAGCGTGAATGAGGATGCTAGAAGGTGGGAGACTTTACAAAAGAGGATTGAAAACTAATGACAGAGCAGGAAACTGAAGCCCACTACTGCTGCTCTATCAATCACTGGCAAAAAGCTCTGCCACTGAAAGATGCTGTCCTGCACAGACTGAGGCACGGCCTGTTTTCTTTTTACAGTTTTGTTTTTTTAGATAAGGTGTGTAAAGGAGAGGTGACAGTAGCACACAGAGATAGGCTTTTATTCTTTATTTGTATTCAGTGGCGTAGTGAGGGAGAGAAGTGGAGGGCCAAGCCCCAGGGCACCGGGTGCCTGGCTGGCCGCACAGTAGGGGCTGGATCAGAGAGGCCTGGGCTGTCCTCTTTCAGGGCACCACCCAGCACCCTCGCCCTCCCCTTTTATGAGCCAGACTGGCGGCAGGCGGCCGTGATCCTGGTGCTGGAGGGGGGCCATTCAGCACTGTGGGGGTGGGGTGGGGCCAAAGGCCGCCCTCCCTCCACCGCTCTGCAGCATTCCGACCCGCTCCACTGCGCTGGCCAGCTGCTGAACTCTCCGTACAGCCGAAGCGGGAACAGTACACGCAGTCTCAACAGCTCAGCTCAGTCTTATACTGGAATGACCACTGCTAAGGGAGACAGTTCAGTCTCCAGACCCACGGATTCACTGGCATCTGCAGAAACTGCCAATAAGAGAACCAACTGGATAAGACAGCAGACCCCCTAATGCTTTATTGGGGGAGGGGGTGTTTTGTCAGAAGGATGCTTGCCCAATACGCTGCCCTGAGCCTAACGTTCTGCATACATTAATTTTGGCAGGGTATATTTCCTGTCAGGGTCCAGGATGATAGGAAGTGTGGCTGAGAAGGAAACCCTTGTGACTCCAGGCTGGGGAGGCAACAGTTAGCAGACAGAGCACAGATACACCTGAGTCTCATTAGCCTCCCTGAAACCCAGCCCTTTTTTATTTATAAGACAAACAGTCAGCTGCAAGGGATTTTCAGGGAGTGAAGCAGCAAACTGTGTGGTCAAAGTGGGAAAGCTTTTCACCAAGAAGCATCAACTTGGAGACTGTAAGTTTTGAGTTTTTATTATATTTGATTATAGCCTGTCTAGAAAAGATTTAACTTGAAGAGAAGCAAGGACTCTAATATGGCTGTTTTCTTAAAATCTTATGTACAAACCTTGCTTTGTGAGGAGAGAGAAGGACTTTCACAGGTCTGTCTCTTTACAAACAGGCTAGAGGCTGTAACTTTGCCTGTCATGGGAAAGGAATCCTAAAGACTGTTTGTAGCCTTGCTGCAGACTTTATGCTACGCAGATGGGAGCAGAGCTGTCCTGTGGGGGGAGCGGGGCCCAGGGCCAATTGGCCAAAGCAGAGCCCTGCCCCCCAGGGAGCTGGCCCTGAGCTGGGAGGCCGCCTGCAGAGGGGAGCCAGCTCCGGCCCCGGGCCGGTAGACCGAGGCCACCTGCCGGGGGAGCCGGTTCCGGTCCCGGCCCCAGCCCTGGAGGCTGCCTGTCGGAGGGAGCCAGCGGCCCCGTCCCTGGCCCCGAGCCAGGAGGCTGGGGGGGCAGCTGGGCCCAGAGGCCGGACCCCATGTGCGCCACCCCTGGGCCTGCCTGCTCCACCCTGGGGGTGGGGAGGGCCGGCACAGGGGCGGGGCATAACCGGCCTGGCCCGGTTCGCTGCCAAAGGCAGCGGGGCGGCTGTGGGAGGAGGGGCTGCAGCACACGTGGGCCCCGCACTGCCCCGCTGCGAGTGGGACAGCGCAGGGCCACGTAACTGCGGGGCCTGAGGAGATCACCCTGTTTGCCCCCCCCCCCCCCCCCCCCCAGGGATGGCCCTGGATGGGAGACTAACTGGTCCTGGTAAGGCCAAGGGAATATTTTGGAGAAGGAGGTCTACCTGCTGCCTTCTTCAGGATTCAATGAAGACTTGAATACCCAAGTGAAGGGTGAAACTCCCTTCAGCACTATGAGATCTCTGTGGGAGCACTTGAGTCACTTAGAGTACTTCAGGAACTAGCTAAAGCAACTATCTTTGAGAACATATGGAGAATGAGCAAGGTTCCAGAGGCCTGGAGAAGGAAAAACATAGTACCTATCTTTTTATAAAGGGGAACAAAGAGGACCTGGGGAATTATAAAGATGAGACAAATTGAAAGATTTGGAGAAAAATTAAGCAATTAATTTGTTCAAACCTAGAGGACAGTCCAGTGATAAGTAACAGCCAACAAGGCTTTGTCAAGAACAAATAATACCAAACCAATTTAATTTTCTTCTTTTATGGAGTAAGGTGCCTAGTGGATTGGGAAGTGAAGCAGAAAGCAGTAGATGTGATATACCTGGATTTTAGTACAGGTTTTGACCGAGTCCCACAGGACAAGTCTTATAAGAAGACTATGAGGATGTATAGCTATTATTCTATCACAGTTAGTATAATTACAACAAGCTGAAAGACAGTACACAGGGTACTTGTCAATGGTTTGCTGTCAAACTGGATGGACTTATCAAGTGGTATCCCAGAATAGTTGGTTCTGGGTTGGGAATATTCTGTGTTTTCACTGATGATTTGGATGATGGAAGTGGGATTTTCTCTCACGAAAGCTCATGTAAGAAATAAATTGGTTAGTCTTTGAAAGTGCCACAGGACTGTGTTTGTTTTTCTGCAATAGACTAACATTGCTACCCCTTTGGAACCAGAATACACATATAACACTTGCAGGTGACATCAACCTGGGAAGCTCCAAAGGGGTAGCCATGTTAGTCTAGGTCAGCCAAAAAAAAAAAAGTCCTGTGGCACTCTTAAAGACTAACAAATTTATTTATCACGTGAGCTTTTGTGGGAGAAAATCCCCCTTTGTCAGATGCTTTTGAAGAAGCTGGGAAGGGTTCCACTTTGGAGGACAGGATTAGAATTCAAAATGACTCTGACAAATTGAAGAACTGAAATCTACGAGATGAAATTCAATAAAGACAAGTACAAAATACAGCATTTGGGAAGGAAAAAAATCAAAAAGACAATTACAAAAACTGGAAATAACTAGCTACGCAGTTGAGAAGTTCCAAATGGGTAGTTGTGTCAGTCTAGTTCAGCAAAACAAACAAGGAGTCTTGTGGCACTTTTAAAGACTTTTAAATTTGTCAGTCTTTAAAAGTGCCACAGGACTCCTTGTTTGTTTAGCTAGGCAGCAATACTGTGGAAGAGAATCTTGGGGGCTATAATGGATCACAAATTAAATGAGTCACTGTTGTTGAAAAGGGCAAATGCCATGTGAGTATGTATTGCCAGGAATGTTGTATACAAGACATGGGAGGTAACTATCCTAGTCTACTCAGCATGGATGAAGAGGCCTCACTGGGGTCCTGTGTCCAGTTTCAGGTGCCACACTAAGAAATATGTGGGCAAATGGAAAAGTGTCCAGAGGAAAGCAACAAAAATGATGATAGGTTCAGAAGATATGACTAATATGGAAACTTTGAAAGAACTGAGCATAGTTAGTGTAGAAAAAAGAAGGCTGAGCAGGTCTTAAGTCTTCAAATAAGTAAATGGCTGTTGCCAAAAGGATGGTGATCAACGGTTTCCATGTGTATGAGTAGTAGTAATTGGTTTAATTTACAGCAAGAGAGAGGTTAGATATTAGGTGGAACTTTCTAACTATAAGGATAATTAAGCACTGGAACCCAGGGAGGTTGTGAAATCGCCATCATTGGAGGTTTTTTAAGAAGAGGTTAGACATACACCTGGATAATACCAGTTTACTTAATCTTGCCTCAGCATGGGGATGGGGAATGGACTAGGTGACCTCTTAAAATCACAACCAGGCCTACATTTCTATGATTTCAAGACCACTAATAGCTATCTGATTGTAGTGACCTTCGGTTGTCCAAAGGGATAGTCAGACTGGCATCCTGTGCCTCAGATTATCATTTCCCCAATATACAGAGCAAATATTTTCTTATTGGCACTACAAAATGAAAAGTTGTATGGGGTTAAGTTTAGAAATCAATGCTGGGCAACCATCCTGGGATTCAGAGCTCATGGTGAGAGACTCATTAGGCCATAGGTTGTTCCCTACAGTATTCTCCAGTATTTTGTCCCATCTAGTTTTAAGCATCTAAATTAATGGGGGTTTTCATTTCTTCTCTTGTGAGGATGTTCCAGTCTACAGTAAACCTTTACTCAAAAATATTTCCTGTTATTCATCATAACTTTTTTCTTTTGCTAATTTTATTATATTAAACAGGGCTGTAGCCACTTAAGCCACCCTAAGCACTCGCTCTCCCTCTTCTAATTTTACACACTGTCTACGTAGTACTCAGGCTTGCATGTTCTTTTACTCATGGTTGGGACTATAGGCACAGGTTTGTGTGTCAAATCTTTCTTTTACTCTCCCTGCCAATTGGAGGTGATTGAAATGGCCAAGAATTCTGTTACTTCCCACAAGTCGGGGAGAGACAGAACCAAACCACGAGGTCAAACATGTGTAACACCAGATTGTCAGACATCTAGTTAGCAAAGTGAATAAGCTCAGTGATTGGTCTGGGGATTTTGTTTGTTTGTATCTGGGGGAGGGGGGGGGAAGGGAAGGGTTGTTTTTTACATTAAATCCCAGGATCTCTCAAAAATGACTGCAAATCAGAAATGCTTTAAATGCTACATGCACAGTAATATTAGTACCCACGCTGCCTTTTATAATACTTTGAGAGCATCTGCATAAAACTAAAGGGCTAAAAGCCTTTTCTGTGGGGGCTTTGGGTGATTGAGCAGAAATTGCAACTTCTTAGGACTGCCCCACTAATGATCTTAACTAAGCTTTAGGGAATAAAAATTTTGAATATTGCTCATTTGAGGTTTAACAAATTTCTCCAAACCTCAAACTTTGATTTTGACACTGTTGGAAATAAAAGTTCAGAACAAAGGAATATCACTAAGCTTCTTACAGTAACTGCTCAGACATTATTATATAAGGTACAGTGAAAATTATTCTTTCTTGGGATTAAAATATTTAAAGTGAATTTACATTAATTTTATTACTTTCTGCTGATACCCTTTAATTCTGTTCTCTTTTATTTATGGAGGATGTTACATTAAAGGAGCTTGCCTCCATCGTTAATTATTTTTCAATTACCAAACCCAGCACACTCAACAAATTAAAATGCCACAGCTGGGATGACATAAGTGTAAGACTCTACTGTATGGAATGCTAATAGAGAACACCAGATCTTTACACCAAGGTTAGCAAAATGGTTTTTATTTGTCCTATTTTTATGGGTGTTTACTGGGATTTGAATTTCTACTTACGTTGCATTGAAAGAGAAGCCCTTGTCCTTACAAACAAAAGGAATGTTCCAAACTGTATGCAAAGATACTGGGCAGAACACAGGGGAAGTGCTGAATCTTCTAATATAGAACATTAAGCTAATGGCTTGCAATACCTGATTTCCACAAACCAGACAAGTTATTTTTTTCCAAGATCCCTCTAGAACAAACTCCTTCAACTGAAATTTCAAACTTGCTCAAGTTTTGCTTCCAGTTTTAAAAAAAATACCAACTCTTTTCATCGTCTTTTTCCCTGTAGCACTGTTACGGTTTAAGCCTTGGGGGCGTGTCAAGCTACAGCTCTTTCTTAATTTATTAAGTTAAATGCAGGAGTTCAGTGTAACTTCTCCATAGGGAAGAGAATGTTAAACCCAGCAACATCCCAATTCTATAGGTAGAGTTCTTTTTAAATTCCACATTATATAACTCAGACTCTTGGCTTTCTGGCTGAAATAGTTAAAATTGATGTCTTCAGTAAAAATCTCAAATGTCCCAATTCTACTGTGTCTGAGCTGTGTTTAGACATAGTGGACAGTGCCATCTCCCTGGCCTTGGGAGTTGGAACAGGGGATTCCCTCTAGCTGTAAAGGCGCTTTCACCACTAGAGGATCATGGACAGTGGAGCTCCACTGTCCATCAGATCCCCTCTTGCCTCTAACATGCCCATACATCTCCTCTCACACCTGGAGCACCTCCAACTTGCTCCTTCCGGCCCCTTCTGCTGGGGTGACCACTGCCAGGGAGTTTCTTAGGCAACATAAATGGCCTTTGCCTACCAGAACCCTGTCTCTCAATAGAGAACTATTTGATGTGCCCTGTCTCTCGGGAGGCACAGATTAGAAAGTACAGCTCCCTAGGTGGGGGCAGCAGTAACTTCCCTCGGAACTTTTATACCATCTAGCTCCTGGATTTGGCTGGGAAAATGAGCAGTCCTGGGAGCATCTCTGTCTTACAGAAGCCTCCTTATCACTGTGAACAAGCTCCTCAGCAAACCAGATGAGCTAGGACTCTATGCCCACTTCCCTTCTGGTCTCTGAAGGCTTGATGGCAGGTAGTTTAGAACTGCATACATCAGTTCTACATGGCTTTTTTTTTTTCCTATCACTGGAGTTCCCCAGGGACCATTACAACTCCTGTGTGCCACCAGAGCACAGGCCAGCATCTGCCCAAGAAATGCTGTCAGTTATGCTTTGACTTACTTTCTTTGTCCGACTCAGAGATTAGAAAGCCATTTTACTCAAGCTAAATTCCTCAAGAGGAATTTACACATTCTAGTGTAGCAGCTTCGCTATTCTTTAAAGAATCATACTAACAAGGAAATGTAGAAGGGGAAGCCCCTGTGCTGAGGCAGGACCACATAAACCTAGACCATCCCTGATGAGCATTTTTTCAACTAGTTCTTAGAAACCTCCCAATGATGGGAATTTCACAACAAACCTATTCCAGAACTTAACTACTCATATTAGGAAATGTATTCTAACTATCTAGCCTAAATCTCCCCAGCTGCAGATTAAACCTATTACTTGTTCCAGTATCTTTCCAGGTATGGAAGTTAGGCTGACTGGTCTGTAATTACCAGGTCCTCTTTCTTCCCTCTTTTATGAATACTATGTTTGCCCTTCTCTAGTCTCTACTTGTCCTCCAAGAGTTCTCAAAAACTATCACTAACAATTCTGAGATTGCTTCAGCTAGCTCTTTAAGAACTCTATCATTAATTTATTTAATCTTATTCCTTAATCTGTTCTTGCCCTACTTTGACTAGCATTTTTCTTTCCTTGTAATTACAATTGTGTTGAGTAGCTGGTTACCATTAATGTATTTAGTGAGGACTGAAGCAACATGGGTATTAAACACTTCAGCTTTCTTGGTGTCATGTTAGTTCTTCTTCCCTGCTAAGTAGAGGACCTGCACTTTCCTTATGCCTAAAATCTGTTTAAAGAACTTCTTATTGCCTTTTGAATGCCTCATGCCATGCCACTTACCCTGCATAAAACCAGCTAATGTAATTAATGTTGGAGGTGAGAGGAAGCTGAGTGGGTGGCTCTTGTGTGGTGAGCACACACCAGAACTGTGGCACACTTCTGTGAAGGGACATGATGAAGGGAAAGGGAGAGTATATGCACCTTCTTCCTCTTTGTTCACCCATGCAGGGCCAGCCACAGAGGAGCCGTAAATCTGTCACCGAAACCAGTTTAATAGCTTTCAATATACATAGAGACAAAGTCAGACTCTCCTTATTAAAGACTGCACCACTCTGCCTGAGAAGGGCACCAGGCATGCTGACTTACCTCGAAGGATCTGGTGTGCCAGTGAAGTAGTGAATACATGGAGAACTCGGGTTCTGAGGCAAAACAGACACTATGCTAGCTGTAGTAAGGAAAGTTTCAGAGTCCACACAGATACCACTCGCTTTGTCACGCAGGACATCGATCATTGTTTGCACGGTGACCTTTCCTACAAGAAGGAAAAAAAACAAAGTGTCCAATGGACCTGATCCATAGTCCTGATCAGGGACATCATTATACTAAACATATAGAAGCCACCTAACATCGTTTGACCTGATCCCATCTTCCCTTCCCTTCCTCATCTGTGTGGCATTTACACAGGCAACTTTAACAGCCATCATAAATACTGGGGATTCTGCTCAAACAATATAGCTGGGGCTCAGACCACAAATGGGCTTCCCTTGAAGACCTACACCTACCTATGACCTGAAGCAAGCCAGATCTTTTTGGTCTGCAAGATTAACAACAGATCACAACCCTGACCTGTGTGACCGATCTCCTCTTAACCCATACTTAATCACCGGGGGGTTTATACCCTGCCACCCTCAAACAGAAGCTATGTCTCGATGCAAGAATTACTGGGTCCTGTGGCACCTCATAGACTAACAGATTTTCTTCGGCATAAGCTTTTGTGGGCTATAACCCACTTCGTCAGATGCAAGGGTACAGGTCAATGGCTTGTGTTACATAGACAGTCAGACTTGATGACTTCTGGTCTTAAAATCTACAACTCCTCATCCCCATGTTACACATTGGAAAATGGAGGCACAGAGAAGATTAAGCCAATGTTTTTGAAGTTCGGTGGGACTGGTGGAGACATGATCTCTGTTTTGGCGATCTGTAACAGTGCAGGTATCCCACTGGCCACAGCAAGAACAATCCCAAGTCACTTCCGTCATAGCCATCATCATACAATTATCCTTCAGATTGGCCTGGAAACGTCTTTCTTTCAGTTGGCACCAAAGCCATGTTGGAATTCCCTCAAGGCTGACTGTCCCGCCTACACTTCAGAAACAGAACATCAGATTGCACAGCTCGAACCAATACCCATAAACTTTAGCTGTTTTGCAAACATTCTGAAATCAACTGCTAAGAAGTATATCCCCCATGGTCATCACAAGGCCTTCTGGAAAAAAGAATCTGAGTCCCTCCTGAGGAAATATGAAAGGCGTGGTGACCAAGATAAAGTCACTGCACTGCTTGAGTCTTTGAGTTCAGCATACCTGGAAAGGTAGAAAGAAACTAAAACTCTGATTTCACCATTTCGATCCATAAGGCATGGGCTCTTTTGCAACAACTTAAGAGAATCTCAGAGAGTAACACAATGTCCAGCAAAGGTAACAGCAAATGCTGTCACCTCATCTTCTTTCTAACAGCAGGACACAAACAGACAAGACTACACACCAGGAGGTCCAGTGGAAATTCAAAGTTTCTGCAGCAGAAGGAATCTGCTTTCCTCTCCATCCTCTGTTGAGGACATCAATGTTGCATTGGCAGAAACCAAAAGTCAGAAAACTGCAGGGGTTGATGGCATTCCTCTAGAGTTTCTTAAGAATTGGGGATATGGGAATGGCTGGCAGAGCTTTTTACCACCGTGGACAGAACTAGAAAAGTGCTAATTAGCTGGTGACTGGAAGGAGCAGTTGCCCTACTGAAGCCTGAGAAACTCCTGGAAGATGCAGCCAGCTACCACCCTATATCTCTCTTCTAAAACACCAGCAAGCTGATGGAGTGGGTAGTGCACCACTATCTGCCTAACATTTTCCCAGCAGAGCAGGCAGGATTTCATCCAAGAGGCACTGCTGTGACCAACTAGCTTCACTCACCAGCTGCATTGAGGCAGGATTCCAACATACGCTGAAGACCACCATCGCCCTTGTTGATTTCTCTTCTGCATATGACACTGTCTGGAAACATAGCTTCTTCCTCAGGATCTACCAAACCATTCACTATCAATGAATGATTTGTCTCTTGGCAGTGATGACCGAGGACTGCTGCTTTCAGGTACAACTTAATGTCCAGATCAGCAGATCAATAACCCTTAACTCAGGCATCCCTCAGGGCTGTGTCCTGGCCCTGATGCTTTCTAATGTATACACTGCAGATGTACCAATGACAGAGTCAAGGAAATTCATGTATGAGGGTGACATTGCCCAGGCTGATCAGCACAAGAGCCTCTACCATCAGTTGTACCCCAACCTGAGATCTTAATATAATGGTTGATTATTACCATTGCTAGAAACTTGGGCCTAATCCCCTGAAAAAACATGGCGACCGCTTTCCATCTGAAAAATGAAATGGTTAATACCAAACTTGATGTGCGGTTCTGTGGGGAGAGTATCAGCTATGAGGTTAAGCCAAAGTACCTCAGCATTACACTGAACCAGTCTGATGTTCCAACAACATCATGAGAACATCTGCAATAAGGTCAGGTTTCATGTCACACTTATTAGGAAACTGGCCAGAACATTTTGGGGCCTCTATGAACCTCAATAATTCTCTTGGTACACTCCTGTGGCTGAATACTGTGTGCCATTGAGGTCTCACCACAATCGCACTATACTCCTTTATGCTCGACTCAATAATGTAATGTGCTCAAATTGACACAGGTGACTGGCTCTTGGTCCTATTGCATATCCAGCTCCCACAGATTAGAAGAGTTGCTTAGATATCTCGCTTTCTTAACCATTTCAATTCAAACACAAGGACGATGACCTGCAAAATCCGCCAATGGCAAGAGTAATCCCACAACCCTTTCTAGAATCACATCAAGCTATTACACTCAATTTCAATGCTGAGGCTCAATGGAGAGCTACCTGAAGCATTTTGACTGCTCAAAACAAACAGCTCATCATTCACCCTGCCAAAAAACCACTGGATTTTGATTTATGTTGGAAAGACTCGTGCAGATTGAATTGCATTAGGACATCTCAAGGGAGATGCGGACAAACCCTCTTTAAAAGGAAAATGAGGCAAACACCTGTATGTGGTTGTGGTCCCTAGTCACAAATGATGGAGCATATCGTATCTGAGTATCCCCTTCATTCTTTCGCCAGGGGCCTGAAAAACATTCACCAGCTCACTGCTGCACCAATGTACAGGCTACCAAAGCTAGATACCAATTTCTAATCGCTGTTGCCCACACAAGCCAGATGAAAGAAGATGATGGTAATTCAGTGGGCTTTTGCTTCAATGGACGTTACATCAGGCTCGTAATATAAACAGTACCATAGCCTATATATGGGAACATGCATCCCATTTCCAAAACTCGAGACCTGAAATGTACTAGAACAGACTACAGCTGCCTTGCACTGCTGCTTTGGCAACTGGAAATAGGTAAGAATTTGGCCCATCCTATCTAGTGGATTATAAGTGCAGAGACAAGTTTTACAGCTATGGGAGTCGTATGGATAATCTGACCTGGAGCATCAAATGTTTTCAGTGACTTTTTGGTGCTGTTATCAATGTTTAACTAGACTGTATTACAGCAGGTTGACAGTTCTGCTACAGTTACGGTTAAGACCCAGCTTTCTATTTAAATGCAACTCTAAGTGTTCTACTTAGTTGCTGTTTGTTTCCCTCCTGGCCTCTTCAAGTTCCCATTTCTCATCCTCTTATACAAATTTAAGATTACTTTTGAGTTGTGGGCATTGGACCACATCACCCTCATTAGCAACATGCACTGCAGTGAAATGATTTGTATCCAGCCTCTTGTCATACCATACCTGGACCTCATTACCATTTCAAATATCAGCAAAAGTCATCCTTAATATTGGGCTTTTAAAGATAATAGCAGCACTCCTTATGCACGGCCAAGCTGGTGCCTTGAACAAAGATTGCACAGCACTCATGCACAGCAGCAGATGCTGCAGGAATTCCAAAAAAGTTCTGGCCAGTTCCAGTCTTAAGTGATTAGTAAATTCTAGACCAGAACATAGATCTATTTCTACTGATAGCATTTCAATCACCAAAATATCCAATTTGGTTGGGAAGGTGGAGGTCTTGCCTAAGTCCATCTTTGTTTTCTGTATGTAACAGAACTCAATTTCCATTATTTGGAACTGTAGCTTGGTTCCACAGGCAGCTGGCTAGCATCCACTTCCTCACCTCACACTATTACTAGGATATGAACATCCTTCTGAAAAAACACAATACCCATTCATTTTCTGTTACTGCAAGTCATCTTTTCATACTAGGAGATCAGAGATGCACTGGTACAATTCTGCTCTTACACCCTGCATCATAACACCTACAATGGAAAGACTATTAAATCTCACAGACTAGGATAGAATGGAAAGCTCTAAATTCATGGGGAGATAGCAGTGTTTAATAGCCTCATTTAGATTAAGAAGGATTTAAGGCTTCATGCAAGTGTCTTTCTCAAGACAATTTGTCCTATTGATTCTCCTTCCATATGGCTTATAAAATGGCATGTAAACTTGTTCTCCTCATACCCATTTCAGACTATAAACAAAGGTCTGGTTGAGAAGTGGGAATTAAATAGCAAGAAAAAAATCAGTAAGGAAAAAATCATTTCTACTTACCTTGTTTCTCTAGGCTCTCGTGGCCTGAGCAGCAGTCTAAATGGTCCTCGGCTAGAGAAAACACTTCTGAAAAATTGAATTCTGTATCTCCAGTCCACCAGCCTTGACTCTCTGCATAACTCCTAAGCTCAGGATGCTCAACATCAATTTTTGTGGTTAATGAAAGCTGATTGCAAATGCACTTTACTCCCTCTATGGAAAGAGCCACACATCACAATATAGCATTAATTCAGTATAGCTGGAAACAGTTTAGAGAGCAAAATAATTGTGATTAGGCAACTAAGCCATTAACCAGTGCAGACATCTGGTGTGGTGGTCACATGGCTTGCTCATCACTGCAAGTTTCAGGGCCTGATTCTTTTCCAATGCGTCTTGTCACATTTAGATATTTATCCCACCACCACAATGCTATCATTTTCTACCATCACTGCACAATGGAAGAGACTATCAGTTGCAAAGCAGGCTTTCAGATTTCCAGAAGCTAACTTTGATGCTTTATTTTCAAAAATCTGTTTGGAAATGATCTTGACCCTTTGCCCGAGACCACGTTATCTTGATCTTTCCATAAGACTATAAATCAACTCAAAGGAATTGACATAATAGTGCTTCAACGCAGAGTTAATCTGTACATTACTTGTTTGGGGAAAAAAGTTAGTGCCACTATTCAATGTGGCATTATACACCTTTGTTAACAAACTTCCATCCCAGAAACTCAGCAACTTATATGACACTAAATCACCTACTTATAACTGGCAATGTTACATTTCTTGTTTGAAAACTGGCATTTGAGAGAGCAGCAGCAGAAGAGCTCATGAGGAATAATTTATAATCCAGTTTCCAGCCAAATAAATTTTTTTTTTTTTTTTTTTTTTAAAAAGTCTTTTAAGTGCACTATCTATTAAGCCTTCTGTAAAAATCTAACATATACTAAGATGTAGAGTCTTTGGGAGCACAAGACTTGTTTTGTTTTTAAATAAGGTTCTGTAGGTGTTAAAACAATAACATGCATTGATGATAATAATTTAATATATTTCAGTCTCTTGTATGCTTGCTTTTTCTAAAAAAAATTCTGCCTGAATTGCTTACATTCATACATATACATCAGACAGCATGGTTCACAATTGCTACTGCAGATACCAAACGCATCATAGGAGTAATGGAAATAACTGTTTAAACTATAGACTGTCACAATTCAAACAAAGCCTGACAGTGAAGGTAGCAGGCTTATTTTTAAAATAGAAGTTGCAGTGACTTATGAAAGTTTTTACTTTAATGTCATTAACAATTGTTTAGAGAAACAGATTTGCCTTTCTAATGCCCTCTGAATGAAATTTAAATAGTGATTACAAACCCAAATTAAAAGTATTATTGCCTACAAACCAACCACAGAAATCAAGGGTCAGTGGCAGGGTAAAAGGTTTCAGTATGTTCTGCTTCACATGTTCAAAGTTGAACTGTACCACCAAAGGGCATTAATCATTTTGCTTTTCATTTTTAGGGGACAGTGTAAAATTGGAGTAATTTTCTTGATTTTTTTACCAACTTGAAAATGTATTATTACTAAGCTAAGCAAAAAACCAATTACCACCTCTTTAAATATTGCAACAATTAAAAACTCATTTAATTTTTTTTATTCTTTCCAGTAGAATCAAATTGACAATTACTCAAGTCAGTGCTATATTCAGATCAGCAAGAGGAACAATAGCATGAGTATTATTCATTTTGAAACGTTTATTTCCTGGATAGTATTAAAGTATTTGTCACAAAGGGAGTTTATTAAGCAATTTCTTCTAAGGAAAAAATCCTGTGCAACTACAACAATCATGATGTAGCAATGAGAGTCCTGTGGCATCTTAAAGACTAACCAATTTCTTTGGGCATAAGCTTTCGTGGGCTCCAACCCACTTTGTCAGATGCAGACACAGACTAACATGGCTACCTCTATGGAATTTGTCAATCATGATATAGAATATCCAATGTGATCCCAGGGACAGATTTAGAAAAACCTAGTGTCTTAAAAAGCACTGCAGATAAGTAAGCTTTCCTGCTGAGCCTAGGCTACCAGTGCCCCTGACTCTTGTAGCACTTTATTTTGAAAAGCTTAAGAATAGCCATTATGGTTGCAAAGAGACCATACTGTGGGACCCCAATGTAAAATGATGTAGTGTCTCATTCAGCACTCCTAAATGGAGGAGGGAAGGGTACACTTTACTAGGGCCCGGAGGCCCAGGGGCCCCAGCCCAGGCTGCAACCCCAATTACCATGTTACAAGTTTGTACTGGGACTGAAAAAATTGTTTGGGCCCTATCTGGAAAAAGGTTCCTCCATTTCCTCTGCTGCTGTTGATATCTTTTGCAAGTGGCAGGAGTGTGAAAACCATTCAGTTTCACTGCTACCAGTAGGATCTTGAAAAGCAGAAGTGAAAACAAACAATAAGTTCATGCTTCTGCTTGAGGAAAATCTCTAAGCAGCAACTGATGCAGGCAATGGGGTTATTTACTGGGAAGAATGACTCTGAAGGTGGGGGATGGGTACAGTAGCAAACACTAATTGCTGCAACCACGGGTTTCATATAAAAGATGCAACCACTTAATGTCTGGCTATGGCTCAATATAACAGGGTACAGGAACATCACTCTACTGCTTCCCAGGAAGTGGGTGTCTCCTCAGGGCACTACTCCTCAACAGTTCCCTCCCTCAATCTTTAGTATCTATGTCTGGCTGGAAGAGTTATTCCCAGGGCCACTAAGGGTCTGGTAAACTTTCAAGCTTTGCCTGGAGAAGTACTGTAACTGCAGAAGAACAATCTGTCTACACAAGAGACATTTAATGAGCTAGACTGACAATAGACTATCGGAATTGTGCAGCTTTTCATTGTTTGACTGACTTAATGCCTCCAAGCCAGTCAGACTTTTCTAATTGGTCCTTTTTATAGCCCCTTGATATCTGTACCCCAAACAAGAAATAAATCAAGATTTGAAGAGCGATGTAAGGCAGCCTCCTTGTTATAACCAGTTAAATCTCACCTGTGACTTTTTCTGCTGCCCAATATTTCCCAACAGTTTCTAGTACCCAAGCTTCTGCTCTGTCCACTATCAGAAATGTACTTTGGAAAGTATGGCAGGAGCTCCCATCTTCATAATAATTTCCACCTTGTCCATGCTTTTCCAACAAAGAAACTATTACATCTAAGGCTTCTTTAGCTGTTGCACCTCTTTCTAGGCCAAGCCTTGGGGGGGGGAAAAAAGAAATCCAAAACACAGTTTAAGTGAAAAGTCCAGTGATGAGCTGCATTGACTAACTTGTTTTAAACAAAAAGATTGAAATAGGACCTATAGCATGGTCTAAAGTTTTACTGATTTCTGATGGAATCATTTCTGTGGTGTCTAGTAAGAAAGGGGCATTCAGAAGTTACTGGTCAGACATACACAGCTTCCCATGATATACAGGCCCAGAAATGTGTAATTAAGTTCTCATATTATCTAAACTAGTTTCTCTCTCCACAAGTCTATTCCAACTGGCACAATTAACACATGTACAATGTGTAACAGGGATGGTGTCTTAAGACAGTTTGCAAGATTTTATTTATCCTCTTTAGGAAGAGGGAACTTGACTGGTAAATAGAATTTTCCAAGGCTGTCAAAGTATCAGATCTGTACACTACTTGGGAATAGATTTTACAGAAGGATGAGAGAATGAATAGTCAATGTTGCCTTATCTTTATAATCCTTCTCTTCCTATGCTCCCACACTTCCTGTCCATCATACCCTCCCTACAAAATTAATTGCACATGAGCCTTCACAGACAGTTTTATAGACAGGTGCATTTGTTGAGTGTCTGTGGGTAACTTTATGGTGTTAAACTTCTTAAAAGTTGTTTGGACTAAAATGCAGGGTACTTATTAAAGCTGAACTCAAATAGCTTGAAAGGTGTGTAAAAGTAAACTTGCAAATCCTAACAAACTTATGTACTTTTTTTAAATAAATCTAATCAGAATAGTAAAATCAATGGTGTTTAGCATATTGATCTGAAGTATTTATATTCAAAATGAAACCATCTGAGTTAGGAAATTAGCTAACAGCTACTTAGCTTTACATAACTGCTGTCTAGGCAAGAGATTAGAGGTTTCTAGTTATTTAATCTTTTAATCTATTTCTGCCATCAGCTAAGTACAAGTGCTTTAGAACCTTAATACACACAAATATGACTTCATTTATATCTCAGCTCTGGAATACCATATTGTATATTGTTTGTTTTTCGATGGTATTAAGTTCCCATATTATTAAAAAACCTAGTTTACTGTAGTAATAAAAATGAAAGTCTATATTGAAATCCCTCTTGTAGAGAATCAAACACACTTATAAAAATGCAGTGTCTCAGCACACTTATGGGGTAGGAAGTCCTATCAATCTAAGCCCTTCGGATAGGTGGGAAAACTAAGGAGTTAAGTGCCACATTTTAAAAAATCTTCTCTAAAAGTTTGGGGTTGTGGTCCCCCTTCCAGCCTAGGACCCTGTCTGGTCCTCTATAAGCGGGCCAGCACAGGGGGAGGGGGCTGCAATACACCATTGCACAATATGATCTCATGGCTCAGAAGTATTCTGTCTTCTTCACCACCCCTGCAAAGTGGTACTGTCGGTACCAGCTATCTACACAGATTCTGTACTTGTTAGATCTCCATATTCTGAGTCACCCAAAAGAATTTATTCTGTTTTCTAGAAGTTTTCACAACTAAAAAGGGAAATTGCAACAGAGCTGCAGTTTACAGTGATCTCTAGTTCTCCATGGTGTGAGCAATCATTGGCTTTGATCTTTGTCCTCTCCTTCCCTGTATGAATTGCTCAGAGAGTGGGTGATGCCCAACTGTTACTAGTTTCTCCTGAGTTTGGCATCGACTCGTATTGCTATGGATCTAGTGTTACTAGATGGTGTAGGCATTTAACTGCTAAACTGGATTTCAAACCTGCAATAATTTACACTTTCAACAAATAGGACTCTTTGCAGGACAAATATGTTTGATAGTATCAACCAATCATGGGACATGCCGTTAACAAGAGAAGCTTTGCTAAATGACAGGACACCATCTTTTTATTCCGACCATTGCCTCCATTTGTGGCAGTCTATTTGTTCCCTCGCTAGAAGCAGTTTAGGTTTTCTATTGGTTCATTTGTGCCTTTTCCTTTCTTCCGCCTGCTTAGTTTTGTCTTTCACGATTCTCCTCACTGCTGCTCAATGTGCAGCTTCATGCTTACAATGTAGAGCAAGCCTTTCAGGCAGCTAGCCTGGAATGAATGAACTTTCAGAAGTTTGTGCCGGCATTCAACAGAAGGGCAAAGGGTTCACACTGGAATGTATGTGGTGAAATGGGGCTACAGTAACTCGCTTATTCTAGGGCTTTAATCCATATGTAGGAGTAAGCTTTCTAGTTCAGCATCAGATGCCTTAAAGAAGAAAATCGTGGACAATGCAGAGCAGTGAGTTAATCACATCTTGCCCACAATGGACTGTATTACCACTTAGCTTATGCTGTCACGTTCAAGGCCCTGTATAAAGCCTGCCTATAAGTGGTGGCGATAGCATATAAAGTCTTAAAGCCCAAGCAGCATCTAATTTATTGATTATACTGTGCTTTTGTTGCTAATACCAGAATACTCTGACCCAATACAATCATCTTGTTGCCTTTAATAGGCCAAGTGACTGATCCACAGTCTAACCATTAACCACGCACCTGACAAGATCCATTCCCAGCAGGGCTTCAGTTTCAGAAGCTGGCTCTCTTGTGGTGATGGCTTCATTAGCGATGCAAACTCCATGTTCATTGGCTCCCATTTCTGCCCCCCAAAGCCAGGCAGGTCTGCTTAGTACAATCGCATGAGTCTTCAGCACCTGATCAATTTCAATGTATGTACACTGCATGGGGGTGGGGAGAGAATGCTGAATGAAATTGCAAGCTAGCTGTTATCTTCTCCACTAGGATATATTATTTTCTTATGTACTGATGTCTAATCAAGGAGATTTTAGTCAATTACATTCACATGTCCACAAATTCTAAAACATGTCATATTTCTGGCCTTCACAAAAATGAGGAGAGTGAGGGAAGGGAAGTGCTATTACAATTGTCACACGATTGGTATGTCACTTGAAAAGAGTGCAGCTAATCTTCACATTATAGAAAGGGTGAAACATTTTTATATTCCATGTGGCTTAGCACCAGACCTCCAAAAGATAATACCTATCCCCAATGACCAGCTAAGATGGAGCTAGAACTCGTACAGCAGCAATAGAGATACCACACCTCTCGAAACCTAAGGTGGGCACACCATATTTTGCAGGTGGTAATACTGTTTATAAAGAGGAACTTCATATACTCATGACTAATGTGGATCTCCATCTGGATACAACATTAGGTGCCTTAGGAAACACTCCTTTACTGCAACAAAACACAATAAGCTAAAGGATCTTCTGAGAAAACACCAAATGTATCTACTTAAATTTGCTGGTTGTGTATATGTCAGAGGAATAAAAATGTAAGAGTTCCTCAGAACACAATGGCAGTGGTCATATGAAAGTACCATGTAGATTGATTTGCCTGAATTTTAAAGTATTGGCAGTGGACCATTTAAAATTACAATCGGAGGTTTATGGATATGTTCAGAAAAGAAGGGGCAAAAAGGCAGATAATGCATGAACGTGGGTGTGGATGTGGTTTTGAATGCAATTAGTACTATGGTCCCGCTTACCCTTTTCTCTCCCCCCCCCCCCCCTTCTGGAATATATTCCACAATCTAGATCCCACTTTTGTGACGATCTTGTACTGAGTCTGCCATCACTGGTCAACCTTCCTGTGTAAGGTTTCTCATCGGGGAGGTAGGGTCATCCTGCTGGAGAGAGGTGATTGCAACACTTGATATAAGTGATGACCAGCAACTTCCAGTAGGAGGAGTGCTGATGTAGTTCTCACACCATTTAGCTTGCTTAGAAAATAAAGATTAGCTGGTGGGTGGTAGCTTTAGGTATTTTTCCCCTGAGCAATTTTTATTTTTGTACTGGTTGGCCTGCTAATGTTCTAGGATGACTGATAGATTCCCCTCAGAAGTGACATGGTTAATAGGAGTCCTAGGCCTTCTCTTCTCTCACTAGCCAAGAAGGACCTGAGTGATCCTGACTGTCCTCAATACTTCCACCACAACTGCTACTTGTTCAAATGGGGTAACCTGTTCAAAGTTAGGTACTGTTTCTGGTTCCGCTATCATCTTGGAGGCCTACGAAGCCAGGCAGATTATTTCCTCTTTTAAACTAAGAACTACTTCAAGCAGGGGCGATGCTGTGCTTTGGGCTAATAAAGAAGCTACCGTCTACAGAAGTGCTGCAGAGTCACATCCTGCAATATCTGACAAAGGAGAGAGGCTCCCCTTCCCTCCCTTTATACAATTGTATAGGTTCCCATGTCACTGTCTGTCTGTATAAACTGTTTTAATCCTGCCACAGATTCTCCAGTTTCATTCGTTCCAGCTTCATGGGTGACAGGCTGTTTCAGAACTGCAATCAATGGGCTCAAAGGGGGAACCGTCAGTTCTGGTTGTATGGTAGAAGGCGCCTGGCCTGCCAAAGTGAAGGTTTTATTTTTGCCTTGGACAGATGCAGTCACCTCACCACCTGCAGTATTCCCTTGCATTTCCCTAGAGTTAAGGACGGAAATACCTTGAATGCTGAAGTTACCAAGGTGAAGTTGGGGCTTTTCTACACCGAGAGTTTGCAACAAGTTGGGCTATGAACTTGTGCTGCACTAACTTACCACATACTAAGTGTCCATTTTAACCCACCTGACGCACACTAACATTTCCCCAGTGCACTTTGATATACTCCTGACCAGCTTGCCAGGAAGTGTTTCTTTAGGTAAGCCTTTACGTATCTCAACTGCTAAATGCCTTTAAATAAAGATTCTGGGTGTGTACGTATAAAATCCCTCCCATTTATTATTAAAATGTACTTTCTTTATTCTTTCAGATAATAACAGTGTACTGAGGTCCACACCATGAATATATTCTGGTCTCGCTAAGTACATCACTTGGCTTAATAGAAAAGGGAGTTGTGTCCATCAGGACAGAATTATAGCTGGGCTAACTTGTAATTAAACTTGTCCCTTTTTTTGTTTGAGCTATGTAGCAATAGAGCAGGATTTCTAAAAATGTGCTTGCATTTAAATATTTTGTGCAAACATTGTAGGCTATAGAATGTTTATAAACTTTGCTGAAAGTATTCAACATTCCTTCACACTTAGACTGGATGCCCAAGTGACAGGCTATTATTTCTGTTCCCATAACTTCCATACTCAGGCAATCGTCCTTTTTAATTTACTGGGGCTTTGATTTTCTTGGGAAAAGGAATGAGGCACATTAGAAAGAGGTAGCTGGAAATTGCCAGTCCTAGCGAGTTCTAAAACCTTTTCCTTTTCCATAAAAGCATATTCTGATTACGTACATGGATACCCAAACCCCCAATTAAAAAAAATGCCTGGGGTTCCTTCCCAGTCCTGAGGGGACAGAGAAAATAAATACCACTGCTGCTCATTGAGATTGTTTTCATTGTTATATTCACATAGTAGCAGCAGTTGTTGTAAGCATGCAGTGCTCTGTAGAATAAATGCTTCTGCTGAGCTGTGAAAACATCAGGAAGCATCTCTGTTTTAGTATCTCATTTCTGAAAAGGTCTCATTCCATAATGAAGAGAATTTATTGAGCACAATGGGAGCTAGTGAAGTAGAAAACCAGTAAAATACTGTCATTTCCGTCCATGCTATTTTTTTTTCAGATTCACTGCTCTCTATTCTAAAGAGGCCAGAGCACTGAGTGAAAGAAGAAAATGATTTTAAAATGGACTGAATTAACTTTTTGTATCTTCCCACTAATATAAGGGAATAGTAGTAGAAAAATGGGGATGAGATAAGCAGGGAGAAAGAAAGTTGGGTTTTCTAGTCATGCTGGCTTCTCTAAAAATGCCAACGCTTCATGCTGAGTAACACTGCAGGAACTTATTCCCATAGGGTGCATCTACACTTGTAAATTAAGTCGCCTTAATTTACTCTGCGTCTACACTACACTTTCCTTAAGCAGCTCCTTAAGTCGACTTAAGGAAAATTTAAGTTGACTTTATTAAACCTCATTTTAAGTCGACTCTCTGCTTAAGTCGACTTTCTAAAGGAGGGAGAGCCTGGCATGCCCCCCCATAGGGCAGGGCAGGGCAGAGTCCTGGCCATCCTGCCCCTATGCCCTGCCATGGTCCCTGTCCCCCTTTGCCAAAGGCTGAGCCCCCTGGCACTTGGCAACGGGTGCCCACCGTGGACCAGTCCCAGGTCCACCTAGCCCCTAGAAGTCGACCTAGGCGTCCAATGTGGACGCTCAAGGTCGACTTTGTAGGGTCCCCTGAAAGTCGACTTAAAATTTAAGTGTGGACATGCTACCTTGACTTTGTTAAGTCAACTTAAATTAACAAGTGTAGACATTCCCATATACTTTTCCTCCTGGTTCTCCATGGTAGCCTGTAATCAGCGTTGCCACCTCTTGTAATATTTTGTTTGGTGTTTTCCTTAACATCCAGTGCCTAGAGCCAGGTGCTTGTGGGAACTCCAGCTTCCGTTTTAAAACAAAGCACGTTACAGGTCCTCTTGATTAAAGCTTGACAGTGACATTCAAAGTTTGCCATTGAAAAACCAGACTGCACATATCTTCCCCTCCTTTCCCCAATGATGATTCTAGCTAATTGTGATAATTTGGAGGGGGAGAGGGCACTGAATTGTAGTGGAACCACCTTGTGATATCTGAATGAGGTTTGCATTACTGTCACACTGTATGCACCATTCATAGTAAAGTGGCATATAAATAACTGCAGCTAAAACTACAAGTGCTGATCACCAAACTTATAATACAGTGGAGTAAAATAAATAATAAAACGTTACTGGCTTCATCCCAATCATTCAGTAGTACTTTATAAGGATTTAGATTTGCAGGGTAAATAACTGTGATTTCACCAGTCTGATCACTACATCTAGCTACGTTTTAACCACAGCAGCACACTATCATTTTACTCAAAACAAAAGATATCCTACAAAAGTGATAGCAACCTAAAAAAAGTCCCAAAATTTTATAACCAGCCTTTTTAATTTTAGAATTGTAGCAATGGTCACTTCAACATTTCTTCTGTAAATTTGGGATAGAGTGATAAAAAAGCTGTATGTGTGCTTGTAGCCAGAGCTTTTTTTGTGGTGATATGCAGGGGTATGGAGTGCTGGCACCGCTGCCCAGCTGGGGGGTTGGGGTCAGCAGGGAAAAGGAGCATGCTGCTGGAAGAAGAGGGGTGGGAGAGGCATTTTTCAAATTTACTATCAAAATATGAGTACTAGCACTTTCTTTTTTTTTTTTTTTTTTTTAAACAAAAAAAGCCCTGCTTCTAGCACTGCTACACCTTCCCTTCTTTGCTGCTGTTGCCTGAAGCAGGAAGAGTTGAGAGGAAAACGGTGCATTTGCATGTGGGAATAATGGAGTGGAAGATACTATGGGTGAAATTCTGCTCCCTTGAAACCACCCTTTCTACTCCAACTGTCTTTATAGAAACTCAGCAATCACTCACATTAAAACTCAAAAGCAGACAAGTCAAGATGCCATGAACATATAATAAAATATATTTTCTCCCCAACACTGTACCCCATCAATAGCTGAAAAACCCACCAATGCATTCAGCATCGGACTGATGGTGATCAACATGCCAAACTGAGCAAAACACCCATAGACTAACATACCAGCTGGGATGCTGCTTTTTGCCACTCCTGCTGTGCCTCAGCTACTCCTATAGAGTCAAATTTCCTAGGCCAACCTCCATGGCAGTATTAAAATATAAGAATGTAAACCGATTAGAGGTGGTGACATGCTTCTAACACTTGACCTGATAGACTGCAGTGATTTGCTAGGATTCCAGTTCTAAAGGGAGCAGAAGTGCTCCTGCAGAGCATGGTGCCAGCTATTACTAAAGAGGAACTATAAACATGAAATGAGTGAGAATGTGCAAGAAAGAGTTTATATGCAATTCCCCACCACCACATTAAGGAGAATCGTGCAGTCTGGAAATTAAAGGCACTTCTTCTGTCTCACTCATAGTATCAAGGGAAAAAATCTGGTGTCAGAATACAAAGCTTTCCAATAAGACCGGGAATGAAGACAAGCACAAGAAATTCTCTTGTATTTATGAAAAGCAACTATTGTGCTGCTTCTAGGTGGTCAGCAAGAGCCTGATTCCTAGTACTGCCAGCCAGGCCACCATGGAAAGGTCAGCCACATCAGACTTTGGCCTTGGATGTCAAAGACTGTGGTGATTGGGCTGTTTTAGAAGAGGGTATTCTTTAAAGAAAGGCCATAGGTAGAAAGGTCACTCTCTCTATACCCAGGTGCATGCTCTCATTTTTGGATAGCTCTGTGCTAATACTGAAGGGCTCATGGTACTTTTTGGTTTGCTCAGGTCTGCTCTGTAAGGCAAGCAGCATAACTTGTTAAGAACTTTGTTTACCTTCTATAAAAGGGGTAATACATTTAGCACTATAAATAAAATTGGTGCAAAGGACCAATATTGCATATTGTTTCTGCATTCAGATTTCAGGCAGTAATTAGTAATACCTGGAAGATTTTGTGTAGGTATCTTATCTCATCTCTAGCTGTACTGTCTGTCATTCTACTGGTAAAGACCAAAAATGATAGAATGCAATTTATTCAAAGGAGAACTTGAGAGGGCAGAGTGAACTGAACTGTTTACTTGCAATTCATTGTAGAATTACACATTCGGTTTTGTGTCAATAGCACCTTTCCTTCAGGGAATTTGAGGCACTGGAAATAAACTAAAATAACTTTCAAACATTAAGTTTGCATTAAGTGCACTGAGGCATTGCAGTCAGAGAAAATTCTCAACAGATGCTATGCACCAAAACTGATTCAGCAATAAAGAATGAGTATATAGTTCACATATATTAGTCTCTAGGGTGTCAAGAACAAGAGAAACTTTAATAGTGTATGAAGTTCATTAGCACTGAAGACATCTTCAAAATACATAAAACAGATTGGATTTAAAAACACTACAAAAGCATTATTAAAACTGCAAACCTGATATCCCACACCACTGCAGACAGATTTTGTTGTTTGACTACTTAATCTTTTGGGAAAGAGCTTAAACTGGAGTGTTTTCTCTGCATTGCTCTGTACAGATTCATATATTGCTTGGTATTCTCTTTTTTTTAAAAAAATATCTCATTTGCAGATATAATTCATGTGTTAATTTTTGGGTGAGTGACTCAGACTGCCTGACAATGCCAGCAGACTAAGTAGTGGCATTAATGTGATACCAACACATTATTTTAAATGTTAACACTCAGAGGTCTCAGTTAGCAGAAACCAATTTCAGTACATCTTCCCCATGTTCTCTACCGCTAGTAGTGATTGACTGTCTCCTTTATCTTTATTTAAATTGGAACTCCATAATAGGTTCCATTTCTATCTCTAGAGACTTCCTAGCAATGTGGCAGATATTTATTATCAGTGCCGGAGGGATATACATTAACTACAACTACATTAAATTTTTCTGTCACTTTTTCCTGTATTTCTTCATCAGAAGGCATCCCACATTTTGTATTAGAATAGCTTCATCAGATTCAAAATGCTGCAAAAAGATAAGCAAATTTCCACCAGACAGAGATCACAATCCCTTTAAAAAAAAAAGAAAAAAAAAAAAGATCAATCTTCTATCACTTAATAGGGTTCTAAAGAGGATTCCCGGAGGACTACAGAAAAGTTTCCTCTGAAAGGATAAATTCTGTGTGCAGTATTTGTTCTGTTTTTGTAAACAATCCTATAAAACGGTAGCAGGAATACTTTTTAATTCTCTGGTTTACCTTATTTGCCCCCATTAAATTCTATGCATTATCCCCTATATGGTTGGGTAACTCATACTGGGCAATCTTAAATTATTTAAATCAATTATTTATTAGAGCTATCCTAAATGGTGAATCACACAGGTGATTCTTATATAGTCTCTTGTAGTCTGGCAGTAAAAATCTATCATAAGAACACAAGAATGGCCATACTGGGTCAGACCAATGATCCATTTAACCCAGCATCCTGTTTCCAACAGCGCCTAGTGCCATATGCATCAGAGGTAATGAACAGAACAGGGCAGCTATTGAGTGATCTAATGCCCGTAGTCTATTCCCAGCTTAAGGACACCCAGAGCAAGAGGCTGCATCCATGACCATCATCATGGCTAACAGCGAATAATGAACCTATCTTCCATGAACTTATCTAATTCTTTTTTGAACCCAGTTTAGATTTTTGGCCTTCACTACATCCCCCATCAACAAGTTACACAGCTGATTGACCAGGTGTTGTGTGAAGTACTTGGTTATCTTTGTGCAGATCTAAAATCATTCTTCCATGACAAGCGTAACTCAAAAAGGGCCCCCGTTATTGCTTTGCTAAACTTGTTTTTACTTGTGTGCACTTGTTTATGGTGTCTTAGAGGCACTATCATGATATCTACTTGATTTAAGTAAAAGCCCAAGTGATCACCACAATAGCATGAAAGTAATACGACAGTAATAAAACAAGCTTCCGAGAAAGTTGCCGCACAGCACCCCTAATCAAATGATCCATTGTTCAGTATCTTAGGAATCTGCTGATAGTTGAGTTAAGGTTGATGTGGAAGGAAGGAACTGTTTTGGCAAGCTACCTGCAGGATTACTGATTGACTTTACTACAAGAAAAGTATTTTGGGCACATGATTTTTAAAACTTGACTTAATTTAGAAAGACAAAGTATGTGCCAAATGCCCCTCTTGCTCCTGTTTCGGGGCATTGGCCCCAACATGCAATTACCAAATTAAAAATACAGGTTACAAAGGTAGTAGTTTGGCTAAATGGCAAAGCCCGTGCTGATGAAATGCAGAATTCAACCTTCCCAGATTCAAGCAGTGCAGAATCGGGAGGCAATGGGATGGGAAGGTAGATTCATGTGTCAATCTCACTTATGAAGTGATCTACAAAATGAACCACTGCTTTTAAAGGAATTCAGAATTTGAACAAGTCGAAGAATCAAGAAGAACATAATGTACTACTAATTCAGTACTTGCATTGCCAAGTAAGACTTATGGGCTGCGTCTACACTACACTTTGCTTAAGTCAACTTAAGCAGCTTGCTTAAGTCGACTTAAGGAAATATAAAGTCGACTTAATGAAAATTAAGTCGACTTTATTAAACCTGATTTTTACTCAACCTAAGGCTTAATTCGACTTTTTAAAGTCGAATTAAGCCAGTGTAGATGTGGGGTAGCCCTAAGTCGACTTAGGGCTACCCCAGGACTACACCAATGCCCTCCCTGCCGGGAGGGCCCAAGGGGGAGCCTGGCGTGCCCCTCAAAGGGCAGGGCAGAGCCTGTGTGATGCTGTCTGGATTTAGGGAAGCATTTATGATATTATTTTCTATTCATATATCCTAAATGCTCTATAATCCATAGGAGCTATGTCATGTTTGGTATCAATAGAAAGGTAGTAATTTGCTGGGAATGATTATATAGTTTATGTCTAGGAATTCTATTCGGATTAGAAATTAGTTTAGATAGGAATTTGGTGTTCTATCTGTACTTTAACTTGTGTGATTTTATGGAAATGTCTGAGAGGGGCAGGTGTGTCAAACCATTGTCTCCTTAATGTTAAGGAATGTGCCAGGTGATATGGGCCCATTGTGTCCTTAATGGCTCAACAGTTTACTTCCTGGGCCATTGTAGCTGGAAAATTCCTAAACATTAAGGACACAATAGTTTGACACACCCACCCCTCTCAGACATTTCCATAAAATCACACAAGTTAAAGTACAGATAGAACACCAAATTCCTATCTAAACTAACTTCTAATCCAAACAGAATTCCTAGACATAAACTATATAATCATCCCCAGCAAATTACTACCTTTCTATTGATACCAAACATGACATAGCTCCTAAGGATTATAGAGCATCTAGGATATATGAATAGAAAATAATATCATAAATGCTTCCCTAAATCCAGACAGCATCACACCCTGCCCACATGCCCTGCCAGGGTCCCTGTCCCCCTTGGCCCCATTGCACACAAGGGGTGCCCCCCCTGCCACCCCGTGGACCTGCCCAAGGTCCCCCTAGCTCCTAGAAGTCGACCTAGAGCGTCCAGTGTGGACGCCCTAGGTCGACTTTGTAAGTTCCCCTTTAAGTTTAATTTTAAGTGTAGACACACTAAGTCGACTTAAAAGTGCAAGTGTAGACATAGCCATGGATTGAATACCATAGGAAGGAAGCTGATATAAAACCACTTCCATGACTGATTTAAAAAAAAAAATTTAAAAACAGCTGAATTTATGATCTCCCTCTCCCATTTTGTGAACTTCTAGGGATACAATCTGACAATATATTAGAGAAATAGGTAATTACTGTCCACTCCAATTAAGTCAGTGCTCCATCTAGAAGCTATGCACAGAAAGTGTGCATTTGCTATCAGAAATAGTAATCTGCAGGCTAGACAGGTTTTTTGCACTGTAACATATGCACAGGTTTCAGCTAATACAAATGCAAGGTAAATACATGTTATAAGGTATTTAAATTATAAAAAGTTACCTGAAATCATAGAGGAAAGATGGCTCTTGCTACTTTAATAATGAAATCTGGATTGCAAGACAGCATTATTAACATACAAATATAGTAACCAGATATTTCATATGCACCAAAAAACCCTAGAATTTCTCACTCAACTTGGACGTCTACCCATTTCACAGCAAAAGATGAAAAGCAAATGGGATGCATTGTAAAGCGACCTGGAAAAGTCTCTCAAAATAGCCAAGCTAAATCAGACAAGGGTATTTCAAAGGGTAACCTTTTTTCAATACTAGTGTATCCTAGACAGCCCATTTTTATTTGGCTGAACTCTGTTTAAATTGTTCTTGTAGATATAAAATGGTGATCTTTCTCTCCTGCTTTAAACCAGGGCAACAAGTCAATTGATAGCTGAACTGATGGAGAAAAGGAACAAAGTAGGTAGGGTCATCAGACAGAGCCCATTTAGTTCTATGAAGACAATGGAAAAATGACATCAAAGCTTCCTAGAGTCGTGAGTGACAGGAGTAAAAATACTAATTTAAATTCTGTGATGGCTGTGCAGAAGGTGTCGTGATGAACAGCGATGGATGCCATTTCCCAAGTAATTTTGGATTTGGTAGTGTCGAGAACTGGGAAGAGTGCATGTAAACATAACACTGAACCTTGCCTTTCTATGTAGCTGTGCTTGCAATCTTCAAGACTGGCCAATCTGAATTTTGCAGTGGATAAACTGGAAAAGACATCAGCAGAATCCACTTTCCTTGTGACCAATTAGTAATTAACCCTTAGTCCCACAGGAAGTGAAAGGTTAACATATTGCCCTGCCCTGGCCCCTAATCCAAGATTGTTGCTTCCCAGTTTTGATGTGATATCTTCAAACCTTGCCCCATGTTAAAGAAAGTATAAACTTGGCTCCTCCAAATAACAATCTCCCAGGCTATTAACGGACAATTCTGTGTTATATCTGTGCCCTAGTATTTAATTTTATGAAAAGTCTGTACATTCTACAGATAGTGTCACCTCTCTTTTTAGCCAGTAAGCTCTTCGGGGGTAAGGAAAGTCTCTTTTGTTCTGTGTTTGTACACTACCTAGCACAATGAGGTGCTGGTCTATGATTGGCACTGCCCTAGTACAATACATTTTTTTTTTTTTAAATTAGTTTGAAAACATTTTGGTAGCAGGCAGTAATAAGTTATGCTGCATCTTACCTAATCAAATGAATAAGATAAGGGGAGGGGAAAGGGGAAAAACCTAGTAAGCTTTTGTCTGTTTTCATTTATATCTTACAATAGTATAAAAACATCTGCTGCAAGATTCCATAGTAGTACATGAAGTCTGATGTGCTGTACATATTGAAAGTGTTTTTCTTTTATGTTCAGGTACACCACCACCAAGGAATGTTTTCCCTTTTTAATTTTCTAAAACTAAGTTTTACAGCTACACTTCGTTTTCTTTCCTGACAGAATGTTACAGTAACAGTGTTATGTTCTGCAAACCAGCACAGCCTTATTGTGGTGTATCCCTGCAGCACCCCAGTTAACAGCATCTGGGCCTTTGGGAAGAGTGCTTCTTCAGTAGTTTAATACAGGGCACATAAATGCTAGAGATTTGCTGCACTTTTAAATTAGACATGTGTTAACTGGGCCAGATAAAAGCAGCACTGACCCACTCATTCCTGTTCGATGTTTTGAAAGGATTTGTAAATTGAAAGGAATACACATTTGTTGCTCTTTCCACCTTATTAGGAGAATTTGACCTTGAAAGAAAAATGAGTAGCACAGACCATAGCACAAGCAGATCTTATAAACAAGTCAGCCTGTCTGCTACAGAAAATGGCAGCCCAAAGATTCCCCTCAGCTTTATCCTTAAAGAATTTAGTTGCCATTTGGGGACACCCAAGAATCTTCTCACCAGCCCTCACCAGCTTCTAAGGCTTGTCCTAGTAGACAGACTGAGAATGAAGCATTATTCCATCAATCCAGACCTTAAAAATTTGAGTTTAGGGAACAGAGACCCTAAACTGACAGGAATATAAGGGTATCTTTACCTTTGGAAATGATACTCACTTATACAGTAATTTTAAGCCCCATGAAGCCCATTACCTCAACTTTGCTTCCTGGATCATGAGTGGCAGCAGCAAAGTAGACTACTTCTTGTACTTCTTCTCGAGGCCTTGCAGAATTTTTTCCAAACACAACACGATCATCTTTAGTGCGTGGTGGAAAAGCAACAAAACAATAACTGGGAGGAGCCATGGGCATCCTAGAAAGTGAAGAGAAAAAGGATAATGCAAGTATCACTAGCATTTGAACATGCTTTCAAAAATCCTTATTCATAGCTACAGCTGGAGAACAAACATTCCACTGTCATATTCTTTTATTCCCTTGTCATGTCAGCTAAATGCAATTAGTGGAAGAGAAACAACTTAGTTCAGCTTAATTTTATTTGGGGCTCAATTAAACACAAATTACAACTGTGAAAGCAAAGGTAAAATGGGCAGGAGAGAGGTGAAGGTGATTGTGCCTTGCTAATTAGACCAGTAGCCTTCGAGGAAGGAAAATACTGAACAATTCTGATGCAGAGTAACACTTGACCTAGATGCATCTTGCTGACTCAGAAATAGGCACTATACCAGAACAGAGAGAAGACTGCAGAAGACTGTTAAATATTCCAGTCTTCCTCTAACACGGTTACCAAAAAAAAATTGAGTGATCTCTCGAGTGGGATAATGGCATAACTGGAATCAGGATAAAAATATACATAAAACATAAAAAGTAGCAGAGGCTGCCTGTCAACATGACTATGCAAAGAGCAGTTCTAACAGTGATTTCCTAAGCAATTGATTTTCTTATGGTTTGTCTGCAGTTTTTGTTTTTGTGTTTTAACCTAAGTTAAGTGATTACCTGTTTGTAGACTCTAGCCTGGACACTCCTCAAATGTTTTTGCTAGGATACAAATCAGACTGACAGGTAACTGGTTAGCGTTCGAAAATAAATTAACTCGAGGCAAAACACACACTAGTGTAGCCAAACTGCTGGATGATTATTCTGTCAAACTATTGTGGTTTGTCTTTAAGCACAGAAACTGCATCTGTCAGATGTACATTCGAAGGAAAACTCTTCAAGATACAGGAACACAGACAGTACAAGTTTTCCTAAAAAGAAAGCTGTTACATTGATACCTATTTGGGCAAAAAATACAGCTGTTTACTTCCAGAGTTCATCATTACAGTATCAGAGTACCTCCCAACAGAGACGATACTGCCCCGAAAATAGGTTTCAGGGCCTGGGGCCCGGCTTGGGCTCCTGATGCTGCTAGGCCAGCCACAGAACCCCGGCCAGGGTTGGGACTGCATTCTACCGCCGCCAGCCCAGCCCCGGATCCCCAGCCAGGGTTGGGGCTGGATTATGCTGCTGCTGTTGCTGGCCGGGCCCCCAGCCGGGGTCGGGGCTGGATCCTACTGCTGCTGACCCCAGCTGGGCCCTGGGTCCCTGGTGCTGGGACTCAGGGCTTGTGCTCAGCACCAGCAACGCCCCTGCCTCCCAACCTAATAAAAATCAAATATGCCCCTTCTCTGCCTACAGGACTATCTTGAAAACTAGTATATATCTAAATCTTTGACTTAATCTAAACTATATGATGAAAAGGTTCCCAACTACCATTGCTTAAATCAGTGGTTCTCCACCAGGGGTACATGTATCCTTGGGGTTTTGTATAGGTCTTCCGGGGTGGTACATGGATTCATCTTATTTGCCAAGTTATTGGAAAATAGCATAGGCAGATGTGATAGAAAACAATGGTTTGGTTCATTAAACATTGATAACTGCTGGTTTTTAAGATGGATATACAGACATCAGGTTATTAAGAATTAAACAAAGATCATTACTGCACAATTTAAGGTTAAAAGGCCTTATCCTCAACTGGTATGAATTATTAAAAACAATGGAACTATGGATATAGACAAAAGCTGTGGGTCTGGCAGGTCTTACATTCTTTGTAGGAGCAGATAAGTAGTTCCAAGTGGATTTCTGAAAGACTGATAATACACTGCTCTGATGTAGATTGGAACAGACACTATGAAATTCAGAAAACAATCCAATTCTGCAGTGATATCTGAAGTGACAGCTTACAGGTAATGAATATCATTTAACTGATCTCTCTCATCGGGTACAGTTTGACAAAAATTAATAATAAGGGAAACTTAGCTTTCTGCGCTGTTACCTTTATATTTTTTTTAGTTGTCTTCTGGTCACCATGGCAGTCTACCTATTTGTTCCTGTACAGTATAAAGTACCTTTGATTTAACACATTCCTTTATTTTCAGTATAATCTCTCATTGTGATAAATTTCATTTAAAGATGATAGAATTTAACTCAGTTTGACAAAGTCACCATTAAGAGCCAATCAGTGTAAATTGATAATACTTTGTTGAAGAAGATGTAGAACAGAATGTCAGAGAGCCCTACACCTACACAAAGGATGCCCCACTGTAAAACACCAGCTATGACCTACATTTCAGTTTTAAAAGCCACAAACCTGAACAACAGGATTAAATTTTTGAACAGCTGTGTTGTATTTTTAACTGAGAACTACATCAATTCAGATATAGATTACAAACTAGAGATTTTAAATCATCAAGATTGGGATTTTACATCTATTGGGGTCTAGAATGTTTGGGTTATGTAGATATTTACTTTGGCTTCATTTCCATGATATGAGTGTCTTACAAATTCTAAATTATATTAAGAAGGATCTTGAGCTCCCATTAGTCTCTCTCATATTATTTGATTAGTGTTTATCCACGTAGGTTTAAGTTTTCAAAGCAATGTATAGGCAATATAATTGCCGTTATTGTTCACAGAGTCTGTGCAAGTGAGGGCAGTAACACAACTTAGTAAAAGATACATTTAGATGGATGTGGAGTTCACTTATGTATGGACTCTTCCTGACTTTGGTTTTTATAGTCAGTGGTCCTGCAGCACTGCAGACATACAGGATAGGCTGCAATATCCTGTGGCATATGGCACCAACTCATGCAGAACAGAGGTAAAGATTCCTAAAAATGAAATGAAAATTTTTAAAAATTACCTGAATTTTAAAAGGAAGATTAAGGCCAGATTGTATCAGGTTGTGTAATTTGACATCCTGTACACAACAGGCAATTAACTTCTCCCACTTATCTCTGTAATGAGCACTGTAACTTGACTAATGTACACTTCCAAGAAAGACATAAAGTCTTGACATGAAAACATCAAGAGACAGAGAAGGTCTTGGCAATTTGTTCCAATGGTTCATCACCTCGATGTTGAAGAATTTGTGCATTATTTCTAATCTGAACGTGTCTAGCTTCAGGAAGGGAGATTTAGGTTGGCTATTAAGAAAAGCTTTCTAACCATGAGGATAGCTGAGCACTGGAAAAGTCTTCCAAGTGCTTCAGTGGAAGTTAAAATTAGATTAGATAAACACTTGTCAGGGATGGCCTAGAACTCTAGATTTAGTTAGTAAGGTCTCAGCACAAAGGATTGGACTTGCTGTATATTAAACTCATTACTTCTCCTACCTTCAATGGACATGGAGAACAATTGATTACTGTCCTCTGGGCAACATGCCTTAACATACGTTTTGACTTCTCAGCTTCCCTCTCAGGTCTTTTCTTCTCAAGACTAAACGGATCCACTATTTTAACCTTTCCTCATAGGTCAGGTTTATAGACCTTTTATCAGTTCTGTTGCTCTCCTCTGGACACACTCTCCCATTTGCCCATATCTCTCTCAAAGTGTGATGAACAGAACTGGACACAGCATTCCAGCTGAGGCCTCACCAGTGCCAAGTAGAATGGGAGTGTCTTACATAAGACAATGCTATTAATACACCCTAGCATGGTATTATTCTTTTTTGCAGTTTCATCACATTGCTGATTCATTCAATTTCTCAATCCACTATTACCCCCAAATCCTTTTCAGCAGTACGACGGTAGCACCTTGACAGTTATTTCCCATTTTGTAATTGTGCATTTGATTTTTTCCTTCTAAGTGTAGTGCTTTGTACTTGTGTTTACTGAATTGCATCTTGTTGATCTCAGACCAGTTCTTCAATATGTCAAAATTGTTTTGAATTCTAATCCTGTCCTCAAAGTAGCTGGAACCCCTCCCTGCTTGGTGTCATCCACAAATTTTATGAGCATAGTCTTCGTTCCATCATCCAGCTTTTTAACAAAAATATTGAATAGTAACAGAAGTGTGACAGGCACCTGCAGGCCCCCAATAGATATGTCCCTTCAGTCCAACATCAAATCATTGCTCTTTGAGTACAGTCTTTCAACCAGTTTTGAACCCACCTTATAGTAATTTCATTTAGACCACATTTGCCTAGTTTTCTTATGAGAATGTCATGAGCATTTGTGTCAAAAACCTTATTAAAATCAAGATACATCAAATCTAAAACTTCCCCCCTCAATCCACTAGGTCTGCAACCTGTGAAATAAGGAAGTTTTTTGGCACGATTTGTTCTTGACAACTCCCATACAGTCGATTACTTATAAACATTTTATCCACTAAGTGCTTACAAATGGTTTGTTTAATAATTTTTCAAATCTTTTTAAGTGTCAAAGTTAGGCTGACTGATCTATAATTTCCACGTCCTCTTTTTTCTTTTTAAAGATAGCACTAGGTTTGGCCTTCTCCAGTCTTCTGGGGCTTCTCCCATCTTTGAGAATTCATGGGGGATAATTGCTAATATTTCCAACATTGCTTCAGCTAGCTCTTTAAGCACCTTAGGGTGCATTTCATCAGGTCCTGTCAACTTAGATGTATTTAACTTATTTAAATATTTTAACCCAGGGGTCTCAAAAGTCGCCTGTGGCGCCCCTGCCATTGGATGGGACCTGGACTGCAGCCACGTAGTCCAGGCTGCGGCCGCCCGCCTCTCTCCATCCCTTCCTCCCTCCCTCCCCTGGCACTGGGCTCTCTCTGGTGGCAGCAGCAGCGGGGACCCATGGAGAGGTGGGAGGGAGGGAGGTGCTGGACCAACAGAAGAAGCCAGGAGCCAGGAGCAGAGCCCGCTGGAGAGAGCCAGGCCAGGGTCATGGCAAAGCGGGCCGCTGTCCAGGTGAGGGTCTGGCGGGGTCACCCCATTCCGGTCCCTGAGCGGGGCCTGACACCCTGGGGGGAGGGATCCAGACAGGAGCTGGCATGTGAGGAGCGCTGAGTTGGGGCTGGTTCGGACTGAGCAGGGCCCGGCGCTGCCCCCGGATACATCCAGAGGAGCGGAGGCGATCACATCCGCCCAGGGCTGGGCTTGTGTCCAACCCGCAGAAACAGTGCTGGGGGAGAGAGCCTGGCCCAGTTCCTTTGGGGCCAATCTGGGCTCGGCCCGGAGGCGGGGGAGGCTCTGGGTGTTCATGGGCACCCTGCCTTTTTAAAAAAAAAAACCCAAACTTTTAAAAAACTTAAAAAAAAATTTTTTTTAAACCTTCAGGAACACCAGTCCATTTAATTAAAATTGAATAAGAATTTAATCAATTAATTTTTAATTAATTAACTTAAATAATTATAAATGAAAATCAAAACCTAATTAATTAAATTTTAATTAAATAAGCTGGTGGCCCATCAGAGTTGTAAAAATTATATTTTTGGCCCTCATTAGTCCTATTTGCCACAGCTTTACACTACAAAGAGATCATTTAAAAATTGTTTCAGTAATGCTACTCAAAATTTAGCAAAGAATGGATTTTTGGAAACTTCTGAATTCACTTCATATAAATACTTGCAGTATCACCAAAATGGGTATATGTTGCATGGGAGAAACTGAAGGTCTTTGTGAGATAACTATGAAAACCGTCACCTATGGGTATGTAGAACAGTTACATTTCCATTTACTTCCTTTCCGGAAGTCCTAAGTGTAAATTGGGAGGGAGGGGGAGGTGAAGGTTTTGTCTTTTTATTTTTTTCTACATGGAGAACTTAATTTCCAAGTACACTCTGAGGAAAAATGTTTTACTAAAGTCTATTACACAATTGCATATACATGTGAGCTGTTTGCTCAAATGACTATACAATGACACATTTTCCTGACCGAAGATGTTAGTAATGGGCCTTACCACATTTTATGGTTATCTAGTTTATCAGTGTATCATTATTTTAAGTCTTTGATTGAACAAAGGAGCTAATCTCTTTCTTGTTTATTGACCTAGTGATAAAGGAAGGATTTTTCAGCATACACTAGACATACTTCTTTAAAATTAGTTTCAGGACAATTTGTAATGTGTATTGGCAATTTAATTTCTAAGATGAATTTCTGTTCCTCAGCGGTTTCAAAAGAGGAGGCCATAGCGACGGATTAAGGCAGGGGCTGCAGCCCCAGGCCCTGGCCTAAAGGGGGCCACTGCCACCCCCACCCCCAAAATCAAGCCCCTGCCTGAGTGGACGGCTGCCACTGCTCACCTTCAGCAGCCTGCATGCCCAGCCCCAGGCTGAAGTGCAGCAGACCGTGGCCTCTGGCCTCCTCCCTCATCCCCCACAGTTGCGCCAGCTGTGGCCCCTTCCCATTCCCCACAGCAGCACTATCTGGCTGCAGCCCCCCAAACCCTCTCTGCAGCACTGGCTGGGGTCCCGGAGACCCTGACCCCACCCCAAGCATGGGGGGGCACTTTGCCCCTTGGCAGGATGCCACAGCAATGGGGGGCCCCACAAGGGTGTACAGCCACAGGCACCCGTGGACCTTGATCCAGTCCTGGGAGGCCAGCGAGAGACATGAAATGGAGAGGAAAGGACGTTGTGGGTTTAGTTCTTAGTAAAGGAATTTTTTTTTTAAAGTAAGTACCCACTTTGTGCTAAAGTTGCTACCGGAATGAAGCGATGTGGGATGATGTTTTCAGAAGAGCTAATCCTCCTACTTTTCCATAGTGTGAATTCATGTCCTAGGCCAAAAGGGCACTTTAGTGGGGAAAAGAAGAAAGGTGTTCTGGTGGTTGGGGCACTGATGCTGGTACTTGGGATATCATTGCTTTGTCACAAGTCACTTGGGCCTGGTCTACACTTGAGTTTTGCTGGAATAGCTATGTCTGTTTGGAGTGTGTGTGGGAAAATATAAATAAATAAAACCCCTAACGCTAGGTATACCAGCAAAAGCCCAAACAGTGAAGACACAATTATGACAGCAAAGCCGGGCTTTTGCGGTACAGCTTATTTCACTTGGGAACCGGAAACTCTTCTGCTAGTATAAAGCTCCATCGCCCCTAAGAGAGCTTACCAGTACTGTTATCCTGGCAAACCTCTTCTAGTGTAGCCATCTCTGTGCCTCCATCCCCCTGTCCCTAAAATGACGATATAGTTCTCTACCCCTCAAAGGTCTGCATTATAGACAAGACACCGATACAGCACATCCTTGCAATAATGAACCAGTCAGGTTCCAACCCATGGATTCATCATAGTAAAAGTGCCCAGCAGCCGAGGAGGGAGGCCTGATGACTGCTTCTTCATCCTCCTCCGTACTGGCAGGACTCAAGATGGGATCCAGAGACCAAGTTCAATATAGCCAAAGATTTGTTATTATGAAGGGCATTATTGCGAGGGTGTACTGTACTTTGCTAATGGAAGATAAAAGTAATTGATGAATCCCTTAGCGCAGGGGTCTGCAACCTGTGGCTCTGGAGCCACATGCGGCTCTTTGGCTGCCCCCTTGCGGCTCTGGGCTCCCCCAACCACCGGGGTACCCTGCAGGAGGCCCATGCCTGTCTCTGGGCTTCCCCCAGCCACCAGGGACCCCACAGGCAGCCCATGCCAAGCTCCAGGCTTCCCCCCCCTGCATAAGGGGACCCTGCAGCAGAAATCCTGGCTCACCTCCCTGCACCTCCCACCAGGAGGCTACACCCATTGTGGCTCTCAAAACACTTTGTTATTGAAGGAATTTTCAAAAATGGCTCTTCTTATCTTTTGGGTTGCAGACCCCTGCCTTAGTGCATGCTGAATTCCACTGAGACATCTGCAAATTTGATCAGGATGGTTTGTAGCCAGACTGGGAACTGCACACTAAGTCTTGTACACACTACAGCGTTATCGCGCAGTAAGGAGCTTTACCGCATGATAAGGCTGTGAGCGTACACACTACAATGTTGCCTCTTGCGCGGCAACAGCCCCCTTGCCGCGCAACAGGTAAACCACCCAGACAATCGTGGTAATGCTTACCACGGATCGTCTGTCCCGCAATACTGTGTGTGTGTACACTCATTGTGGGTTAGACAACCTCCAGCAATGTCCCAGAATGTTAATGGAGACCACTCTAGGACACTGGAGCTGTCATACTTGTCAATTTCACTGCTCTAGCAGGGCAGTGAAATTGACAAGTAGAAGCAGAGCTCCAGCTGTCCTGAGTGCTGGCTCTCAAGGCAGCTAGAGCCCTGCCGCTACAGGGAGTCCCTCAAGCCGCTGGGTTTTCCGGCTCTCTGCTGGGAAACCGAGTGGCTTGAGGGAATCCACAGAGGGGTTCTGGCTGCTAGGGCTCCTGGCAGCTAGAGCCCCACTGCCACGGGGAGTCCCTCAAGCCACCCGGAAACTGAGCGGCTTGAGGGACTCTGTGTAGCAACAGGGCTCAGTTTCCGGGCAGCTTGAAGGACTCCCCAGGGCAGCGGGGCTCTAGCCGCCAACACCGCCGGCACTCCTGGTGGCTAGAGCCCCGCTGCTGCTGGGGTCCCTACTGCTGGGGCTCCCCTGCTGCCAATCTTGGCGACAAGAGAGCCGTGCTGCCAGCCTAAAGGCTGGCTGGGCAGTGCATGCTGGGATAGGTGCCCACCATGCACTGCTCCTTCTAACAAAAATGCAAAGGCACGTGTGAATACTCCTTTGCGTTAGAAGGATTAATGTGTGGATGGGGAAAAGCGTTACAGTTATAACGCTTTGCTTCTCCCACAACAATTTATTGCGGGACAAATCTGTAGTGTGTACATAGCCTAAGTTAGCTATGTTTTTAGAATGCCTACATGCATGTGCCTCTTTCAACATCCCCAGACGAATCAACCATACATACTGCTGACATGATTTCCGAAACACTCATAGCTTGATTGAGTGGAAGTCAGTTTTGTCCAGAATAAGGGCACATATTGCTTCTCTGCAAGAATTATTTCCATGACAATTGCTGATGTTGGTTAGACCCAAGTGCAGATCCAAGCACAGAAAATTCCATTGCCAATTTCGCAAAGTTATAATCATGTAAAAATACAACTAGATAGTGGATGCATTTATAGTAATTGTTCCTGAAAATTTTTAGAAATATTTATCTAGTGTTTTACAATTACAGTACTTTGTTATTAATACTTTGCATAGGTTTCCTATTTAGCTTGTTTGAATCCTATTTTTGGAACAGTAAGATTGCACATAAGTGTTTTGTGCCTACAATCGGCCCTTTGTTTTCAGACTGCAAAAACAACTGTCATAGTGAAAATGTAGCATTTCAGTAACTAGGAAACAGTCTACAGAAAAACTAGACGAGTGTGGGAAAGCTGGATCAGAAAAAAGGTCTGTCTTAACTAGCCTTTATTGAACTGAATGAATATTCAGTCTTTGCACTGTTTTAATTGTCTGTCTTGACAAAGTGGCCTGCAGCTTTACCTCAGTGAAACCAAAAGATTCTCCTCATTAGTGTCATATATGACATCTAAAAATCTTTTAATATCAAAGTCAAGTTGGCTAGAATGTTGGTTTCAAGTGAATTTTGAGATACAAAGCAGGTATCTGACCAGTAGATCTAATTAACATTTCCTTAACAATAGAAACTCAGCTTCTGCTGAGGTTATGAATTTTATCTATTTCTTTAAGGAGTGTAACAAGGCACAGTGCTACACTACGACGCAATATTAAAAATAACTAACTAATGGTTCTGCAGCTGTATTCTCCATTCTGGTGAACTTTGAAGTTTATCGTTTGACTGGGATCATTTCTTTGTCAAATATTCCTTTTTGAAATACAAAATGTATCAAGATGTTCCCCACAAAATCTAACATATAGAGCTCTGGGGCCTGAGCTTTCATAAGAGCCAGATTAAGGTTCCTGGGTGCCCGGAGCTATCCACTTTTGTGAAGCCCCCCACCCCAAACCACAGCAGCACCCAGCCTGGGGTGAAGCATCTGGCGCTGGGGATTAAGGCTCCTGAGAAGCCAGGGCCTGCACACTGGCCAGTTGCAGGGGTGGGCCGGGCCAGCCCAGGCATGGGGGCTGCAAACTAGCCAGTCGGGGGGCAACATGGGCTGGCGGCGCTCGGGCCGGCCGCTGGAGGTTCTCCAAGCCCACCTGCCAGCACCCAATCTATTTTTGCAAGGTGGTGCACAGCACAGTCTCCCCCTTAGCCCCGAGCTGCAAGCCCTAGAGTCCCTTTATTAATCCAGCCTTGGCTTTCATTTCCTACAGTTACACAATCTCTTAAAGTAACACTAGAACAATTAGTAAAATGTATTTTCAAACAATTTCCTCTGGTGTATCTTAGCTGAAATCACATGGGCTACTCTTTACTAGAAAGTTGTACTGTGTTAGAACATGACTTGGAGAAAGAAGAAATTAATGAATTGGCAGTCAGTGTAGACAAGCTGCCTATGCATGTCAGCTTGTTGCGGGAAAACCCTATGGAAACCATTGGTTAACACTGTCAGCTGATTGTGCTTAACAATAACATGCCAGATGGTTTTCAGCCTAGGGAAGTGTGCCCCCTGGGGCATGGAGGAATGTTCGGGGAGCGCCGGAGGGTTATGATGAGCAAGATGCTTTTTACTTTATTAGTACATAACAAGAACATGACATTCAATCTGTGTAATTGTCAAATAGTATGAGAAAACATTTTTCAACTGATATAATCAGGTGGACTTTTTTGGCCAATATACAGCTGCTGATGCAGTACACAGAAGTGTGTTACAATGTATTTAATTATAAGCCAACAATCATTTCTATAGCAACCACTGCTTTTCCACTTTCCTGGTTTTGTATATCATATCCTGTCATTACAACAAGCAATCATGCAGTGCTTATTCTACTGGTGAGTTTGATATTTTTTCATATAATTATGTGGTGAAAAATGGATCAGTACTTATTGCCAAAATATAGTAGTTTTCCTAAACAAAAAGCAGAAGGTTAAATGGCTAAAATCAATTGAGAAAAAGCTGCACAAACAAGAAAATATGATGAAGTATTTGGATTTTCATTTCACTTCCCTTGTAGTTAACAGAGAAATTAGGCCTCAGTGTGTAGTGTGTGCTGTATCTTTAGTAAATGATAGCCTGAACCCAACAAAACTAAGACACCATTTAGAAATTAAAACATGGTGACTTAGTAGGAAAGAACAGGTATTATCAAACAAAAGCTACAAAAAATGAACACACACCAAAAACACCCCACAATGAAAAGCAGGGGCAGGCAACATTTTTGGCCAGAGGGCCACACTCGTAGCGGGTCTGGGGGAGAGGGGGGAGAGTGAGAGGGTGGGGCTTGGAGGGGGAGTGACCACACCACCCATGTGGTGGGAATAGGATAGGGAGGGGGAGCTTTCAGGATAAAGAATGGAGCCGGGAGGGGGAGTGGCAGAGCTCCGCAGCACTAGAGGGTCCTGGACAGCAACAAAAGCTGATAAGCTGTTGCTGGGCTCTGGCTGGGGCCTTCTAGCGCCATGGGGAAGGGGTGGAACCCGGATGGGAAGCGGTGCTCCGGAGCTCAACTGATCAGCGCTGCAGCACTCCCCTCTGGGCTCCACCCCTTCCCCACAGCACTAGAGGGCCCATCCAGAGCCAGAAGCCAGCAGGAGCTCATCAGCTCTGACCAGCTCTTTCTGTGCTCTGGTTGGGGGAAGGGGTGGAGCCCTGAGAGGAGAGCAGTGCCTTGCTCCACCCAGGCTCTGCTGGGCCCAGATGGTGGGAAGAGTGGGGCCAGGGTTCAGCTGGCAGGCCAGATTAAAAGATCCCGTGGCCGAATTGTAGTTTGCCCACCTCTGATGAAAAGTGTGGTATCCACCCTTGCACGTGCTTTTAAAAGCATAACATCAAGTTGCATACCACATTGCCAGGAATAAAAAGCCTTACATAACTGGGAAAAAGTGATTCTCCCAGCAGGAACTGACATTTGCAAGATGATGCTTGCTGACTGGGCGGCAGAAAAGTTTTTTAAAAATCCCACTGTCAGACAACACGGTCAGCCATCAAATCTCTGACATGTCAGAAATCATCAATGTACAGCTGATCTCTTGATTGCAATCCAGTTGGATATAACAATATATATGAAAGAAGCTCATTTAATTGCTTATGTTTGGTACTCTCTCAAAACATCAAGATTTTTTTTTTTATTCTGCAAGCCAACTAAGACGTGTGCAAGTGGATCTAAACTGTTTTAACAGTTTGAACTACTTCCTAACTTCTCATAAATTAAAGCAGGAAGGCTGTGTCACAACCTGCATTAATGGAGTCCGTTCTATGTCTAGAGGTAGGACACTCTTGGAAGCCAAAGTGTTTGAAATTGCTCCACATACATATTGAACTCATTGTATGATACACTGTGAAGCCCATTCAACTCAAAATATGGATTGGGAATTTACGGATGTTCTGAGTTCTTCTGTTAAAATTATGGACTTTTATTAAGACCTAGTCCACAAAAGCATGTCTCTTTGCAATGGTTTGTGCAGCAATGGGAGCAGACCATGCTGTTTTGTTGTTTCACATGGAAGTCAGGTGGCTAAGGGGGAAAAAGGGAGGAATGTTGCAGTGCGTTTATGAAATTAGAAACAGAGTTTCACTTTTCTAGTGGATTGGAATTTCAGCAACACAGAGACTCTGTGATCCTCCCCACTGGCTTGTGCTTTTGGCTTACCTTGCTAATGTTTTTGATAAACTGAATTCTTTAATATTACATTGTAAGGAGCAGAAAGTATTATTTTTTATTTGCATAAGATGATATTGGCATTCAAGAAAAAAAAGCTAGATTACTGGAAAACAAAGATCAAAACTGATTTAAGCCTTCCATTCCTATTGTTAACTGATGCTATCAAACGAAACAGAATCTAAAGTACGGAGTATGGTGGAGCCAATCAAGAATCACTAGACTTCTCTGAGAGCTGGTTTGGATAAATACTTTCCAGAGGAAATCCAGGCATTCAGGAGTGCATTATCTAAACCTTTGTAGCTGAGGCAGTGACCTTGTCCCATCTTTCCGATGACATTCAGGAGAAGCTGATTGAACTCCGGAGTGACAGGACACACTGAATTTAAGAATCATCTTTTAGGGGATTTTTGTTTAAAATTGGCTCAGAATATCCACCATTGACAAAGTGTGCGATCCAAGCTCTTCTAGCTTAGTTCATCTTATTTGCGCAAGAGAGCATTCTCTGCATGGGCTGTGCTAAAGACAAATATCGTTCGAGACTAGACGTGGAGGACAACCTCAGAGTGTCAATTTCAAAAGTCTCCCCACAAATTGATAAACTATCCACAAAGAAATAGGCACTCCCTTCGCATGAATTAGTAAGTATCTGTGTATTTGAAATATACAGGTGTAAGTACTTTAAAGTTCTGATTCTCACTGTTAGGTTTATGAGGAGGCTATCAAGCATACTTTTGAATGTGTGTACTTTTGTCTGGGTTGGGGGGACCAATCAAAAATTGTAATTTAAGGTGGGGTGGAGCTCTCAACCTTTTTGAAAAACTTCTAACTTAAAGGACGTTGGCCCATTACACAGGGTGAGAATTTCACCCTACATGCATACCTCATACTGAGCCATTTCACATTACTGAAATATGCAGGGTAGTGAGTAGGTGAACAAAAAAAAAAAAGGCAGAGAATGCATCAAAAGTATTGGTTTACTTATTTTAAAAGATGTAGTTGTTTGTGTTGGTTATACCATGCTTAGTACATTTATTGTATCTTGTAACACTAATTACTTCTTAACAAAACTCATCATTGAAAACTACTCTTTTTGAATGGCCTTAGAGAAAAAGGAATAGGCAAATTCCAGTGTTATAGCCGTGTTAGTCTAGTTCAGCAAAACAAATGAGTCCTGTGGCACATTTGAAGCATTACACTATTTAAAGACATTTAAAGATATAGGGAACATTTTTGTGCTAATTGTGAATGTGTATGTTACCAAAGTTCTACTAAGTTTACAATGATTTGAGGAGAATCAGTGCATACCAGAGACAAAAATCTGCCCTTTGAGGCTGTGTTATTTAGATTTATGTTTACAAGAAACAAATCAGTATTGAAAGTTTACAAAAATATAGGCATGATATTCAGTATCAAGTGTATGCAGTCAATCTTTTTCTGAACAGCTAGATTCACCAGCTTTTTCCACAGAGTAAAAGAGAAACAATTAATTAATGCCTTGTTTAGCAGTAAAGAAATAATATTGTCCTCCAACTATTACCCTGACATAGGAATCTCAAATTAACCCAGTGTCAAAATGCGTTTTTATTTGCAAATTTAAAAAAAAAAACAAAAAAAACCAAGCATAACAATTAAGCAAATCCATGATGGTTTCAGATTTTTTTTAACTTGTCTACCTATTTTAAGGTTGTAAAAGGGGGCTTTGGGGCTTTAGCAGCTTGATAAATTTTATCTACCTTAAAAGCCTTGCATATAATTGAATTAACTTCTCTACAGCTTGGATGCTCTGAAATCAATGGGAGTCTTGTTTTCAGTAGGAGAAAGCTCAAGCCCCTTCAAATACTTGGTTTTGTTTGGTTTGAGTACAGCAGTTAGTTACTTAGATAAGTTTGAAAATTATTAAAAGTAAGAGGAAATAACAAAGCAATCATTAGCCCTTATGGCTATCAGCAGTTAAACCTATTCCTATAAATGATTAGCAAAAGATTAATAAGATCATTATATTTTCCAGTATTATATTCATTCAAACTGTGTAATATAAGGTTAACTACTATCACAGCAGAAATGTAGTTTATCCCTGATGTTTCCTGTTTTAATTAGTTGTTACAACACAACTGCTTCTCTCATCAAAACTAAGCCCTGTCTACATGTACCATGCTTTTCGGCGGCAGTCAAAGGGAGACGCACAAGTTACTTAAAGTAACGTGTGTATCTCCCTTTGACTGCCTAATGCCTACTTACCGCAGCATGTTCATGGTGCTGAGTCAAAAGGAAATTCCCTCCCTTCGACTCAGCGCTACTCCACTTGAGGGAGTGGAGTTACTTGATTGACTTCCTGACTGACTGAGCAGATATTCACAGACCCCTCAATCGAACCGGAAAATTTGAACTGATGGCAGCAAATATGCTGCCGTCAGCATAGACCTGCCCTTTAACCCAGCATGCAGAGTGGCTTTACTCATATGACAAGTTCTATTAATTTTGGTGTGACTGTGCAGAGAATCAGAGAATCATAGAACTGAAAGGAACCATGACAGGTCATTGAGTCCAGTTCCCTGCACTCATGGCAGGACGAAGTACCCCCGTTAAACCATCCCTGACAGGTGTTTGTCTAACCTGCTCTTAAAAACCTCCAGTGTAGGAGATTCCACAAACTGCCGAGGCAACTTATTTCAGTGTTTAATCACCCTGACAGTTAGGAATTTTTTCCTAATGTCTAGACTGAACCTCCCTTGCTGTAATTTAAGCCCATTGCTTCTTGTCCTATGATCTGTGATTATGGAGAATAATTTTTCTCCTTCTTCCTCCTAACAACCTTTTAGGTATTTGAAAATGTTATCATATCCCCTTTCAGTCTCCTTTTTTCTAGACTAGGCATGTGAATAAGGTTATTATACTGTTTCATGTTTGGAAGATGAAGGCCTTAATATGTAGCCTTCTTACGGCATTTAGCTGTCATCTTCTTCAGCTGTTGATAAAACTTGCTATCCTTTTGAATATGGATAGAAATATTGGTGTAAAGTCCATTTTATAAATTTAAAGTACAGTACCCAAATCAATAGAGTATAGATATAGGTTCTAGTTCTGTAAATACCTAAAAGTAACTTTACTTACTGGCCTACTCTCATAAGCAAAATTAAGCATATATGAATGTTCAGGATTTCAAGGTGACTGTAAAGCTTCTTTTTTTTTTTTTTTTTAAGAGCATCTTAAACCTTTTCTTAAATCAAAAAAGACATTGAAATAGTATCGGAGATTCCTTTTTCATACTAAGGACAAGACATTTTAGACTGACATCAGTATATTATTTGAGACCTTTACCTCACATCCTCACTCTTAAGATTCTTCCAACAACAATACAACAAAGAGCAACCATGGATTTGATCTTAAGCTCTCTACTTACCCTCCCACCCCCCAAAAATCCCAACACATCTCAGAAAAATATTGCCTTAGTATCACAGTATGTCATCTATACTAGATGCATGAATTGCAGGTGTACAACACGCTTCTTCAGAATGCAGCTGTACTTAAGCAAATAAAGTGATATTAAAACCCCCCTGCAAATATCACCTAATAAACCAGAGTAAAATGCCACAGTTGTTTTCTGCAGTCTGAACAAAAGAGATATCAATCACTTTTTTGGACTCCCTCATATGATGTGCTCTAGCATAATTAAAATCACTTCTGTAAAGCAGGTTTCAAGGAGACCAAATGAGGAACAGAAAATATGGTAGATAACCATCTGATGCTGAACTGTACATAGACATCAAGTCTTAATCCTTGTGTCTGAAAGAGTTGGAGCTTATGCTCATATTCTGGAGTCAAGTTAGGTAAGGCAGACAAGATTGTTCTAATGCTACTGAAGTAGGTGAATGGAAAATTTCATGCAGACGCTGAGCTGCTTAGCAGACAAACAGTTCAGGCTGTGACCATGGGGCAAATCTCTCTGGAAACACATTTTGCCCAGTGGTAGGTCTGTCTATACTCTTTGTATACTCCAGAGCTATAGTGATGCACACAAGCTACAGTTATCTGGCTGGCTGAGAACCTCATCAACCTAGAGTTGTGGTTTTCAGTCTGGGGTCCCTGGCCCCGTGGGGGTGCACAGACTATTTCTAATGGGTCTGCAAAGGTTGTCTTCACCCTAGAACAGTGCTTTCCAATCTGGGGGCCACGGATGGGGGGGGAGGGAGGGGTGCCAGATTATGTTTTAAGATTTCCAAAGGGGTCTGCATCTCCATTTGAAATTTTTTAGGGGCCACAATTGACCAAAAAAGGCTGAAAAATACAGGTTGAAAATTGCACCACGTAAGCCCAAGACACTCCCTCAGTCCGGATCTGTCCCACGTCCTCGTCTAGCCGGCTACAGCCATGGTGGGAGCTCTCTGACTCCAGCCCTCCACCACCCTGGGACAGCGGCGGCAGGCCCTTGTCTCCGAGCAGCGGCAGGGGAGAGTGGCCGCCCCAGGACCGGCTCAAAGGAGACCTTTGCAGGCACGGTTTGCGCCGCAGCTTCCCCTGCTCAAGGATGCAGGCTCGGCGGAGACGGGGAAAGCAGCGGCCCCTGGGGCCGGGCATCTCACCTGCCAGGCGCTCGGACTGCTACGGGTTCCTCTCCAGCTGCCCCGGCTCGTGCGGCTGCAATAGGAGGGAGCCGCGGGGGCCTTTTCGGGTAACAGCTGGCCTCCCTCCGGCTCACGTGAGCTGCCCGCAGAGAGCTCCGAGCCGGGGGCGGGGCCAAGCTGGTGGCGGCTGCAGCGGGAGGGAGCCGCGGGGGAGCGAGGGAGGCCAGGCGCGGGGGGAAACAGACAGGAGTTAAGCGGGCGCTCAGCTCCTCTCCCCAGTGCGGCTAAGGTGCACCGCGCATGCTCTAGCTCGGCTTGTCAGAGATGAGGGGCAAGAGGAAGGTGAGGCAGGAGCCCCAGATTTGGGCAGGGAAGGGATTTAAGAGTACCAAAGGCCCTTCCTCTGTGAGCAGGAAAGGAGAAATGAGACAGACATGATAAAAAGCAGCCCTTATTGGTACCCAGCTCTCTGACCCTCTTTCCAGTGACAGCAGTCCCTGGGTGGGGATCTAAAAAGCACAAGCAGACAACATTGCAAAGAAGAACAGGCCAAGAGGCATGATAAGGGTGCACGTGCCTTTAACTTAGAAAAGTGTGTCCAGGAGGGAACAGGGCTGTCCTTTGGGGGGGCATCACCCCAAGGTTTAGAGGGCCCCGCACTACTCCATGCAGCAGGGAACTTAGAATCAGAGACTATTAGGGCTGGAAGGGACCTCATGAGGTCATCTAGTCCAACCCTCTGCTAAAAGCAGGATCACTCCCACTAAATCATCCCAGCCAGGGTTTTATCTAACTGGGCCTCAAAATGTAGTCAAGCTCCAGAGGGGTAGCCGTGTTAGTCTATTGCAGAAAAACAGAGTCCTGTGGCACTTTTAAAGACTAACAGATTTATTTATCACATGAGCTTTTGTGGGAGAAAATCCCACTTCATCAGACACTTTGAAGATGGGAAATTTACAGAATGGGAGGTAATTAAATACAGGGGAGTGTATGACATCAGAAATTGCAACACTACAAAACCAATAGGGGAACACTTCAATCTCTCTGCTCACTCCATTGACGACTTGCTAATAGCTGTGCTGAAACAGATGAATAACTGCTTCAAAGAGAGACTGCAGAACTCGAACTTATATGCAAATTTGACTCAGTTGTCTTGGGGTTAAACAGGGACTATGGATTTTTCTCGCATTACAACAAGTGATTTGACCTCACCCTCCTCTATGTGCTGTTCCCCAGTGTTTTGAATCCTAACACCTACTTTGATTTGCTGTTACAGCCTGACCTGATGCTATGTCATACACTCCCCTGCATTTAATTTCCTCCCACTCTGTAACTTTCCTATCTTCAAAGCGTCTGACAAAGTGGGATTTTCTCCCACGAAAGCTCATGCGATAAATAAATCTGTTAGTCTTTAAAAGTGCCACAGGACTCTGTTGTCTTGTCTTCTATAGTCTTCCTTGCCAAGTTTTCTGGCAATGTTGTAAAGCTATCCCTGTGACATCATATTCATTTTCCTACAACAATAGATAGTGATCTAACAAATGAAATTTATTCCCATGAGATCAAACAAAGAATGTAGATTGTAAGATGTGTAAAGTAGAGACTTCCTCTTACTATGTGTTTATACAGTGTCGCCCTCTCTGGATCTAGTACATCTAATAATAGTAAAGTTAAGCTGAGGAAAACTGAAATCCAAATAGAAGTGGCCACAATAATAACAATGGGAATATAGAAAATGATTGTAATTTTTTTATTCAAAAGAAGCCTGTTGCAGTACAGCTGCATATCTTAGATCTATTGATAAGTCTGCATGTATGGTTGCTTATATGAAATTCCCTTTACTGAAATGCTTGCGTCATAGCCAATGACTGTAATTGATATTTAATTTCCATCTTCAGCAAGTACACTCTACATAAGTGTGGTATATCTGAATGTAAAGTACATCCTAAATAGTAATGGGGTTTTTGATATGTTCATATTTAAATATGGAGCATAGAGTTTTTCTTCACTTGGCATGTTTATAAAAACATAGCAATGCTTGGAGCTAAAAGCTGCATCAAGGGATACTGTGAGGAAAGTCCCAGTTTTATATGGATAATGCAAATAATTCTTGAAAATGACTGGATAACATGAAACAGTCTTCTATATAATATTAATGTGTCATGTCACAATAATGTGTGCATAAACTGCTATGAAGGCAAATCACAGCATAGATAGCAAAAATGATCAGGCTATAATAAGATGGACAGAAAATACTACTATGTGATTTATCAGCCATCTGATACATTACAAGCAGCACTAATTCATGGGAGGTTATAGCTTTCTGATTAGTTACCAAAGCAACAGGTCTTCAGAGCATGCTTTAAAGTCATGCACATGTCAGCACCCATTGGACAACACAATATACCTTGTGCACTGATGGGCTGCCAGTGATGAAATATTTTTCCCAGTTTACATTTTCCTTTACACCAACTCTTCCATTATATAATTAATGTGCTTTTCAGGGCATTTAGAACTTGAACATGGTTTTTAAAAAGTTACATACAAAGTCTTATCTGAAAAGTAAAGAAAATCATTGCTATACGCCATTTTTAGATTATTATGACACAGAAATTAGTGTTTACTGGTTTTAAGGTGCCTTCATATAACACACAAATATTTTAAATCTAAAATGAAATGGATCATAGTTTGATTTAAGCTCTGTTGATATGTTGGGAAAATATATAAATTAAAATAGCCAACATTGACTCTTCCTCTCTGTAGTGGAGCAGTGGCTCCACTCCAGTTAACAGGGGGTTAACTGGGCTAGGAAAGAGTTAAAAGAAAGGGGGAGTCTTGGCAGCAGCAGCCAATCGGAAGGGAGGGCCGCTGAACGAATCCGGGCTAGGCTGCCTGTATACAAGAGGGAGCAGTAGGGCAGAGAGCTTAGTCTGGCCTGGGCAGACCTAGGAGAAGGTTCTCCTGCTGGCTCATAGAGCCAGCACCCTGGAGAGCTCCCAGTGTGGCAACTGGGAGCTAAGGAGCCAGAAGGACAGAGGTGAGGAGCCTGGAGGGACAGTGGCTGGGACTCCAGAGCAGCTGGCCAGATGTGCCATGGCGGGGCAGTGGTCCAGAGGCAAGGAAGCCTAGAGGGAAAGCGGCTGGACTCTGCATGGTGAGACCAGGGCTGGAGCAGCGGTCTGAAGGCTGGGAGCTGAGAGCAGACGGCGGCTGGACCCGAACTGATGAGAGACCAGGGGCTGGGGCAGCAGCAGTCTGAAGGCTGGGAGCTGAGAGCAGATGGCAGCTGTCTCCGGACTGGTGAGAAGCGAGTGACTGGGGGAAGTGGCCCAGGGAGTCGACACCTGTAAAGTGGAGAAACTGGAGGGCGGCGGAAGGTTTCAGAGGAGGTAGAGGGCGGGCCCAGGTCCCTCCCTGCTTCCCCAGCATGCCAGGAACGGTGCGGGTGGCAGGAGGGGTACAAGCTCGCTGGCCCTAGACTGTTTTAATATGTGGCTGGTATGGAGCGAGCTAGACTAGACCGCAGGATGGTGGTGATGGACTAGCCTGGCCCATTGCTGCAAAGTGGACCAGGGGATCTAGCTATGCCCTGGAAGGGGTGGACTGAGGGACTCAGCCAGAGGGCTGAGGTCCTAGAAGAGGACTTGGGGACTGAGTCTAGCATGTGCAAAGCAGAGCACTGGCCACCAGCAGGGGGACCACTTGAGTCTAATGCCCCTCAACATCGCCAGGAGGCGCCCTGGTGGTGAGCCCTGTGCTATGAGACCGCTACACTCGGACAGACAGAAATGTCTGCAGATTCTTTTTTTCTTTTATAGTTTTATGGAAATCAGAAAAATGAATGGCCTCCATAAATTTCACAGTATACAACCTATGAAAAATTGGATACTAGACAAAGGAAAAAAGTTTGGAATCCTTGGATTCCTTTGTATATTATTCCTTGTATAGTTGTTTCGATAAAGAAATGTCAAAAATAAAATAGCCATGGTAATGAAATTAAATAATTACTGGGCATGTGCAGCAGTCAAAAGACACTCGGCAGTGTAGGTGGTAGGTAATGGCTGTTTATAGAGTTGTTTAGCCATGGGTCATTGAATCGAGCTTAGCCTAAGTTAGTAGTGACTGAATGGTATTAACTGGCAGAACATGAATGATGAACTCATATCCCCGCTGCAGTCGGTGTGAATTTTAATCATTTCTGATCTCTATGGCTATGTCTACACTTGCACTTTTAAGTCGACTTTAACTAAGTCGACTTAAAGTCGACTTAGTTAAGTTGACTTAGTGTGTCTACACTTAAAATTAAAGTCGACTTAAAGGAGAACTTACAAAGTTGACCTAGAGCATCCACACTGGATGCTCTAGGTCGACTTTGTGGGGCTAGGGGGATCTTGGGTAGGCCCACAGTGGCAGAGGGGGCACCCCTTGTGTGCAATGGGGCAAAGGGGGACAGGGACCCTGGTAGGGTATGTGGGCAGGGTGTGACGCTGTCTGGATTTAGGAAGCATTTATGATACAACCATTGTGTCTTAATGGCTCATCAGGTAACTCCCTGGGACCATTGTCCTGGCACATTCCTAAACATTAAGGACACAATGGTTTTAACATAAGTTAAAGTATGGATATAACATCAAATTCTTAACTTCTAATGGAAATAGAATTCCTAGACATAAACTATATAATCATTCCCAGCAAATTACTACCTTTCTATTGATATCAAACATGACATAGTTCCTATGGATTATAGCATTTATGAGATACCCATTGAAAATAATATCATAAATGCTTCCCTAAATCCAGACAGCGTCACACCCTGCCCACATGCTCTGCCCTTTGGGGGGCATGCCAGGCTCCCCCTGTGCCCCCCCCCCGGCAGTCAAATTAAGCCTTAGGTTGAGTAGAAAGGTGGTTTAATAAAGTCGACTTAACTTTCATTAAGTTGACTTTATTTTCCTTAAGTCGACTTAAGCAAAGTGTAGTGTAGGCACAGGGCCAATTAATTCAACTTAAGCCAAGCTTAAGTGGACTTAATTTACCAGTGTAGACTCAGCCTATATGTACTGGAGTATGTGCCTGTGACAGGCAATACAAACTACACTATCCACTAACATGCTGTGTCCTAGAACAGCCCTGGGTTTGGCCTGGTGGAGGGGGCATCATTTCTAGAGCTGGAATCATGGAATACCTCCATTTAAAGGCAGTACTACTAATCCTGCCTTACAAAACAATGAAGCATCATGTTCAGAATCTGTGAAGACAAAACCCAGGAGAATAGCATTTACTATTTGTATTATTATAGTTACTATTTTTTCTGCTAAATGGAGTCACGTTGATTCTTTTGCCAGAGGTTGTCATTGTGTCACTAAAGGGATTTTTGTTTTTAAACAATGAAGACATGTCTTTTCCCCCAAGGATTATAGAAATCAGCTCTAAAATTATCCTGCATGCGCCTAGATATAAGGGAAATAATATTTTACCATCTTCATTTGCTCAAGGGAAGAGGCAGGGGAGGAATCATCAGTTGTTTTTGAAGAAATCAATTCAATGGTAATGAAATGAAAGAGGAAATCAAAGTGACTGGTTTAATGGAATACTTAGAGTCTTAATAGCAGATGAGGAATCAATTATCTTTTCTGTGCCATTTAATCTCCTTAAAGAGGTCTGACACAGATTAGAAAATTAGGAGCATTTTATCTGTGGTGAAGAGGTTGAATACGTGGCAGGTGACATCAGCCTCAGACTTCTGTCCAATATGGAGAACACAAACAAAAAACCCCACCATCAGGGAAATCCTTACTAGATGGCTAGAATATGCCTGGGTCAAGTGTTCAACAGGAGCCTAATGATCTAAAAAAATCCCCCCCCTCCCTTTTTTTTTTTTACAGTTTACCAAACAGTGACACAAGTATGTTTGAAGATGGCTGAAGTACAAGGCAGGGAAAGCACCATGAAAGCTTTAGACAGACAAACTAAAATGTTATCACATAAAGACAGTATTGGTGTAATATTAGTAGGAGATTTTCACATGGCATGGCCCCTGCACACCATTCCAGCAGCAATGCATATACAAGGTCTGTAAAAGCTCTGCAGTTGGCCAGTGGAGAATTTCCCTGGTGCAGACACAGCCTTTCCCTCCAGCACAGGGGCCAGTCAGAGCTAGAGTTGAGGGATGAAAGGGGGCATGTCAGCAAAGTCTCAATAGTGATCAGCAAATTCCATGAGACCCCCCTGTCCTAGGTAGACTTTTGCCACAGAGGTTTGAAAGCTCACAAGCACAACTATTTTCACCAGATTCCAGCTGCACCTAAGCCAGAGCCATAAAACAAATCAATTCCAGCTTTGGAACAACCTAGAATTAAAATCATTGTCCAGGGTAGGATTCTAATCTGAGCCACCTACATACTTGAAGGGATCATAATCAGGGTTCTCATTTTGCTGGACTCAGGTTTTTATAGACCAATTCTAATCCCTTTTAATTAGAAAATTTTGAATGGAAATGTAACAATAGAAACAGCACAGCTACACAAACAGTGTTTATTATTGTGTCAAGGAATTATTTTCTTGTGCACCAGCGGAAAATTAAGGCTATGTACACACTACAAACTTGTCCCGCAATAAAAGCTATTGCAGGACAAGGAAAGCACTATAAATATAGCGCTTTGGTGTGTACACACCTGCTGCTTATATCACAAAGGAGCGTTCACCGTGTGAACACTCCTTTGTGATACAAGAGCAGTGCATGGTGGGCACCTGTCCCACCCTGCACTGCCCACAGCCAGCCCCCTAGCTCAGCCGCGGGGCTGAGCTAGGGGGGTGGCCCGAGCCGGCTGCCCTCACTGGTCCAGCCAGCCAATCCCCCAGTCACCAAACCTGGCCATTTTAATATGTCAATTTCACTGCTCAGCTAGAGCAGTGAAATTGACATATTTGACAGCTCCAGTGGCCCACAGTGGCCCGGTTTGGCACTCTGGGACATTTCCGGAGGCTGTCAACGGCACAACAAGCATCCACACAGGCTGTACCACGGAACAACTGTTCCTTGGTAAGCCTTACCACCCTCATTTGCGATGGTTTACATGTTGCACGGCAAGAGGCTGTTGCCGCGCAACAAGAAGCTTTCATGTGTGGACGCTTTGATTGTTATTGCGCGGTAAGGAGCCTTATCACGCGATAACTCTGTAGTGTGTACAAGGCCTTAGTTAGAGAACATACATCATAATGACTAATTTAGGAGAAGCTATATTTATCAAAATGGTACATTCACAAGTCAGGCCTAAAAACAAAATAAAAACCTGTCAAATTACAATCATGAGAAAACTTAATAAATTTGGGAGGGGTACCTTATCAATTTGGAGTCTTTCAGTCATGTTTTCAAGCTCTTCTCACAACTGTAATGGCTAGAATTTAAAAAAAAATGAAAACTGATGCTCCCATAATCACACCAACACACAGCGGATATTAGAAGACTCTTCTTAAAGGCTCAGTGATTGGTGACATTACAGGAGTGATGCTAAAAAGAGACATTTTAGAAGCTCGTACTGTAGCAGTGAAGAAAACTTCTTTTCCATCCTGGTGCATGCAAACTTCATAGCAGCACAACAAACAAGGAGTCCTGTGGCACTTTAAAGACCAACAAATGTATTTAACGCATATGCTTTTGTGGGCGTTATCCCCTTCCTCAGATGCATGAAATGAAAACTGCAGTGTGGGGTGTATATGTACATTTGCAGAGAAGGGTGAGTTACAAGGTCAATTCAAATAGTTCCAGAGGGTTAGCCATGTTTGTTTGTTTGAGCAAAACAAACAAGTTGCTTGAATTCAAACAGTGTGGGTGTGGGCCAGTAACAACAATTGATGAGACGGTGATAATGTTTAAAGAGGGGAAATTACCTTTTGTAGTGAGCTAGCCACTTCAAGTTTCTATTCAGACCCAACCTGATAGTGTCAAGTGTTCATATGAATTCCAGCTCTGCAGCAGTTTCATGCTGATGTCCATTTTTGAAGTTTTTTTAAGTATGGTAACTTTCCTGACTGTTACAGAATGTGCAGGGAGATTGAACTGCTCCCCTACAGGTTTTTGAATGTTACCATTCTTGATGTCAGATTTTTGTCCATTCTTTTGCAGAGACAGTCCTGTTTATCCAATGTATAAGGCAGAGGGGCATTCTTGGCACATGATGGTATATATCACATTGATGGGTGAGCAGGAGAATGAGCCCCTGCTGGAGTGGCTGGTTTGGTTAGGTCCTATGATGGTGTCACTTGAATAGATATGTGAGCAGAGTTGGCAATGGGATTTGTTGCAAAGATAATTACCTGGCTTAGTTTTGTTTTTTGTATGGGGTATAGTTGCAGGTGAGTATTTGCTTAAGGTTGGAGAGCGGTCTGTAAGTGAGAGGCCTACCTCCCAAAGCTCGAGAGAGTGTGGGATCATCTTCCAGGATAGGCTGTAGATCTATGATGATTTGCTGGAGAAGTTTTATTTGGGGCATGTGGGCACAGTCCCTTTGACAGGTTAACAGGCTGGCAAATCTGGGTTGCCTCTGCTTGGAGACAGACCTGATTAACAAGTGTGAATCAGACTAGCTGTGTCAATAGTGGCAGGTCTGTCTGAAAGGGCCAGGTGACATTCTCTCACTGAATTTCAGCCAGTTAAATGTGCTAAATTTCTGAAGGGGCTCGGGCAACTTAAACTTGTAATCTGGATCAATATCCAAAACAGCTGGTTCAATTCATTAAATTCATATCTCAGATTTGTGTAGATGCATCTACAGCATAAGCTTATTTTACCACATCTTGTAATTTACGCTTGACTTTTTTTTAAAGACAGACCTGTAGTAGAGGCATACTTTTAAGATTACTGTTATGAAAGGTTTGGTTTGGTTTTTTTTAAACTTGATGTCCCCCTAAGCAGGTGGTGGCATATAGCAATTCTCACTTATGTTACCAAGTGTAGATCCTAAGGTTAGTCAATTACCAAGATTTCTTTTGTTCCAGCAACATACATTTCCTTCCAGAGAATTTTTTGTTAAAGCATAGCCACAAATATACAAAGCAATAGCATTTCATTCTATTCTGTGCATGTTAGTGATCTTTGTGTTGCCTCATTACGTAAAGAGGGGAGCCATAAAAATACCTGCTAAGAACAGATTGATGGAGGAAGAAATATTAAAGGAGTGGGGATAGAGGAAAGGGAAAGGGAGAATGGCATAAACATTATAAAAAGATGACAGTAGATTAGATTGAGAAGTTAGACAGATAGGGAGGATATATTCAAGAATAGCTGCTCCATTTATTCAACTAAAAATCTTAAGCTGTCAGGAAAATAATTGCTAGCCATGACGCCTATTGGACCTAGGAGAGATCTACTAGATTCCCAAAGGAAGTGTCATTGCTTAAATCATTTAAAACTCCCAAATCTATACAAAATATGGAGTAGGGCACCACCTTACACTTAGCTTCGTTCAAGAAGGAAAGAAATTAACACGGTGATTCTGTTGGTCTCTTCTTTTAATAATTCTTGGGCACAGCAGATACATGCCTGTAGCCCCACTAAACATTTCATACCAGTTCTAGTAATTGGAGAAATTTGAAGCAGAGCCTTAGACTATAACTTTCTACTATTAGTTCCAAAGGGGTAGCTGCGTTAGTTTAGTTTAGCAAAA
>ML685787.1:14014498-14055724 GCA_007922175.1 Pelusios castaneus
GTGTGTACACGAGAAAGCGCTATATTTATAGCGCTTTCCTTGTCCCGCAATAACTTATTGCGGGGACAAGTTTCTCGTGTGTACATAGCCTTAGCCTCCAAATGCAAACAACCTCAAGATGCCAAGTATTGGCTAACTGCTCAGATCAAAAGGTGCAAACAGTAATATTATACAGAAATGCAGCATCCATAAGGAAAGAGAACAAGAATGTTTTGGAAAGAATGAATATAACCAGCACTCCCAGTGCTTTGACAAAAGCTGTCTTTCTCTAGTGTATGGCAAATCTAAAATTTATATATAAAATTGGCTGTTAGGGCTCATTCTGTCCCCATTGCCTTCGCTGGATGCAGGCTTCAATGTTTAATTACTATACAGCAGCTGTGAATGAGCACAGCATGTACTGTCCTATATAACCACAAAATAGTAGAGAAATGGTGGAAGGCACAACAGGCTACACAATGCACAGGAAGAGCCCCAGTGCATAACATCACAGTTCTTCAGTATATTTTAAAAACAAAGATTTGAAGAGTTGTTTCTAGGAGAGTACATGGCACACACAGCCCACTGGAAACTTCACAAGGCTGAATCTGCTTCTGAACCTGTTGCTGCCTTGGCAGGCTTGAGAGATTTGTTTCTAGTCCAGCTGAAGGATTTTTTCATAGCTACCATGCAAACTAATTTCCAGAGGGGTAGCAGTGTTAGTCTAGTTCAGCAGAACAAACGAGGAGTCCTGTGGCACTTTTTAAAGACTAACAAATTTATTTATCACATGAGCTTTCATGGGTAAAATCCCACAATCCCATGCAAACTAAGGAAGTGAAGCCAGATCTTCAACTGCTCTGAGTCTCCATAACTATACAAGTTCCAAAGGGGGAGCCGTGTTAGTCTAGTTCAGCAAAACAAACAAGAAGTCCTGTAGCATGTTTAAAGACTAAGAAAAACTAATGAATTTGTTAGTCTTTAAAAGTGCCACAGGCCTCCTTGTTTGCATAGCTATACAGATTTCAGCAGAACTATGCCATGTTACACCAGCTCAGAATGGGGCCTCTGAAGTTTAAATAACCTAATGATCTGTGTATTGATATTTACCCATATGTCCTAAGTTATTTTATTATTGGTGTTTTGAAGAACCTAACTGGTAATAACATTTCATAGCTTTCACCATTCCAGCACATCCATTGAACTTGAGAAAAAAAGTGCTTACATTAACTCTTAAGCCCTGCCAGAGATGCAGTAACCAAAGACATGCTTGTTGGCTACTGCAGTAATATTCCACAAGTAATACTAAAAACAAACAAACAAACAAAAAAACCCCCCTTGCTGATAGAAAAGAGGAAAGGAGCCCAAAGTACCCATCATTGTAATGGAAATGTGCCCTTTTATGCTAATTTATTTTCATCCAATCCCAGATTCCCTACCGACCCAATCCTCTTCTCCCTAAAATCTGTTAGTCTTTAAAATGCCACAGGACTCTGTTGTCTTTCTACAATAGACTAACACGGCTACCCCTTTGGAATTTCCCTAGAAGTAGTGAGTTGAATAATAGGACCTTTTCACCCTCTGCACCCCCTTCTACAGAATGTTTTCTTAAACAGAAAGTACTTAATTCAGAATAAATACCACCCTTCCCACCGGTTTAGGAAGATCAGATTGTTACTTTCAAATTAACATATTTTAACTGGCAGACTATGGCTCCACATCTTCAAAGTCTCTGAAGTGGGATTTTTCTCCCTCGAAAGCTCATGCGATAAATAAATCTGTTAGTCTTTAAAAGTGCCACAGGACTCGTTTGTTTTTCTGCAATAGACTAACAGGGCTACCCCTTTGGAACTCCCGCATATGCTTAGCTTTAAGATGTGCATATGCACCATCTCACTGACTTCAGGATGTTCTGCTTGTTTGCATAAAGCAGGATTGGGGTGATATGGACTAAAAGTCATAAGGGGAGAAATCTCTTTCCTGTTCTGGAAGAGCAATAGTTTGAAGCATCAAAGGAAAGCAAGACTAACAGTTTAGGGATGAGCTGCACCTGTAATCTCTCCTCCAGCTTCTGTGCCTGACAGATCTCTACCTGCAATCTTCCCAGAATGGAACACTGCAGTTCACCCCACTTTAGACTGGATCACAAGCTACAGACCTCTGTATTTCCAATTATCCTGCCACAGTTACTTTATACCACTCTGCAATCCTTCAGGAATGCACCCCTTAGGTGACAGACTTATCTTCACCTCTCTAAGTCTGTGGTTCTATCACACGCAGCCTGGATCCTGGTGTGGCAACCTCCATTTCCAACCATATTAACAGAAGAGACCCAACCATCATGGGTACCTGCAAGGAGCTTTTCTCTGGTTCTGCAATCAGCAGCTGACTAAAGTGAGACTCTAGAGAGCTCCTTCCAAAAAGATAAATTGTCCATTCACCCCAAAACAGCAAAAAGAGTTAAAACCACAGTAGCTCTGCCTGCCTCATTCTAATCTTACCTAAAGCTTATTTAGAACTTTTAGCTGCCTTTGACATCCCAGTCCAACTGCTCTCCATGAACAGCTTCTGACCACTGAATCCTCCTCCTCTCTGATGGAAGAGTTTAATTAGTGCCCCTTTGATCTTGGGGCCTCAGCCTTGATGAATAAATTGTGCCCCTGAAAGCAGCATCTTCCCAATAGTCCAGCCACTGTTCCCTTAACTCCCATAAAGCTTTTCACCCCTAGGTATCTTGTCTTTGGCCACTGTTACATTTCCTACTTGCTATTCCTAAGAACTCCTTTTGGTTTAATTCCCTTAGTCAGACTAAGCGATATCAAGCAGGTAAGCATAATGTTCCCAATAAAAAAGATCTTCTTCATTCTCCATAATGACAAAGCAGCACAATAAGACAATCATGCCTTAAACATGCTCCAGATAGGCGTGTTAGTCTATTTCAGCAAAACAAACAAGGAGTCCTGCGGCACTTTTAAAGACTAACAAATTTATTTATTTAGCTTTTGTGGGAGAAATCCCTCTTCGTCAGATGCATGAAATGTAAACTGTAGTGTGTAAATATATTTTTTCTACGTCATCTTATTGTTTAAAATTCCAGCATACTTGATTTTCAATTAATTTTTTTTATCACTCATGAAATACTGCAAGAAATGTATTGCATTGTACAATAGACACCTCTGCACCTCTAAATACTGTTTTTTTTTCCCCCATGAGCAAACAAAACCCAACAACTGATCCTCCAGCCTCCCCCCCCCCCCCCCCCAAACTATTTAAGGCAGTGACATGAATTAAATCAGTGTGAAGTAGTCATAAGGACACCCACTTCTTCTCAGGATACTTTTTTCCCCTCATAGCAAAGCAAATTGAAACTTGAGCATTCAGCCTAAGGCATATTTAATAGGTCAAAGAGAAATGCCTGGTTTCACTGCATGGATGGAGGTTTCTCAATTCCAATGCATATGATACATTTCTAAATAGAAAACTAACTATGCTAACAAATGTGTGTTGTGCTGTAACTTGCTGGTTTTGAGATATTTCTACACATCTCCCTTTCCGCAATCCAAATGGAATGTTAAATGACAGTTTAAATAAACAGCAAAAATAACTGGCAACATCTAACTACTTCCTTGATTTTAACTAATATCACTGAAATAAATTAAAAAAATACATTGTTGGCGTGGCTTGTTGGGATACTTTAAGGAAACTTCCACTATTTTTTAATAAATATAGTAAGACATTAATTTCTCTTATTCCATTCCATATAGATAACACTGTATTGCTACAACTGAGAAGGACAGTCACATTTGTAAGACTTTTGTAGTGGACTTTTTGACAGCCTCAAGAAAATTAGTTGGCACTTCTTTTCTGGCGCTCTTCAAACACCGGTTTGCATAAGAAAATAATGGCAAATAACTGAAGTCACTGATTTAAAATTAAACAAGCTTTACACTACTAAAGAGAATAAAATGAAATATCTAGCAGATAAGAAGCAAATGCAAGGCAGATAAGGGGATGGATTTCAATTTTTAGAAAGTTTGTGTTTCATAATTGCAAAATAAGTTAATATTAACCAAGGGTTCATACATGGAAAACCTCCATTACTGCATAAACTTTTTCAGCTACTGCATAGAAAGACTTAATTTCGATACCTACAATAGTAAAAATATTTTGGCTCAGCAATAGACAATCTTTTAAATAAAGAAAAATTGAAGTGTTTCTTCTTTTCCAACTGTCAGCTCCAAACACTAAATCAAAACTGTTACAAAACTTTGTCACTTCCACCTCTGTGTTCAGAGAATTGATAGGTTTCTCTACAGCTCATCATGCTTGTATGTGAACTCCCTTGCAGATATAAATCCATCACGGTCTTCATCTTCTTTTTCAAATATATCTTCAATCAAAACATCATGATGACTGTCATTTACTACTGCTCCATACTTTTCAAATTCCTTCTTCAAATATACTTTCACCTGTTGGGCAAGATAGATTAATAATCATCATAAGACTATTAAAATTCAGTTAATGGAAAAGAGATAGGCCCAGGAAAAGCTACCATGTTTGTTATGAATGTACTAGATAATAAAAATGTAATTCCCGTGCTGCTAACTTGTCTGATACATTTTAGTAACACATTGTGGAGATAATAGCAAGTTCTTTGTATCAGAAGCAATAAAAATAGCAAAGGCACAAATTATCATAGCTTTAGGGCAGGGGTGGGCAAACTATGCCCTTGAACCAGATACAGCCTGCCAGATCCTTTCATCCAGCCTGCCAGCTGACCCTGGCTGGTGGCCTGGCCCATAGTTGCCGCAGCTGCTCTGCCCTTCTGGCTGGGAGGCCTCACCCCTCTCCTGCCACATGGACCCAGCAGGGCCTTGGCCAGAGAGTGGCGGCCACTCCTCCCTCCCAGCTCCACCCCTTCCTCCCACATTACCAAAAATGAAAAAACCAAAACCCAAACAGCACAAAAAAAGCTAAATTCCCTCCTCCTGGCTCCACCCCTTCAGACCCCACAGTACCAAAAAAGTGTGGGGGGGAGGGAAAAAAAGAACAGTGTGAAAAACATTTTAAAACATCTTCCCCTCCCTCCTGGCACCAAACAAAAAGGGAGTGTGCCCCCCCCCCCCCCCAACGGTGGAAATGAAAGCAAAAAAGTGACAGTGAGTAGTTTTTGTCTATATTTATGCGTACGTTAGCTATAATAGGGTGGCAGAGAGATGGGCCTGGGAGGGGTGGCTGCTTGCCCATCTCCCACCACATGTGGCCTGCTATACAGTGGATGTGGTCCTCAAGCCAAAAAAGTTTGCCTACGCCTGCTTTAGTGTATATGCCAGAAAAATGGACCATGAAAGTGTCCCCCTTTTAGTTATATTCACTTTAAAGTACAGACTGTAGTTGGCTACAGTTACAGAGAACAAAATAATTCATGTAGTTTACAGATGTCAAACAGTACAAGATACACCTAAACAAAATCTTTTGTCAACAACTTTTTGAGATGCATTTCTAGACCAAAATGTATTTGGGAAACTTTCCACTAGTAGCATTTATTGCCGGAACAGAAATCGGCATATTAAAGAATTATTCTAACAATAAATAAATAAATAATACCCACAGCAAAAATCTTACCTATGGGACAGATGTTTTAAAACTGCCTAAATTCATTGCTGGAACATACATATGCAGACTACCACAAGTGGATAACAGAAATGTTTAACTGTTTTCAGTGATAGAACTCAATCCTCATTCAGTTATTTGAAGTTTACCCAGCTTAAATCCTGAGTTCTAAATTGTACAACCTTCCACCAGGGTAGGAAGATATCGTACATTAGGTAATTACAGCTGACTTACCATACAATGTAACCCAAGATTTGTTTAGGATTGAATTAACACCAAACCAATGGGCCACATCTTCCAAATGTTGAAGTTTGTTTTATCCACATCAGTACACTGCTTTGTGGCACTTGGTATGGTAAATCAACAGGCATTAATATATAGATATTTTGCTAGGACAGCTAACACAGTGGAATATAGTGAACTGGATCAGTCTTTCAGTTCTAATTCCAGTCCTCGGCTGAAAACAAAAAAAAAGAGTTTAGTCGTCTCACCCAGTCCCCTAATGGATATTTTTTTCTCATCACAAAAGCTGTGCTCATATAGGTGATATATACTGGTATAAAGGCAAAAACCAAGTCTGAAATACCAGGAGGGTTCCAAGACAGGATTGTGGTACATCCCTAATCCTGAATGGCTAAAAGTTTTTGATTTTCAAGTTTAAAATAAAATCATCAACCACCACTAAAAGTTTTATGATCTGTGTTTAAAGAATAAGTGTTGAAATTTGCAGTTCTTTCTACCATTAAGTTCTATATTAAAGCACAGTCCCAATTAGAAAAGTGGCAAGCCAAGGACAAACAATATTAATCACTGCATCTTTTCAGGAAGGTAACACGAAGCGCCATTGGATGTTTGGTATTACAGTGACAGGATTTGAAATCCAAGTTGTGGTACAAAAACTAGCAATTGACAAAGAAAGTTTAAAGTAATTTTCACTTCTTAGAAGTTCCAAGTCACATAAATTAATAGAAAAATTCTGTGTGGTGCAAACTTGGGCCTCCATCTCACATCTAAACATGTGAGTAGTCTCAATAAACTCAAAGCCCTTGTTTAGCACTAACTAGAGCCATAGTCCATGAGGCCATTTCTTCAGAAGTATCAAATTTTACTTCAAACTTTTATTAAAAGGAAGAGTTCCCTTTTGTTTACTTTATTTCACTCTTTTAGTTGTGGAGTTAGTTAGCACACTCACCTCATCCTTGGATAGTTTCCAGTCATCATTAAGGTCCATCTGTTGGAATGACTCATGAGACCTTGGTCCACTTCTAATTTCTAGAAGGTCAATGTTGAATATCAGTGTGCTCTCAGGTGGAATTTTTCCTATTGAAGATGTTGAGATAAGTTGAATGTTACATTCAGTACCTTAGAAAGTCTGTCAGAATTTGGATAAAGTCACCTCTAGTCCAGTTTCATTAAAGCTGTTTAGGATTGCTGGTGCCTGAATGACTAAGGATGATTGTATCTGTAGCAGAGATGTGAGAGACTGCTCCCCAGATCTGATCTGGTGTGCTGCTATGACCCCCTCAAAACCCCATTCCTGACCCCCAGTTCACTTTGCCCTGCCAGCTGACCACTCACTCCTGAGTCAGTCCACAACAGCCACCAGTGTGTAATTGGTCCCAGGCAGTGCATGAAAATCCATTAACCACACAGGCGCCAATCTCCAAGCGAGCACCCCCAGCCCCAGATACCACATCAGGAGCCACTGTCTTACAGGCATTGGGACCCCCCTCCCAATCACCATAGTCTCAAATCCATCCACTTAAAGAAGTGGGTCATGCCCAGCCTTCCACATCCACACCCTCTAAAGACCACACAGCTTTAGATAAAATAAATATTAGTTTATTGATAAGAGTACAATTTCACATGAGAAAATGGCCAATCAAGGCAGAATCATAATATGAATGAGTCAGGAGTGACCACTATCAAATAAAAGGTATAAACCGCATATTAATCTAATATCTCTACCTAAATTGACCTCAGAGTCCAAGATTATGCACAAGGTATTTGACTATTTGGTGTTTTACAGCCATTCTCTGCCTCTTACAAGGCAGGACCCAGAATCTTGCTTGAAGTTAGAGAGAGTTGCAAGATGGAGTCTCCCAGGCAAAAGCCTGCAGCTTCTCCCCCAAACAGTCTGTGTCTTTTAAACTCCTCATAGTCCCACCCCCTCTGTGCTGCTGTATTATTCTCTTTATTTCTACCTGAGCCAGGGAGGGCATTTGCATTCCCTTTGTCATGTAATTCTCCAGCCTCTGTGCTAGAGGTCCTGAGAGTCTGTGTTATGTAATGCAACATACTTCATCTAGACACACATGCATGGGCACACACATGATGGTGCAGGAGACATATAACTATATGATGGAGCATTCAAAAGGGAACTTTGCATGGTGTAACTGGCATCAAAGCATACGAATCACTGTGCACAAGTGAACAGAAAAATAATTTACATCATAATCCAGGGGTGCACAAATGTGCATTCTGTGACAGATTGCTGGTGCCTGAATGAATAAGGATGATTGTATCTGTAGCAAGCGCAGGTACAATGTATTTGACCAGTTAAAGCATAAAATATTTTTGGAAGATATGGTTCTTGAAACACTCAGCCTTGGGCAGCACAGAGGCAGTTCTGTAATAGGTGGTTTCTCTCCTATCCCAAACCTGAATAGAGACTGAATGCTAATGGCACCAAGGGACTGATATGGCCCTTGTTCTCTATACTAGCAGGTGGGAAGGGTCTCACAGAATTGATCTATGCTGTGGTGAACTTCTCATTGCTGGTTCTGCTGGCTTTAGGACTGCACCACAGAATTAAGTGTGGTGTTGGTTAATCTGATGGTGTGCTTGGCATACATGAAGTAAGTGAATGACTTCATATTAGATGCCTGAATAGGCTGCTGGTTTTCTGGTCGTGACACAGAAAGCAATTCACTTTTGGTTCAAAATGGTTAGAATTTTTAAACTTACCACACACTGGCTTTAACAATGTTATCAGAAGCACATTGTCATCTCTGGCACACTACTTAATGTTGTGCCTGCTGTGCAAAGCCTACAGGATTAGAGTACACATACTTACTTTTGCACAGCAGGCAACAACCCCCTGCTCCTGACAACATCCTCAGACCTCTGAGAAAGTTTCCTCCTGCCATTGCTTTTACTACTTGCTTGATAGGGTTATAATGATCTCCAGAGAGTTCAGCTACTCTCACAGCAAGAGAAAAGCCAACAGCATTCTAGCATGTGCAAGTGGCCACCAAGTCTTGGGAATACTACTGAAAGGGAGTGTGTGGGAGGTAATTCTTCTTAGGGTTACAAGAAAGAGTGCAACTTATTCTCCAGGAGAGAGATCAAGGGCAGCACAAAGGATAGAGGGACTGGAGACAGCATGTGTGTATTGAGGAAGGCAACATTAAGAAAGCAAGTAGACCAGTTATTCCACATACTTGCAGAGTGTATTATTTGAAAACAACCATAAGCAAGCAAGGGCCGGATTAACTGGCCCCCCACCACAGGACCCCCCCATCCTGTGGCCCCTGCCCCTACCACAGGACCCCCCGCCTGGGCTTCCCACCACAGGGGCCAGGACAGGGCCCTGCCTCCCCCTCCACACCTGGTAGGAGCCAGGGCTGGGCCCTGCCTCACCCCCTACTCCCCGTTGCTGGGGTGGGGGAAGGCCCTGGGCCTGAGGGCACTCTCTTCTGCCCCCATTCTTGAAAATCTGCTGGGGGGGGAGGAGGGGGGATGCCAGCTGGCGTGCGACATGAAAGGGCCTGATGCAGTCCCCCAAGAGCCACAGGCCTGGGAGAACTGTGCCATCTGTGCACCACCCTGAGCGCAGGCAATGCCAGCTGGCCTCGCGCCCCCCCCCCCAAATGGAGCGACCAGGCTCTGGTCTGCTCCACCCCCCGGGGGTGGACCAACCAGCCCAGGGGCGGGGCAGGAGCCAGAGTCCCATCCCTCTGGCCCTAGGGCCACCCCCTCCCAGCGCCAGCCAGGCAGGAGTGCAGTTGATCGGGGGGGTGGGGCAGTGGTCTCTGGATTTTCATAGGGGTTTTACGGACTTGAGCCCAGGGCCCCCTGTTGGCCAAGGCCCAGGGCTTAAGTCCCTAAAGCCCCTTTGATAATCCAGCCTGGAAGAAGGCACATACTTTAAAAGTTTTCTGAATTTCTTACAGCAACTGGGCAGGTTTGTTTAATTCTCCAGCAGGCCTTTTAATACACAGAAAGAAGCTGCGCTGTGTGTATTGCAAAGTCATCTTTGGAAATCTGGAGGCTAACGATCCACTGCTTTGTATCTTAATTACTTACACTTGTGCTAAGTGTGCATGAAGTGGTACCGAGTGAAAAGGGTAGTAGTTACGTAGTTATTTACAGGTATGCATAGCAGTAGAGAATTAGGCACTATGGGTATCCTGCTGGCAAAAGACTGGCCAGGGTGTATTAATTTAAATTTTGTGCTAAAAGTTTGCTTTGTGCATCATTTCTGGAAGACAAAAAAAACAATGATTCTAGAAAGCTATAATTGAAAATATTATTTTCAAGGGAAGTGTGTTTAGTTACCTCTTCACCTCTTGCTCCAGACACATGCTGCACTCTATATGCAGTCAAGTATTCCCCATTCCTAACCTAGTTTTTGGAGACAGAATCACAGGGATGGAAAGGACCTCATGAGGTCATCTAGTCCAACCTCCTGCTAAAAGCAGGACCACTCCCACTAAATCACCCCAGCCAGGGTTTTGTCTAACCGGGCCTTAAAAATCTCTAAAGATGGAGATTCTACCACCTCCCGAGGTAACCCATTCCAATGCTTTACCACCCTCCCAGTGAGAAAGTTTTTCCTAATATCCAACCTTGACCTCCCCAGCTGTAATTTGAAACCATTGCTCCTTGTTCTGTCCTCTGTTACCATCAAGAACAGCCTACCTCCCTCCTCTTTGGAGAACGCCTTCAAGTAGTTGAAGGTTGTTATCAAGTCTCCCCTCAGTCTTCTCTTCTGTAGACTAAATAAGTCTAGTTCCTTCAGTCTCTCCTCATAAGTCATGTGCCCCAGCCCCCTAATCATTTTTGTTGCCCTCCACTGGACTCTTTCTAATTTGTCCACATCCTTTCTGTAGGATGGACACAGTATTCCAGATTCAGCCTGACCAGTGTCGAATAGAGGGGAATTATCACATCCCTCGATCTGCTGGCAACACTCCTACTGATGCAGCCTAATATGCCATTGGCCTTTTTGGCAACAAGAGCACACTGTTGGCTCATATCCAGCTTCACATCCACCATAACCCCAGGTCCTTTTCTACAGCGCTGCTACTTAGCCGATCGGTCCCCAGCCTGTAGCAGTGCATGGGATTTTTCCGTCCTAAGTGCAGGACTTTGCACTTGTCTTTGTTGAACCTCATGAGGTTTCTTTCGGCCCAGTGTTGCAATTTGTCCAAGTCTCCTTGGATTCTGTCCCTGCCCTCCAGAATATCTACCATTCTCCCCAGCTTGGTGTCATCCGCAAACTTACTAAGCACGCAGTCTATTCCATCATCAAGATCATTAATGAAGATGTTGAATAGAACTGGCCCCAGGACCGACCCCTGGGGCACTCCACTCGTTACCGGTTGTCAACTAGACATCAAGCCATTGATTCCTACCCGCTGAGCCTGTCGATCTAGCCAGTTTTCTATCCACCTTACGCTCCACTCATCCAACCCATACTTCCTTAACTTGCCGACGAGAATGCTGTGGGAAACCGTATCAAAAGCCTTGCTAAAGTCGAGGTATTCCACGTCAACGGCTGGAGATGGTATAGTAGTATTGTAGTACAGTTCAATTTCCTCAGAGAACACTTACCCCTTCAATGTTAGAGGTCACACACTGCCTTAGATTCATATGACATGTGCAGTGTCCAATGATGCAAATACTTAGCTCTATTAACTGTTCAAACAGTTTTGTTTTGTTTTTTTAAATCACTTAATGTTGTAGCCCAACAGGAGGTTATCTCCAGTTTTAATGCTCTTGTCCCAAAGAGACATCTGGAAGTATTTACCATCTTGGAAAATGAAAAATCCCTGCTGAAGCTAGATAAAGTGATGCAGAGTGATGGTCAATTCTGATAAATCAACACTGCACTGAAAGACACAAATCTTTGCAGTGCATAACTATACTACTATGCTGGGGGTCGGGCAATCACACCACCTTGCTGAAGTAGGTGCAATAGTTAATTTCCATTCAGAGCAGGCTGAATGATGGAACAATTAAAGGCCTCTTTGTTTAGCAATAGCTCCAACAATGGAAAACACTACACAAATCTGGGCAATAGCTGGGATTTCCCAGTGATCTAATAACAAACACAGGAGCAGAGAGAGGACTGATGTGACTGCAGGTGTGTAACAGCACACATGCCATAGACTAAGAGGGTAGCTAGGCCAGTAGCCAGAGAAGTATCTGTAGTATGACATTGAGGGCTAGTCTTCATGATAGCAGCAAATCTGCCACCATCCTATTGATCTTCTCGATTGACTGAGAGGGCCTGTGAAGACCCGCTCAGTTGATCAGGAAGTCTATCACTGAAGACCACCCTGGTAATTAGAGTAGTGCTGAGTTGAAGGAAGAACCATCTCTCCCTTCGACTCTATGCAGTGGACCTGCTTGTCGTAACAGAGTTGAAGGAGATAAGCAAGTTATTTTAATTAAGCTGTGCATCTCCCTATGACTGCCACCAGAAATGGTGGGCAGTTTAGATCTGCCCTGAGAAAAACCTAAGGGCGAGTTTTTGGGTTGAATGCTGGCTGGAAAAATTTTCTTCATTCACAGTTCCAAGCCTGTCTCCTGCTCTCTGATACCTGTTATGTTCAGGAAAACAAGACTTTATGCTCATTTTTTGTAAATAAGCAGGACTGTATCACAGAAATGTCTGATTCCTATCAATTTCTCTTCCTCATGGAAATAATCTTTAAGACCTCAAAAATCTTAACTACTAAAGCCAAAAGAGGTAACAATGCAGTAGAGGGTTAGAAATGTGTTAAGCTTGAGGAGGATTTAAGTGTTACCTTTCCCTTCTTTTCCATAAGCAAGGGATGGAGGAATAGTTAGTTGCCGTTTCTCTCCTATACACATATCCTTCAAGCCTTTGTCCCAGCCTTTAATGGCTTCCTTTATGCCAAGCGTAAACCACATAGGTTGACCCTTGTTATGCTTGTGGCTGGGAAAAAAAAAATAGAACAAAATAGTTAGCACCTAACCTGCTTAGTATGTGCATGAAAATGAACCATTATACAAAGCTGAAGAGGTTAACACTACAGAACTAAAACTTTAACAATAATTTTGCATCTTTTCAGTGCTAGCAGACCAAGTTTTTGCACATCTAAAGCATGGTCTTTTAAAGAAAGAAAAAGCTGAACAATGCATTGAAATTATAAACAAAACAAAAATACACCCTACACATACTGGGCCATGAAGATGCCAGTGCCTAGAGCTAGTACATTTTCTTTTTGTCTTGTAAATAGCAAATCTAATCTGTTTCTCTGATCATTGATTTTCATATAGCCATTGATCATAGAAATGAAATCATACTGTTAAGAACATACAGTCATGTTGTATTGGTAGCCGATAAAGCCTGGGGTTTGTTTCTGAACCTTGATGGCAGATTGTAAAAAGCTATTTAAAAGTATTAACTCTGGTTGTCTTTTGAAATAACTATCTCAAGTAGAAACACACAGCAGCCATTATTAACCAGCAACACAAGAGAACAGATGTGTAAATTTAGCATAGGGAAAATAAATGGATACAGGAAGACCTTTGAAGTTTAAATAGGTAGAATGTAACCCTGCCCTTCCAAATGGAAATTGGGCTAGTACACTAGTAATAACCATTGTACAATAAGCCACATGATTCATAGCATCAACTGAATACTCTTTAAGCATGTAAGCAATCATACTCCTACTCAACAAAACATTTAGACAAAAATTAAGTCAGAAAAGTTCCACTGAATTCAATCCCACTGACTTCCCTGGAACTTTACGTGTGCTTAACTTTAAGCATGTGTTCAAATGCTTACTTACATCTGAATGGGACACTTGCATACTTCAAATTAAGAACACACTTTTAAGTGCTTTGCTGAAATGGGGCTTTTAAGCAACTGCAAGACTTAGAACTTCTACTTTAGGAATAATTTATGTATCATTCATAAGTCACTGCCAGCAGCTCAGTCCTCTTGTGTATTTGATGGACTATTACTTAGTTATTATTCGTAAGTAAGACAACAGACTCCTGTGGCACTTTTAAAGACTAACAGATTTATTTATCGCATGAGCTTTCGTGGGAGAAAAATTTCTCCCACGAAAGCTCATGTGATAAATAAATCTGTTAGTCTTTAAAAGTGCCACAGGAGTCTGTTGTCTTTCTACAATAGACTAACACGGCTACCCCTTTGGTATTCGTAAGTAAGTTACAAATAGTTTACAACAGAAAAAAGTGCCTCCAAAACCACCATATAGAGCATGTCAATTTTCTACAAGGTCTCCCATCACAGCAGGGACCAGGCCCAACCTTGTTTAGTTCAAATCTAAGCACTTAAGAGCTGTGCAGTTAGAATCTTTCATTAACCAGTACATCTGGTTGTATCAAAATCTGTCACCACTTTCACAGATATTTTTTTTACCTGACCAGCTGTATTTACCTGATATTGAAAGAAGACACTTAAAATGTACAAAAATTAGCCAGCAATGGAAAATTTGTTAGAGAATGACAAACATTAATATAATTCCCTTACAAGAAGCATAAAAGGCTATCTGTAACAGATAATTCATCAGAATTTGCTAATTGGTGAGAGGCTTTAGTTAGGATTGACCTGTAAAGAAAGAACAAGCAGTCTATAGTTGTATTCTTGTGGAAAGACATTTTGATGTGTATTTTGTACCAAGCCTGAAAATACTTAAACATGTTCATCGCAGCTGATCACCATAGCATCTGACTGACTTTCCTGTAAAATCAGTACATGTAGTTAAGACTTCATGAACTTCTGGGTCTTCTCAGTTTTTGGAATAAAATCTCTCTAGGGTTGTAGGGTTTTTTGGCTGATTTTGTTTCAGGGGATTTTTGAGGGGAGAGAGGTGGAAGAGTGATGTTAAGATAGAAGATATCAGTGTTGCAATTGTCACTTTTCTGTATGGGGAAAATTACTTTTTAAAATGAAAGTTTCTGCAGCGTTTCCTAGAGGCAGACTCTGGATTGGCTTGATCTCCTCTGGAAGCTTGTTTTATAATCAGATGTCACTTTCAGCATGAGAAGGCCCAAGGAGCTAATTCAAGACTAGGTATGATCATAAAGTTACTAAAGTGTATATTTGCAAGATTAGCCCAACATCTGAATTGTAAATCTTGTGGCCTAAGGTCCCAATCCTTCAAAAAGCTCCAGGAGGATCTATTTAAGTGGAGTGACTTGGATGTTTGGGAGCTAAGCAGAATTTTTATTTTTTGATCCTCATTCCAACAAGGGGGTGGGAAGGAAAGTGGGAACACAGGTTTTCAAAGTCTTAAAACAAAATTAAAAAACAGCAAAAGCAAGTACATTCCATCAGTTATACTGCAAAAGGGAATGAATAAGGGACACTTTACTGTTAAAATGGGTACACTGGGGCATGGATATATTAATGGGGTTTAGCAGTCTTGTACATATATCTTAGTATTAGGGAGCTTAGACAGTCACTATCTACACAGCTAATGTCTTTTTAAAGATCATCATCATCAGAAGTGCTAGGGAAAGCTTTAAACCAGCACCTGGTGTGTTAGTGACATGTATTTATCTTACATGCTTGAGGAAAAACAAACGAGTCCTGTGGCACATTTAAAGACTAACAAAATTTATTAATCCCACAAGCTTGATGCTTGAGAAAGTTACTTACGTGGAGTGAAACAGTGAACCATCTTTTTCCAAGTACCCTTCATAATGAACCAACATCAGATCCCCCTGTTTGGTCTTCCTCTGACAGATGAATGGCTTGTGGAGCACCTCAATCTTCACTTCTGCTTCTGGGATAAGAGCCCCAGCCACACAAGTAACGAGCACACCGAACACGGGCGCCCACAGTGCAACCCTCATCTTTAAATCGCAGCAAGGGCTATTTTCTCGAAAAGAAAAAGATCAGGATGACTGACGCGTGTCAGTTGTATACAGCACGGAGCCTGACGCAAGCCCACCCCCCAATTCTTCCTCTCCCGCGTCAGTTACACTCAGTGCCTTTAGCAGCCTCCCTATAATGCCCCCAGTATTGCCAGCACGAGGGGATGCGGTCTGCTGTGGCCAGGGCGTTGATTTTTTTGCATGGGCCTTAAGGCAGATTTCACTGTAACTAAAAAAGCCCAGGGACCCCAGCCTCCTGCAGTGGTGGGTGGTGCTGGGGGAAGAGGAGGGAACCACATCCACTCAGCCTGGAGGACCCCAGCAGCGCAGACGTGGCACCAACTCGCCCCAAAACCACGCTCAAAAAACTTCTGCCGGTGGCGGCCCGCCCCCTTCTGACTCACACCATGATTGGTTCCCCCAAAGGATGGCAGGACCGGCGCGCAAAGGCCGCCATCTATTGGGGGGCGTGGACCCGTCTGTCTTCGCTGCCGCCCAACCCACAGCTAGCGCCGATCCGCGCTCCAGTCGGAGGACGCGATTGGTGCTCCCGGTAGAGAACGTTCGCACTCGTGTGGAATCCGCACGCAACAGAGCCGACTCCTGTGCGCTTCCGATTGGGTGGCGCTATTCCCGGAGCAGCATTTTGATTGGTTCCCGGAAGCCACTTCGTCGGGCGTTCTGTCTGCTCGCTTCCCGATCCTCAGCGTCGCTAGTCACGTGTCGGCTATTCCGGCAGGTTTACAGTGTGGGCAGCGCTGCGCACCCGCCCCGTCCGCCCCGCCCCCTCCTTGCAGGCTGGCGGCTGTGAGGCGGTGCCTGGGCATGCGGAAGCCTTTGATTGTGCGCTAGAAGCGCAGTGTGGGGGAGGGTCCGTGTGAAACGCCCCAGGATGGATTTGGGTATCGGTAGCTCGTGGGGGGGCGAGGGGTGACTGAAGGCTTCAAGGTGCCGGGGAAAGACGGGGGGGGGGCAGCTTCCCTGGCTGAACAGAGCTGGATGGGGGGCTCTTGCTACCATGGAGGGGGTGCTGTACAAGTGGACCAACTATCTGAGCGGTGAGTGCCTGCCCCCCTACCTCCAGCCCTGCGGGCGGTGCCTGCCCGGGGAGCCTGGCTGCGCTGGGGCGGGGGCGGTGTTTCCCACCGGCGAAAATCTGTAGGTGCGGGAGTTGCTCTGGGGGCCAAGGAACACGTTGGATCCTCCTCACTTCTTGCCCCAGGCTTCCAGATCGGCCCCTCAGAAGGGAAAGCCAGGCTAGCCGCGCCCCACTGCGTGGGAAAGCTGAACCCTGGCCCAGCCCACAGCATGTGGGGGTTAAAAGTCTGGCTGTGGCGAGTGGCTCCAGACAGAATTTGCCTTTTGGCAGTTCAGGAACACCCCAGAGATACGCACCTGGTATCTGGGTTTTCTCAGATCCGGCAGTATTTTAACCATAGGACACAGTGTATCTACTCTACAGTAAATACCTGGGCCCTGCTACTTCCTGGCACTTGTACATCCTTGTATTTCTAATGCAAAAATACAGAACAAGTTTAGCTACTTTTACCACACCCCAAACCATTAGACTAACTGGTACATGGGGTTGCGGACATTGAATTGTAAAAATAAGAGATTGTTGTCTCAGTTGCTACCCTGCCCCACCCCTCCACTTTATATTAGTACAATCTTTATTACTCATCTTAATAATAAGCAGATCTCACATTTGTCAGTTTTATTTTTTGTTGCTTTTTGCAGCACTCAGTAACTCCTAATCTTTCACAGAGATGTAAAAAATAAGGGAAGACCTTTGTATTTAAGGACTTGGCAACTCTGTGATCTCATGAGAATGGGTGACCATAGGGGGTCAGACCAATTGTCTCTAACCCAGTATCCTGTCTTCCAACAGTGTCTATGCCAAGGGATTCAGAGGGAATGAACAGGAGAGATAATCATCAAGTGATCATTCTGTCACTAGTTCCTAGCTTCCGGCAAACAGTAATCCCTGCCTGATATGGCTAAAAGCCATTGATGGACCTATCCTCCATGAATTCAGATAGCTCTTTCTTTAACCCTGTTATAGCCTTGGCCTTCACAACATCATCAGACTCAAGTGTTCCACAGGTTCAGGTTGACTGTACATTTCTTGAAGAAGTACTTCCTTTTGTTAGAATTAAACCTGTTAATGATGAACCCTAGCTCTTGTGTTATGAGAAGTAGCTAACACTTCATTATTTACTTTTGCTACACCAGTAATAATTTTTAGAGCTCTATCATATCCACACTTTCTTTTCAAAACTGAAAAGTCCCAGTTTTATTAATTTCTCCTTATGTGGAATCTTTTCCATACCTCTAATAATTTTTGTTGCCCTTTTCTGTACTTTTCCGATGCTAATGCATCTTTGATATGGGGCAGCCAGATCTGCACACAGTATTCAAGATGTGGGAGTGCCATCTTATTTATAAGAGGCAATATGGTATTTTCTGTTGTCTTATCTGTCCTTTTCCTAATGATTTCCAACTTCCTTTGCTGCTGCTGCTGTTCATTGAGTGGATGTTTTCAGAGAACTAGCCACAATAACTGCAAGATCTCTTTCTTGAGTGGCAACAGCTAATTCAGACCCCCTATCATTTTATATGTATAATTGGGATTATGTTTTCCAATGTTCATTACTTTGCATTTATCAATATTGAATTTCATCTGGCATTTTGTTGTCCAGTCACCCAGTTTTGTGAGACCCCATTGTAACTCTTCACAGCCTGCTTTGTACTTAACTATCTTGAGTAGTTTTGTGTCATCTGCAAATTTTGCTACCTCCCTGTTTCCCCCTTTCTCCAGATAACTTATGAATATGTTGAATAGTACTGGTCCCAATATAGATGTGCCATTCTGAAAACTGACCATTTATTCCTACCCTTTGCTTCCTGTCTTTTAACCAGTTACTGATCAAGGAAAGGACTTTTCCTTTCATCCCAGGGCAGCTTACTTTCCTTAAGAGCCTTTGATGATGGACCTTGTCAGAAACTTTCTGAAAAATCTAAGTTCACTATATCCACTGGAAAAAACAAAACAAAAAAAATTCCCACTTCGTCAGACGCTTTGAAGATGGGGAACTTACAGAATGGGAGGAAATTAAATGCAGGGAAGTGTATGACACAGGATCAGGTCAGGCCGTAACAGCAAATCAGAGTAGGTGTTGGGATTCAAACACTGGGGAGCAGCTTATAGAAGAAGGTGAGGTCATATACATTTCCCTGCATTTAACTTCCTCCCATTCTGGAAGTTCTCCATCTTCAAAGCGCCTGACGAAGTGGGATTTTCTCCCACGAAAGCTCATGTGATAAATAAATTTGTTAGTCTTTAAAAGTGCCACAGGACTCCCTGGTTTTTTGGCTTTCCTAGATTACCACGGCTACCCCTTTGGAACTTATATCCACCGAGTAACCCTTTCCCACATGCTTATTGAGCCCCCTTAGAGAATTCAGGTAGATTGCTGAGGCATGATTTCCCTTTTAAAAAAAACACCTATGTTCACTCTTTCTTAACAAGTCATATTAATCTATGTGTTTGATAATTCTGTTCTTTTCTGTAGTTTTCAACCAGTCTCAGAGTATGAGTCCTATAAAAATCCAGATTTGGCTCTGTAATCTACCTTGATCTTGGTAGTTTTTGGCCACAGACTCCAAAATGTACAATCTAAATAGAAAACCAGGGTAGCTGCTCCTACTAAATAGGAATAATCTGCATCTGGATGTATCCCAGCCCCAATCTGGAGTTGGTGCCCTGAGATTTTCATAACAGTTGATGGGATTTAGGCACATCTTTCATTGAAATGAGCTTAAAATCCTCTAGACTCTTTTGAAAATTCAGTCAGGAGCTGATAAGATCACAAATAATGTGATCATCCACTTTCCTAGGTGAAATGGGTCAGCTTTCTATGTGCTGGTATGAAATTAGGATAGATTTTTAAAAAATCAAGAGGTTTTTGTTTTGGCATCACTGAAATACAATACACAAAGTTTTATCTGATATAAAAGGGTATTTCCTGCCAAAAGAGTTGCCAACCCCCAATATTTAAAAATTCTGACTCACTCTCCCACTCAAATCATAAGTTGGCTTGAAAAATCAGGAGGGTTTTGTTTTATTTTAGTTTTGCTTTTGTATTTTTATTTTCTTGGTGGGCTTTGAGTCATTAGGGTAACATTTTCAAGTGCTTCCCTGCAGCCGTTAGGGTTAAAATCTTTGTATAAAAAAAGATGTCTGTTGTATTTAGGGTGCTCCAGGAACTTTTGCTTTAAGAAAGTTTCCAAACAATGTGAAATTCACAATAGGCTTATGAGAGTTTACACAAGGTCTACCAAAAAGGCCAAATTTGCCTATTTTTTCCCCACTTAGATCCTCCAATCTCCCAGTCAGCTTGGATTTTTCCCTGATGCCAGGATTTATCAGCCAGATATTTGGAGACTGGGTTAAAAATTAGGACCAGTTGACAGATGTTTCTCCAGCACTGTTGTCCCTCTGTATCTGTTCCCCAGCAGTAAAATGGGGATAATTGTACTTCTCTACCATAGAGGGTTGTTGGGAGGACTATGAATTGCTATTGCATCTTTCATCAGCAGATCTCACATAAGAGAGGTTTTGGATAGGATACATCATAGTCCAGGTTTTTTTTTCCATTATAAGCAGCAGCTTCCGTTTTCTAGTTATATTGTATAATCTGGGACTCGGATTGCTATGTGGAAACGATGAAAACTGGCTGTGATCCAGCTGGATCATGTACTGCGATGCATTAGGGTTAATATTTTTTTGTGGTGTGGGAGCTACTACACTTGTTTTCTCTGTTCATGTCATATCATTTGGGGAGTGCAGGCTCCAATAGGTTCCAGGTGCTAGATCTGGCCTTTCATGTACCCTGATACGCCAAAGTCTACTTTGGTGTACTCAAAGCAGCTAGACTTGTTGTCTGTTTAGGAAATTGAGAGCAAAAGTTGTCTGGATTCATGTAATGGATACAGGTTTTTGCGGCGTTCATACTCTGGGATGTGTTGGGGTTTGGGGTTTTTTGATACAGTAGGAATAGCCAAACTTGTTCTCTATTTTAATGGTACAATTTAGGGACCTCTGGCCAAAAATCTGCAGGACCTCTTAGGATTGAGCTAGATTCAGATTTACATTAAGAAATAAACCAATAAAAACCTCATGGAAACATACCTGGAGCAAAATCCATTTCCATAAAGGAGATGCTTTGAAAATTTCAATAAAAGTAATGCACAATGAGGAGTCTCCCTTCTCCATATGAGTAAGACTTAGCAGATCTGAATATTCAGTGGGCCCACGCAGACAGAGGCTGTGATGTGATTTTTCTCTTTAGTGGTTATGCCAAATCTGGTTCCTCTACTGAATTTTGCAGGTCACTCTCATCAGTGCCTCTTCTTTTGTTATCAATTAAATTATAAATTCTTTGGGACTGTGAAGCATTTTTGTTCTGTATTTGTAAAATGATGAGTAAATTTACAGTTGTGAATAAAGTGTCTGTAATAAACAGGGCCATGCTATACAAGCAATATGTAATGGGTATAATGTACCGAAGAAATGCCTTTAGGCATTATGTTGTAAAGGGCACAACAATATAGAAGAATGCGGAACAAACATGGAGCAGGGTGTGGCATATACAGATTGATTGATTGCTTCCAAGAAGAAAATTCTGACATGAGAGCTAGCAAAATCTTGTTTCGTAGAAGAACAGAACTTAGTGTTGGAGAAAAGGTTTATTAAATTATCTGCCAATATAGGAATTTTCCCTCCAATACATTTTTGGCTGCTTCGTCCAAACTAGATGTGCTACATAATGCAAATACTATATATAAAATGTGTGAAAAATATGATGGGACTCTGAGTACTATGAAGATATGAAACTGACATCTCAAAAATCTTTTTCTAGCTTTCTGATAGCACCAATCTGTAATCCTTTGTTCACATGGTCAGAGATATGACATTCACGGAAATAGCAAGCTAATTTAAAACACTTGATACTCTCATTACAACAGAGGATGGAATCTCTTGGGGTCATTAGCTCCAGTGGTAAGGTGTTTATCACTTGCCTCTTGAGAGATGATTAAATTGGCATCAAGGTTTTTCCAAAGCCCTGAAGAGTGGTGCATCCACTCTATTTAATTTTCTGTCTTCCTGTCACTGAAAACATCCTTCCTCTTAGTATTCAGTTTAAAGATAATACAGAAATAAAAATTTGGGCCCAGTTCACAGATGCTGAAGTGACCAGTACACCTGCAAAAATTGTGCAAATGAAGTATATATAGCTTATAAATAGGTCTATAGACCCTCCGTTACTAGATTTGAACAGAGCGGCAGGATCTTGTGTTCGTACTACCCATGTGAACTCTGACACCACTCTTGTTTTCCCTCATCATGCCAACTTGACTAAAACCTTGAGAAAGGGGGAAGCCTGCCTGATTTTTTTTTTTTTTTTTTTTGCTGAATTATAAACATAATTGTAGGTGCTGCTATCTTCAAAGGGTTTTTATGCACTCTGTCTAATTAATTCTCAAAACACATACAGAGATAGGTAGGTATTAAATAACGAAAGCACAGAGACGGGACTTGTCTGAGGCCACAAAGAGAGTTTGTGATTAGATCTTGATAGAACAGGATGGGATCTAAGAATTGAGTACATTAGATCTTGCCCGTTGGTCTAAATCTGACCCAATAAACGAGCTGAGGTGTGAATTCTAACATATACAGCACCAGTTTGATTCTTGACTATGACAACGATTGGGATGTTTTCTTTTTGTGTTGGTTTGTTGGAGTAAGTAGGCTAGGTGAAGTGTGAGAATTGAGATGAAGTTCACAACGGTGTTGCAGTGAGGTTCAGATCTTCAGAGGTATTTAGGCATGTAATTCCTGTTGATAGCAATGGGAGTTAGGTACTTAAATCCTTTGAGGATCTAGGCCTGGGTGCTTTGGAGGCTGTTCTGTACATATGTCTGAAAGAGCCGTAGCCCAGTGTTTGCCTTAGACCTACTTTACATCTTGTGTTACTTTTGCTGAGTCACAGGAGAATGCCATGTAAAAAGAGTCTGATTTCAGGCATGACTTTTATAGGGTGAGTAAGTTGCCACTCGCTCTGGAGTATGAACAGCCCATAGGCAAGCAGATGCTGAAGATGAGAAGCATCTTCCTTTAATTATATAGGTAATAAATAGCTTGGTACTTCCCAGTGCTTTTTCAAGTTCAGATCTTGAACATACTTTACTGGAGATCAGCTTGCCGGAGTCTTCGTGTCTTGGTTTGAAGATGAAAAATGTCTTCTAAATTAGAGGTTGCATATACTGATTACTTCCACTGGCCTATGCATATGCAAGTGCAGAATTGTTCTCTACAGTATATTTTGTAGCACTCTGCCTAGTGTCTTAACTATTTATATGTGAAGTAACTGCCTTGGGAATGCTATGCCATAGTCCAATGCTTGCTGTCAGAACATTTCCTGGTATGTAAATGTTCCCTTAGTTTACTTTTATAACTCCTAATTATACCTTGTTGTATCAACCCTAAATTAATTCTTTTTTCTTTGATATGTTACACCCTTCAAATACTTGCCATGGTTAGCCATGCTTCATTATACCAAATAGACTGAAAGAGATAACTATATCTTTGAGTCATTCCCTTCAATAAAATATTCTGGCTGTTCTCTGAATTCATTTCAGTTGGTCTGATTTTAATATGCCAAGACCCAAAACTGCACAGCAGATTTCAGGCAGAAAATACAATTCTAAATCTTTTTTTTTTTTTTTTTCCCTCTAGTGCCACCATATCACATTGAAACTTGCATCTTAATAAATTCACTTTATCCCTGCAACTGCAAAGAACACTAACTGATGGAGGAAGATTCTTAATATATAGGCTAACATTTTCAAAAGTGCCTTCTAATTTGGGTGCTGAACACTAGGGGGCCTGAGTTTTCAGTGGTGCTGTGCATACACAGTTCCAGTTGACTTCAACCTCTGAAAATTGGACCCTAATTGTTTTCACAAATGGAGGAGCCAAGTTTGCCCTTGGTGAATAACTTCTCCCACCTCCATCTTCACTTCCTTTTAGCCTCCTTGGTGTCATCAGTTGGAAGGAGGTGGCTTTTGGGGAGCTAGAAGTATGCAGCTGAAGTTTTTGTAATTGCTAGTGTGTTAAGTATGTTAATCTTAGTGCTATTAGCTGCTGTTGGAGACGGGATACTTGTTTAGATGGGCCATCAATCAGACCCAGTGTGGCAGTCTGAGTGACCAGCCAACTAATTTTCTGTGGGCCTTTGTGTATTCTAGATTTCTTTGCTTTTCTTCCTCTGGCCCATGTGGTTTAAGCGCCTCTTTTCATATCACATTCTTTTTTGTCATGTCTTTTAATTGAGGGAGTTGGAAGATGTCCTTTCAGTAGTGAAATTGATTAGACTGTAGGAAGCAAGAACATTTCAGTTCTTTCTCTGCTCTTTTGATGGGAATGTTGGGACAACTGAGCGACAGGAGTGTTGCTGCCCAATGGCACTTGCTTAGTTCGAACTAAGTTTTCCTAGTTTTAATTAAGCTAATTCGAACTAACTAAAAGTAGTTCAAATTTGTTAGTTCGAACTAGCTAATTTTAGCAAGTGTAGACATAGCCTGAGTGTATAATCTTGCACTTTATTAGATTAGATCTACTGCATTTCCTTTATCTAAAAAAATCAGTTATCTTCTCAAAGCAGGAGACCAGGTTGAACTGGCAAGATCCATCTACCTTTTCTAAAAACCATGTTGTATTTTATTTCAGTTACTGTTTACCTCTATGTCCTTAACTACTTTCTCTTTCAAAAATTATTCCAAGACATTGTATATAATTGGGATCAAACTAATAGGCCTGCGGTTTCCTGGATTACTTCTGATTATTCTTGCTGTAAACAAACAAAACCCTCTTGACTTTTGGGAGTTCTGGCTCCTGATTTTTGAAATCTGGGAATTGGCCATACTAACTTCTTTACATCATGTGAGAAGTTAAAGTAAATATTAATAAAGTAAATATTAATCTTTATCAGTACAAACAAATTGCGCACTGACATTGCCCTCTACAGTGAAAGGCCACAGAAGATATATGTGCAGTATCTTCCTTCTAGTGCATTTCCACTACTCTTGGGACTCTCTGGTTTTCCATTGGCACGTGAAGTAGCTACATAATCTAAAGGGGGAGAAAAAGACTTTGGGTTGCTCTGAAAATGCCAAACCCTGATAACATGTATAGGTTAGATGGTCGTAAGGAAAAAGCAGACCCACTCCTATGTAGCAAAAAAATGAGAGTCCTGTGGCACCTTATAGCCTAACAGATTTTCTTCGGCATAAGCTTTTGTGGACTATAACCCACTTCGTCAGATGCATCTGACGAAGTGGGTTATAGTCCACAAAAGCTTATGCCAAAGAAAATCTGTTAGGCTATAAGGTGCCACAGGACTCTCGTTTTTTTGCTGTACAACAGGCTAACATGGCTACCTCTCTGGAAACTCCTGTGTAGGAGTGCCTATATTGAGAAAAACCTTGTAATTGTGTTAACGTTACAGTCTGATTCTCAGGGAGAGACCAGAAATGACCCAACCTGTAATTATTCCTTTCTTACAGACTATTTGTTCCTCCTTTGAATGTGAGTTGTGTGACTATTGGTATTACTGAATGAACTTGGTTTCACAAGAAGTATGCACAGATGCTTAATATATACGTTTGTTTCATATAATGTATGAAGCAAATTGGGACTTTGAAAAATACTGCAGAGAGCGGAACCTTGAATATTTGCACTAACAACAGACACTTCTATAGCTGTCGAGTGGATTGATTGAAATCAAAATGATATATATAATTGATTTCAATAATTTTAAATGCAGGCAATAATTTAAGTAATTGATTTCAATCATGCTTTCATTTGTACATCTTAATTATTTTTCTAAAAAGTGATTTGATTCTCATTTTGTTTGATACCTATTAAAACATGTTGATTTGAAACTAAATGTATCCTTTTCACTAAATTTGGTGTTTATTTTGCTAACCCAGGCCTCGACAAATCTATGTTTCTGGTCCCATGGTGACCAGCTTTAGTAGCCTGTCACCTAACTCCACCACGGAAATGTAATGGAGGAGTGCCCCCTGGCGACCAAAAGTAAAATTGCTGGCGCCTAGCTATGAGCCAATTTTGTCCACTCCTGCACTAACCACGAGGCTACACTATATCTAAACAATTTAATTTAAATAAATTAATTTTATTTAATTTTTTTGCTTGCAATTTGTGTCAAGCTCTATTTAGATAGAAATTTGAATTCAATTAAAATACACAAATAGCATTAAAATTAAATTAAACAATGTGCTGGATCCATAAGAGAGAAATTATCAAAACATTTTATATATTTAAAACTGGTGGTTTTATTACATAACAGAAGTCTTATCTGTAGTTAGTGAATTGAATTGATAGTATCTTTTTATTAGTTGTAACATCTTAAATTGTGGCGCTCCACCTGTCGCATCTAGTTTCTTTTCATAGATTGGTAGAGAAAAAATGAGTTTTCCTAGTTTAACCGCAGATTGGTTTCTTAAATTTGAATCAATTGGTATTGAACTGAACTAGTTGAATACTTTAAAATGAAGAAAATACTCTCTCCGACTTGCAGAAGAGGATACTGCTGTCAAAAATTGGTTAGCTCTTCAACAAAATACAGATGCACGTGCTTAGCAAATGACTTCAGTCAATGCAGTGGTTTGACTTTCTTTAAATGGCAGTAAATGTGTACTGCTTAATATTTTTGTATTTGTTTTTTGTATTGAAATGGTGTTTAGTAGATTATAGATTAGAATAAATTTAGGCTTAAACCTATGTTGTCACTTTCATATTTAATTTTGAATAGATTTAATAAACCTGTTTTGATTTTTAAAATAAATTATTGTGCACCCTGATAGCCCTCTTTCCATGTGAGCACTTAAAAGACATTAATAAATGTTATGCCCTGCAGCACCACTGTAAAATAGCTTATAATAATATACTTACTTTGCAGATGATAAAATTGTGGCACACGATGCTCAAGTCACTTGCCCAAAATGTCTTAGCAGTTCTATGTCTGACCTGGGAATTGAATCAGAAGATTCTTGGTCATGTGCATTAGGCCAGGGGTGGGCAATAATTTTTGCAGAGGGGCCACTCCATAAATCTTGGTAAGTCGTTACAGGCCTGGGCAAAGTAGTGTCATGCAGCTTAGTGATTCTCGGCTGGTTGCTTCCTGAACTTCCTGCTTCTGGCCAGTTGACTGGAAGCAGGAAGTTTGGGTAGTGACCTGCCAAAAGCTGCCTGATGCTCCAAGGTAGCTTAAGCAGAGCATTGGCATCAGAAGCATCGGATTGGATGGGCCTGCTTTCCATGTGGGTGGGTGTTGGCTCACCCAGGCACACCTGTAGCTACATCTCTGCGTGGTGGGCTGGACAGAAATATTAGTGGGCTGGATCTGGCCAGTGGGCTGTATTTTGCCCATAATTGCTGTAGGCACTAGATATACTTCCACTAACTGAACAATAACGGAAGGCATGCTCCTTGCCTACATAGAGGACCAGCTGCCAGTGGTATTGATGTATTAATGTCACCATGTGCCAGTTGGGACAAAGAAAGGGATATTCTATAGCAGGGATATCAAACTCATTTGCTGTGGCGGGCCAGATTTGACTTAAATGTACTTCAGGTGGGCTGAACATACCATGAATCGAAATAGTATACAAAGCTGCTCTCTGTGATACCTCTCTCTCTCTCTCTCTCTCTCTCTCTCTCTCTCTTTTGGGGGGGGGAGAGTGTGGTCTTGCAGAGTGCAGTCTCACATACCCAGTGCTCCATGATGTTGAGGTCTGACACTCTGGTATGGCAGAACATTGGGTATGCAAGACCATACACTCTCGGTTAGGGAGCGTGCGGTCCCGTGGAGCACATTTGTGGGCCATATGGAAGAGGTCTGTGTGCCGAATTCTGTCCACAGACCGCATGTTTGACACCCCTGTTCGATGTGCAGCATTTGCCTTCTGAGTATCCAGGACCAATCCAGGTTTTAATAAACTTCCTAGATTGCAAACTTGCACTGTGTGTCTGGCATGATCTGTATGTCTTTATTATTTTTCCTCTGTCTCAGGAGTCTGAAACCAAGACTTCCAGGATTCTCAGTCATTACAACATCGAAATTTGAACTGTATCCAGAGTTAAGCTCTATTATTATTGAACAAGTCTGACATTGTTTGATAGTGATATCCGTACTTCCTGAAGAGCATGAACAAAAGGAGACGAGTTGGCCTTTCAGCTTGTGGAAATGTGAAGACAGTGTTGATTCCTTAGCAGATAGAAACTTATTTTCTTAGACACATAAGAATATTTATCATTCTAATGGATAATAAGACAAAAACGACCAGTTGCTAAAGGTACTGATTTTAAAAGTGCATAGGAGTACAAGTTTGTACAACATGATCCAGAAGTCATAAGGAATCTTTCTGTTGATTTCATTGGATGTTGGATTGGGCCCTGGATAGACGTGCTTTTAATGCCTCTTTAGTTTTATCTGCTTGTTTTACAGACAACATAAAACTTACTGCCAATAGCTCTGCAGAGCTAATACAAACTAAGATTTGGCTTGCCTAGGGCATCATCAGTGAAAGTGCGCCAGCTAAATTCTTATTCTGCAATCTCTATTGTTATCAGTTTTAAGAAACAGAAGGGACATAGCTTTAACTTTTCAAACACTAGGTAGAGCTTCTGGTGCTCTGGAAGTTGGAAAATCATCTTGCAAACACAATATGGAAATCTGTGTGGAGAGAATTAATTTAGAACACAAAGAGATCCATTTTATAGGGTTAGCTTTGTGGCCATAATCAAAGGTAAAGCTCCTCTAATAAGAAGTAGTGCGCCTGCTGCTGTATCAGCAATTTTCAGCCACCCGTTACTATTAGCTGGCCCTTCAGGATAACCTTCTGATGGCTTCCTGGCTCACAGTATCATTTGGTCCCAGGTGACTAATATATCTTCTAGCAAAATCCTTGCTATCTGACTTCTTAAAAAACAGGGGCCTTTTTTAATATTTAAAAGCCGAAACTGGAAATTTACTATACTCTTTGAAAGTTTTGTTTTCTTACACATTAATAATGATTTTGTCCTGAAAAGCATGCAGAATGCTTGCTTGCTTCTACAAAATGAGAATTATGAATCATTCTTTGTTTGTTGATCTGGTCAAAAGAGAAATCGGATGTTAATTTAGCAAAAGGCAAACTTTTTTGCAGGGGGATAATTTATTTAAATGCATTTACAATACAGATACAGTTGATTGAAAGTACATTATAACCAGGAGCTTAATGATGCTCTTTGCCTCATAAACTGTGCAGTCCTTGATTGAGGGGCTGTTAATTCAGTTGGTGTCTGGCCATACTAAGCCATAACAGCATGGCTGAAGTTATTTGAGTAGCAGGAGCCCCAGTCTGAATTAGAGGCTTATATTGACAAAAGAGGTATTATTTAAGTCATTGTTTGTATACCATCAAGGATCTGAAGCAATTAACTGGTATCCTGTGTTGAATAAACTCCAGCTTACTGCAAGCTGCCTAAAATCAGAAATGAACCTTATGATTTTTTGGGGTCTCATAGCACTCCCAGCTCACCCCTGCTTTTACTTAAAAAACATAAATTGAGTGGTCTGTTCTTCTCCCCATCTATATCTGTTACAGAAAGGTGTTCTATATTTTTTTTCTCCACTAAAATAAAAGAACAAGGTTGCCAGTAGGTGGAAAGAGTTCTAAAAAAGCATCTCTTATAATGTCTATGTGATTTGCATACTCATCTAAAATACTGTGGAAACTTAAGAAAGAAATCAAATTTCAGCTTAATTTTTTTCTTCCATCTCAGCCTAATGACCTGGTACTATAGGACTACTGGTAAATGGAATGGACCCGTGTGTATGGTTTTTTTAATCTGAGTTTTAGAGTTCAGGGATCATTCTCAGCTTTTTGGCATGGTAATTTGTATTTGGCTTCGAATGTGACTTTTAACAGTTCTTGACAGACACTTTCACTGGAGCTCCAGCGTTTTTCCAAACCTTGACTTGTCTTCAGCATGCTGGACCACAGAAATTAGTCTGTAGCTTACTACGCAGCTGGGAATGATAATTTCTTCCACTAAATGTTCTCTTATTTTTGCCCGCATTTCACGAATCCAGCTGGGCTCAAGAAAGGCCTGTAATTGCTGCTATTGTAAAGTGCCGTAAAAATCTGTGTGGAAATGAGGTTAAGACAGCGTGGGCAAAGCTTTCGGCCTGGGGGCAAGCCAGGGCTGGGGGAGCTCGGTCCTAAGGCTGGTGTGACTTCCGGCCCAGCCCTGGCCAGAGTGCTGGGAGGCTGCCGCGTCGGGGGCCCCCGTGGAAGGGGCGTCGATGTGTGGCCAGCCATTGCTCCAAGCTCCGAAGGGCTGCACCGGAGTTCGCATTGTGTGTCGGCCAGCCCTGCCCTCGGGGGCAGACCGGGCGGCCCAGGAGCAGTGCAGGAGCACCCTGGCCTCCTCTCCCTTCCCCACACATAGTGCTGCTTGGCCAGCCCCCCCAGGGAAAAGGGGTGGAGCTGAGGGGTGGGGGAGCGGTTGTGGTGCTCTGGCTGCAATGTTGTGGGGTGAAGGGGGGAGTGGCTGTAGCAGCCACACTCTGGGCCATTGACCAAGTACAGCTGGTGGGCCGAAGGAAGGGCGTTCACAGGCTATATCTGGCCCGTGGGCTGTAATTTACCCACCTCTGGGTTAAGAGATACTCAAGATGGCTAAAGCTCAGTTATTTGGGATACTTGTATGGATTCTCACAAGAAACCCACATAGTTGTTGAACTAAAGAAATGTGTGTTTTCTGAAAGATTAAATCACTGAGAAACGCAGTTTTGCTTTTCAGGCTGGCAGCCTCGATGGTTTCTTCTGTGTGGAGGTATCTTGTCATATTACGACTCTCGGGAAGATGCCTGGAAGGGTTGTAAGGGAAGCATCCAAATGGCTGTGTGTGAAATTCAAGGTAACTAAGGAACTTGAGAACCTACTGCTCAAAATTCTTCCAGTAAATTTCTTACTCCTTGTGCTTCTTAAAGATCCTTTCTGTAATCTGACATAACATCGTGCTGTCACAACTCCTCCTTCTCATCCTCCTCCATATACTCCTATAGCACAACATGAATATTACCTCTATTAAACTTCAAAATAACTAAACAAAGAACAAACGATTCCAAGAACTATACACATCTAGTATAATGGGCATGGCACATGGAGGCATAACACTTTCATTTCTTCTGTTAGCCGTGGTATAGGAGCACATAGGTCCAGCTAAATTGTCCCTGGGACAGATCTGAAGCAAGGGAGTCCACTCTGACAGTGTAAACCATGAACACGTTTCCATGCTTCAGTCCTTAATCTACTAGGAGTGAGGAGACTACTAACAACAATTTTGAGGTGTAAATATAGGTAGAAAGATGGAAAGATGGACAGAAACGCAGACTTGTTGGAGGTTGCCTACTCAGAATGCTCTGCAATTCATAAAACTGCCTTTCACAGAAGAGAGCTTTCCCTTTACTCATTGTCTCACACCTGTGTAAATTGTATATGCTTGTGTTCTGCTTCTTCTACCATCTTCCATTTGTTTTTCTCATCCCTCCCCTGGTTTTGCACTTCTTGCCCCTTGTATTGTAGCTGTCAAGGGTTCAGCTGGACACGAGTGAGAGGTCAGTGTTGCTTTTGGGTTGGGGGTGTGGGGGAAGGCGTTTGTTTCGTAGCATGGAGCACCCCTTCACCCAGAGGATGACAAGTGTAATTAGCCTGGGTTGCATAGTAACAAGTTGGAAAGCTTTTGGGGGGCGGAGAGGATGGTGTGGGAGGGTGTTGAGGGAGGCTGTTTGAAAACTAGTTCTCTAATATTTATTTGACCATAGGTTTTCCCCATATGTTTCCAGGAATCCCAGCATTTTTCTGTTGCAAAGTTAGGATTGGGTGGCTGTATGGTGTGAAGGAAAGCATGCATCCTGTTGGAGGTGCTTGACTCAAACAGGGGAGGTATCTGATTCAGTGACCTTCATCTGTGTTATTCCTAGTTAACTCTGCAGATAATACTCGGATGGATCTGATTATTCCTGGAGAACAGTGCTTCTATCTGAAAGCCAGAAATGCAGCTGAGAGGCAAAAGTGGCTGGTTGCACTAGGAACTGCCAAGGCCTGCCTGACAGACAGTAGGACGCAGATGGAAAAAGGCAAGAACATTCTCTCAGAGCTGTGTATCTCTGGCATTTCCTGGCCTTCCTTGAACAATGCATTATTTACTTGCTTTTTAGTTCTCCATTTTTTTCTAGCAGTTTTGCACCTAGGATGTAAAATATGTACTAGGAATGTGACCAAGGTCCAAAGCAGACTGTAAGCTCTTCTGAAAATCAGGCCTAAGCAGAGATTTAGAACCTTGGTTCTAAGCAAGTGGCTTTGGAGATTTTGATCGTGATTTATTTTAAATGATACAAAACCACACACACTTGCACTCTCTCTAGATCTAGTGGGAAAACAGCAATTCCCTTTGTCCCTGTCTTCACTACTCCTGAGAGTACTTTGGGGCTGAGATCTGCCCATGTTCAGGCTAGGTGGAGGCTTTCTTGTCCCCCTGCTACAAGTCCCTCCTGCTGCTGGCAGTGGTCTGCCACCTCCACACAGACACCTTCCTGCTCATCAGCGCAGTCTTGGTCATGAGTCCCAGTGTGAGACTCCATGCCCCAACCCTCTGAGTTCTCCTGCCCAACATCCTTGTGGGTGGGAAAGCAGATAAGAGTCATTAGCAAGTCAATAGTCCGTGGCAGCCATCAGGATACCTCTTCCTGCATTAATACTCCATGAGGTGAGACAGGTCCCCTTTATCTCCAGCCTGGGCACACTGATACAGACTGGCTCTCAACACAAGACATTAAGTACAGTCAGGCACAAAATGGAGAGGCTACTCCACAGTGCATGTTTACAATAGAGGAATGTTAGCCGATGCATATAGGTTATGCACTCACTTGCATATGGACTGCCTCCTCCACATTAATAGTATTATGTGCATGGTGTTAAGATGGCATGTATTAAATACCAATGTTCAGTAATCCATGCTAAATCATGTTATGTTTATTCTTCCTTACGTGTGGTAAACAATACCTTGTAACAGTACCAGACAGCATTCGGCATAGGGAAACTGTCAAAGGGAAGATATGCAAGTGATCTTCCTTATGGCCTCGTTAGTTTGGAATGCTGTGTTCTGAAACAACATATGAGGGATACACTCTGTTGCCAAAAAAACAAGGTAGTTGGGGCCCAATGTTTTCATACGAGGCTTGAGTGATGTCCACTGTTCTTATTTGTAAATAGGGTTAGTATAAATAGAATTAGGTTTGGGGATGTATTTTGTGAGCACACCTTCTGCATAAGTTCCAAAGATGTCGCTGTGTTAGTCTAGGTCAGCAAAACATACATATTTATTGCATGAGCTTCCGTGGGAGAAAATCCCACTTCAAAGCGTCTGACGAAGTGGGATTTTCTCCCACGAAAGCTCATGCGATAAATAAATTTGTTAGTCTTTGAAAGTGCCACAGGACTTCATGTTTGTTCTTCTGCGTAAGGTGGACTGAAGATGCTGAAAAGGCCCACTTTCCAGGCAGGTATTTGGTGATGTATTAACTCTTTCTTTCTTATACCAGGCTGCTTTGTTTATAGTAATTTTTGAACATTTTTAATGTTGAACTGCAAGTGTAGCCAAAATTAATTAGATAAGTTTTAATTAATAAAAGGATGCTCACAAAACAAGATGAAGTTCATAAGTTGACACATTGGCACAAGGTGAAATACTCATGGGGTGTTTGCAGAATTTAAAATGCTTTTAGCTAACAAAACTAACTTTTTTTTTTAATTTTTGGATCTATTGGGGTTTTTAAACTAGCTTTCAGGCATTTAGATCCCTTAATTTTTAATAATGAGGGGGGTGCTAAGATCCATTTTCCGCTCTCCTGGAATTGACAAACAAGAAGCTATGACTGTCTGACAACATTGCTGTTGTTTATACTTTAGATTATTTTGCAAACTAGCACACTATAGTGTGGGATTTAGTCCTTGACTAAAAATGCTCATGAGGTTAGATATTTTATATTTGAGATTTTCTTTCTATTTTTATATTTATTATTCGTTTGTTTATTGTAACTTAACAGCGTAGCTGGAACACACTGTTCCTGTTTGTGCTGGCAAATATCAAAAGATGTGTGCTTGTCGGTTGTTATAAAAATTAATGTATGGTCAACGTAGTTCTTAATCTTACATCTTTAAATTAATAGAGAATGTGTTGAAATGTTGATCAGCTGGGTTGGACTGCACTGAAACAGTACTAGCTATCTTTGGAAAGTTGTGGAAATATCTACTGCAAGACTGATGGGGTGTATCCAAATCTCCTTGTTTTATTTTTAGAGTTCACTGAAAACACGGAAGCCTTGAAAACCAAAATGTCAGAGCTTAGACTCTATTGTGACCTCCTTGTTCAGCAAGTGGATAAAACTAAGGAAGCTAGCATTTCTGGTGTATCAGAATCAGAGGTACAACTTTGCTTTCGTACAACCTTATCTCACGTAGCACTCTGAAGTTGTCCTGTTGGATTGAAAACCTAACAGGGTGAACCCTTTGTGACTTAAAGAGGGCTGTTTGCCTGTTTAATGTTGCACTGACTTTCCTGCTAAATGCTTATAGGAGAAAAGTATCCAAACAGACTTTGTTTCATAAAATAATACTATTTTGCTCAGTAACATGGTGATTGTAGTATCCATTGTACTGGCCAATACAGCACTCATATAGAGTATCTATGATCGATAGTAATGCCTTATTAGCTTCTAGGAGTGCCAAGTTGTACAGTCATCCTCCAGTGGCCCTCTTCCCCCCCCAAGGAATTTTATTCACAAGTTGTGGGGCAGGCAGGTGGCTGCATGGACGAAGAATTGTGGTGTTTAAGCCCGCCAAGTAGACACACTAGCTGAAGCCTTGATGATGGATTTAACAATCTGTGTGGTAGTATTAATGTTCCTCTGTCTAATTTGGTTTGTATAAAGGGCCAGTAAGCAGTTTTTAAAACAGTTGTAAGAAACATACATATACTGGGGTATTTACCCACTTCATAATTCAGTGTTGTGGGGAAAATGAGTCAGTGTTTTTAGGGTCCCTTTACCTTGCAATGGATTATTCGTAACTCGAAGGGTTTAGCCTGATAGCAGTCCACTATCGATAGGATGTTACATCTGCTACACAAGGGTCAGGAGGGTTGGTAACCCTTCGCCCTGACTACGTTATGCAGACTACATTGGGATTTGGTGGTGGCATAGGATTTTGTGTTGCATATTATTCAGTTGCAGTCGCCTTTCTTTGGGTATAAGTACAATATGTAAATAATCTACCCTAGATCACTTGAATTGTCAGCTTTTCATTCTCTTGTCGAGGGGTCCTCTAGTCATGCTAATCTAATAGCAGAATGTCCGATCATGGGGCAGTACAGAATTCCCCAGAGCATGTATTTACCATGTTTTAGCTCTGAGCATATGGCATACAAACAGATGTTGTTGCTGGAAAGGCTGTCTTTCAAGATCGGTGTAACTGGAGACTGACAGCAGCAGGAATGCATTGAGAAGATGCAGTTCTGCTGTCATTGCTGTGATCAGATAGCTTCTTATGGTTAGTTCGTTGACGATTTTGAGTTTCTGATGATTAAGAAACATGTCTGTAGGGATGATGGATTTTGGAAACGGCAGTTTCCCCAAATTAGGCTTTGATGGCAAATAAAGTGTCTTCCAATCTGGTTATTTCACAGAACGGAATCGATATGGGAGCCTTATTGAAATCGACATGTAGCACCTTCCTGAAGACTCTTGAAGAATGTATGCAGATTGCAAATGTGGCCTTCTCTTCTGAGTTTTTACATCACACCTCATCAGCACCCCTACACTTGGCTGTTCTCAAATCAAACAAGGTAACGTTGTGAAAGCCCTGCTGTCAATCTCAACATCGAAAGTATACTGCCTTTCCTGGAAAGTAGCAGTTGTGGAAATCAGGAATGGGGTTTTTTGCCCAGGGTGGAGATAGGAACCATCCACAGTGACATCCTGGTTTGTCTGATGTATTGCAAGTGATGCAGGAATCTTCAGATATGCATTTTAGTCACCATACACATATTGTTAATAGCAGTTTAAACTCCCTTGCTCAGTAATGCTGGGGACCTGATCCAGCTTTGAATATCCAAGTCCCAGAATATTCTGACTGTGTGGTAGGCTGCAGTGGAAGCTCAAAATGAATTTTAAAAATAATTCCAGTACCATGTCTGCAGTTTCATGCTACCCAGAAGTTGGAGAACTTGTTTTACTGACCTCACTATTATGGTCTCAGTTTCCTCAGGCTGTGAAGCTGGAGAGTAACATCAGATTAGGGTGAAGGGAGGAAGGGATACCCGTCTCTTCTCTTGGTGTGTGTAGGGCCTTTTTAATTTAAACATACCCAGGAGGAGGATTTCATTTTCCTTTACTGAGTCCTTCACTGGCTTTTGGTGAAACGGAGGGCCTTGCCTGGTCCCCAGCTCCCACACGATTGCCATATTTAGTTTGTTTTCTTTGTGGAGGTATGCAATACACTGCCTACCAGTATTAGCTTCTCTTTTGATCTTTGTCAGTTTACCTTCAGAATCGATCTATTTACCTGAGAAGGGTGTGATATTTTCATTGTTCAAATTCCATTGCATATCTTCCTCGAGTGTTCATATGGGCCCCAGTCTAGGAAAATACATAACACAAGCTTGATTTTCATCAGTTTGGGTTAATAAATGTGATGTTTGAGAAGCACAAAATGCTGCTGCTATTTTTAATGAAGGATAAATTTTCTTTGTTTTGTAGATAAACCCTCCCGTCTCTTCCAGTAGCACTACAACAGAAAGGTATATTAAAACTCCTTTTTCTAAGAATGACACATTTTTTGGACTCCTAACTCTCCCATATTGTTGTTCGTTTTTTAAAATGTGTTGATATTATAAATACCAGATAGAAGCACAAACTCTGTTTCTCTAAGTTACGTATCCTGAAATGGCTAGAGGAAAAGTATTAGGTCTCTCACCTGCTCACTCTTTTCCTTGGCTACTTCCCAGTGACTTCTTGTGCCACCATCCTTATTGCAACCTGTGGCTGGTGACTAGCCAGCCCTCTCTCCCTTGCTTTATGCTCTCCTCCCCACTTCCGGGTTCTCCTCCCATGCATTGCTGATAGTAAAGTCCTGTAGTAGAAAGTAAAGGTGACAGGAGCCAGTGATTCAACGAATAAATGAATGAGCTGTCCATGGCAGCAGTGATTGATAATACAACCAAGGGCAGTACAATGTGCTACTGGAATATCTCTTTAAAATCTGGTCTGTTCCAAACACCTTCACTCTGTACTGGTGATGTGCCCCTATAATGCAAAGCAAACACTTTCTCCGGGTCTCTGATGCAGCTTTTCAGCCAAGTACTTAAAAAACAAGAACAGAAAAAACGTGTTCTCTTCACTGAAAAGGGTAATCTCTCTTCCTGACTTCCTTAGTTTTATTAAAATAGACTAATTCCAATAAATATATAATTCCTTTTTAGCATACATTTTTTGGTTTATTGTAATTGTATGAACAATTCCTTACAGGAAAACTCCTTCTGTCTGAAAACTTGCTTACATATTATTATTATTATTATTATTATTATTATTATTATTATTATTACTAATACCTTCAACTACTGTAACCTGAGATTGGGGGAATTTCTTGTGCATCTGAACACTCTATGTGTAGTTTGTTTTCCCATTTGCATTGCCATTTTCATCTGTTATGTATGTTTGGACCTTACACTCAGAAACAGATATTTGGCAGGAAAAAATAACTAAAACCATAGGAGCAGGACTGTTTCAGGTACAATATCTGCCGCTTACCTTTTTTTTTTTTTTTTTTTTTTTTTTTTGAACCAACTGTGGACTCTGTCCCTCTTTTAATAATGTATGTACTTTTTTCCCCCTCTCAAATATTCTGTACTCTTGGATTAGGATTGTTTCAGTAAATACAGACAATGGAAAAAACATTTCTGGAACAATGTGGTTTCTTCTAGTGTGTTAGACAAATACTTTGCTCACAGAGATCTAGAGTGGGCTATAGTTTTGGATTTCAGATCCCTTTTTCATGCTGTTGTGTGCGGTTTCACAGAAGGAGATATGCCAAGCAAAGTGTTACCTTGCCCTTTGATTTAGATTATATTTTTTTCCCCCTTCTTTAGGCAGATAGAATTGAACAGTTGTGAAAATGGCTCCGTAAGGGCAGAAACTAATCATTGTGAGCAAACTCTGGTTAACCATCTGATGCCTTCACATCTGAGAATTAATGAGAGGATCTGTGATGTTTCATCTGAAGTCCAGGTAGAAAAGAATTTGACAGGTAAATGCAGCATAAAATATTACCCAGGATTGTTATTTAGTACTTTTGAGCACAGTCTTGTGAGAGTGAGAGTTATTTTGTGTCCCAAGAGAGGTGGAGTATGTCAGGATTTATGACAAGTTTACTGTAGTCAAATTCGAAAGGGGTAGCCGTGTTAGTCTATTGTAGAAAAACAACAGAGTCCTGTAGCACTTTTAATGACTAACAGATTTATTTATCGCATGAACTTTCGTGGGAGAAAATCCCACTTCGTCAGACGCTTTGAAGATGGGAAAGTTACAGAATGGGAGGAAATTAAATGCAGGGGAGTGTATGACATAGGATCAGGTCAGGCTGTAACAGCAAATCAAAATAGATGTTAGGATTCAAACACTGGAGAACAGCACGTAGAGGAAGGTGAGGTCAAATCCACATATTCAACGTGGACTCCTCCTGACGGTCAGAACAACAGACTAGACTTCTATATAAATTGTTTCCGCCACCGGGCAAAGGCTGAAATTGTGGACAAACATCACTTACACCATAACCTCAGCCATGCAGAGTGCAATGCCATCCAGAGCCTCAGAAACAACTCTGACATTATTAAGGAGTCTGACAAGGGAGGAGCCATCGTCATCATGAATAAATCGGATTATGATCAGGAGGCTTATAAACAACTCTCCAACACAACGGTCTACAAACCACTCCTCTCTAACCCCACTGAGGAATACCAAAATGAACTGCACCATCTACTCTAGGAACTCCCCAAAGCTGCACAGGAACAAATCAAGACAGACACATCACCAGAACCCCGACCAGGGATATTCGATCTACTACCAAAAATACATAAAAGAGGAAACCCCGGATGCCCCATCATCTCAGGCATTGGCACGCTTACAGCAGGATTATCTGGCTATGTGGACTCCCTCCTCAGACCCTATGCTATCAGCACATCTAGCTATCTGAGAAACACTACAGATTGCCTGAGAAAAATCCAATCCATTGGCAAACTTCCAGAAAATACCATCCTGGCCACTATGGACGTAGAGGCTCTTTACACCAACATCCCACACAAATATGGATTGCAAGCTATTAGAAGAACTATCCAAGATGATGCCACAGCTAAACTTGTGGCTGACCTCTGTGACTTTGTACTCACCCACAACCATTTCAGATTTGAAGATAATTTATACCTTCAAGTCAGCGGCACTGCTATGGGTACTAACATGACCCCACAATATGCCAACATCTTTATGGCCGATTTAGAACAACGCTTCCTCAAGTCTCATCACAAAGCACCTCTACTTTACCTACGCTATATTGATGACATCTTCATTATCTGGACCCATGGTAAAGATGCCCTTGAAGATTTCCATAGAGATTTCAACAATTTCCACTCCACAATCAAACTTAGCCTGGAATACTCCACACAGGAGACTCACTTTCTGGACACTACAGTGCAAATTAGTGATGGGCACATAAAGACCTCCCTATACCGCAAACCTACTGATCGGTATAGTTACCTACATCCTTCGAGCTTTCATCCTCGACACACCACACGATCCATTGTGTACAGTCAAGCCCTAAGATATAACCGCATTTGCTCTGATCCTTTAGACAGAGACAGATACCTTCAGGATCTCTATCAAGCATTCTTAAAACTACAGTACCCACCCGCAGAAGTGAAGAAACAAATTGACACAGCCAGACAGGTACCCAGAAGTCAACTACTACAGGAGAAGCCCAAGAAAAAAAACAGAACGCCACTGGTCACCACCTACTACCCCCAAGTCAGACCTCTTCAACACATCATCAAAGATCTACAGCCTATTTTACAAGATGATCCCTCACTCTCTCAAGCCTTAGGAGACAGACCTCTCCTGGCTTACAGACAGCCCCCAACCTTAAACAGATACTCACCAGCAACTACAGACCAAACAGAAACACTAAAGCAGGAACATATCCCTACAACAGACCACGCTGCCAACTTTGCCCTCATATCTACACTGAAGACACTATCACAGGACCTAATCAAGCCACCTACTCCATCAAGGGCTCATTTCACCTGCTCATCCACCAATATGATTTATGCCATCATGTGCTGGAAATGCCCTTCTGCCTTATATATTGGACAAACAGGACAGTCTCTGCGCCAAAGAATAAATGCACACAAGTCTGACATCAGGAATTGCAACACTACAAAACCAATAGGGGAACACTTCAATCTCTCTGCTCACTCCATTGACGACTTGTTAATAGCTGTGCTGAAACAGATGAATAACAAATCACAGCTTCAAAGAGAAACTGCAGAACTCGAACTTATATGCAAATTTGACGCAGTTGCTTTGGGGTTAAACAGGGACTATGGATTTTTCTCTCATTACAATAGGTGATTTGACCTCATCTTCCTCTGTGTGCTGTTCCCCAGTGTTTGAATCCTAACACCTACTTTGATTTGCTGTTACAGCCTGACCCGATCCTATGTCGTATACTCCCCTGCATTTAATTTCCTCCCATTCTGTAAGTTTCCCATCTTCAAAGCATCTGACGAAGTGGGATTTTCTCCCACGAAAGTTTACTGTAGTTTTACTTTGATCTCTGTCTATTTCCCAGTGCTTAAGTCTTCCCAACACGATGCACACTCTTGTTTGTGGCCTGGGTTGAGAGATCAAGAACTGAAGAGGTTCAGTGACTAAACTGCCTAGAGCTTGTTCTTCTGAGGCTGTGTACACACGATCATTTTATTGCGCGGTAAGGCTCCTTACCACGCAATAAAGCCAATAGTGTACACACGATCAATTTCTCTGTTGCGCGGCAACACCCTCTTGCCGCGCAACAGTTAAACCACTCAAAACGAGAGTGGTAGGATTATCGCGGAACAGCTGTTCCGCGGTAATGCTCGTGTGTACTCATTTTGCGCAATAGACAGCCTCCGGAAATGTCCCAGAGTGCCAATCGAGGCCACTCTGGGACATTGGAGCTGTCAAATATGTCAATTTCACCACTCTAGCTGAGCGGTGATATTGACATATATGTCAATTTCACTGCTCT
>ML685787.1:14056124-14233475 GCA_007922175.1 Pelusios castaneus
GAAGCAGCACGTGTGTACACAAGAAAGCGCTATATTTATAGCGCTTTCCTTGTCCCGCAATAACTTATTGCGGGACAAGTGTTCTTGTGTGTACATAGCCTGAGTCAGGGATTGGCAATGCCTTCTGACATAGCCTGTACCTCACATGTTCTGTGGGCTTCATTCCTCAAGGCTCTCTGTCAGCACCTTTTTCAAATACTAGCATCCAGCTTGTCAAAAGTATACAATGGGTAGCTGTGTGTGCATGTTTCTGAAAGGCTGGTCTTCAATTCACTTAGACTTGAATTAGCATATCTTAAAAACTCAAAACAGCACCCATAAAACCCAAAAACAAATCAGAGAAACCCCCAAACTCCTCCCTCCTAAATTATGAGGTTATTTATGTTAGGAAGATTCTTCCACTAGTCAGACCACATTGTATTAAAGTTCCATTACCCTAACTAGCATATAGCCTAAATAAGCAAAGTTAAAACATTTTATTTATATTTTGATTTTGCATTCGTCCAGAAATTATGTGAAACTTATGCTAATGTGGTTATACAAAAACAATTCAGTATGTGGTGGAATCCAGCCCTGAGACACTATGTTGAAGTGTTTGGTTTTTTTATTGTTCTGTTGAATGGACTGGATCAGTCTTAGATCACTTGTATTTCCTTTACAGTATATTATGCAAGAACAGGCGCTATAGTTGAAAAATCAGAAATACAGTAATTGGAAATGAAAATAACTGAAGGTTGATACTGTCCTGCCTTGTCTTACTAGAGGTCTCCACTTCCATGGTCTTCCCACCTGCTCTAAAACCAAATCTGTTGCCCTTTTCCCTGGCTTTGGTTTTCATTTACCTAGAAATTTATAGGAATACAGCATACTTACAGCCCAACCTTTTCCCCAGTCTTGGCTGAACTTAGAGTTCCTGCTGCAGAACTTTTCAGCCCAGATCCTAGATCCTTTCTGCAGTAAGCCACTCACACAGCCGTTTCTATCTGGGCGCAATAAGAAGATACATGTGTCAGCGGACCCCATTTAACCCTTTTCCAGCAGTTCAAGACGACTCTCACAGTAGGGTGTTTTTAGGCAAAAACTGCCATCCTTTTACACACCTTTAATCTTAGTTGCATTTTTTCCCTTCAAGGGACAAAGGAAAAAGTAGTAAGTAAAAGATGTGATGAGACTCACAAAGTGACATCTTTTCATGGAACCTCACTGGTGCTCTTCCAATTTGAATAGCCAGAGTGAACAGCATTGTGAAGTTCTGCTAATGGCTGTAGAAAAGTGTGTATGCAGAGAACAATATAGCCATTCCTTCTGAATACCTTGGAAGACACCACTAAATTAATAAGGTAGATAACAAAAGAAAAACTAATCAAAGATCTCATTCAAATGAGATAACTGGTATCATTCAACATCTGAGGTTTTCATTCTCTTTTACCTGTAAGGTGGTGAAGTTAAAGAAGATGGAGATAGCAAAATGCTGCCCATAGAGGGTGATATTGCTAACGAATCGCAGCTGGTAATGGATTCCAAAAGCGGGCCAGCTCCATCACATTGGGAAGAAAGAAAAGAAGAGGATTTACCTACCTTCTTCAGTGTCATGAGCAATAGGTAGTGTAGATCCTGCATGCAGTAGTTGAACAGTTGCTGATACACTGAAACTACATGTTTAAAACCCTTAATCAGCAGTATTTGATCCGTGCCAGGGTGGATTCCCTTTACAAAATTCTCTCCGTTAGAATTTATTTAATTGTACTGTTTAGTTAAAGCGATAATGTTTTGTAGTACTAAGGGTGGAACAGGGAAGGCTAATAGCTGAGTACTATGGTAAAAGGTCTATCACTTTGTGTGGTTATTTTCATACTTTCCTCCCTTCCCCTCTCAGCTGTCCATGAGATAGAAAGAAATAATTGATTCTTTGCAGGAGTAACTGGCAGCAATAATTGTTGAACTTTTGAAAATTTGATGGTTGTTCAATTAATCAGAAGCTGGAAAATTTACTCCAAATAACCTGTCTGTGCTAAATTGATCATAGTACTTCTCTATGCCGAGAATTATTTCTCCTTGGTACAAGTCTGTTTATGTACTATCAAAATCACTGGGCTACATTCACCAATAGCATAAGCTGGCACAGTGAAACTGAAGTTAATAGGATCTGCTTAAGCTACAGGCTCAGGGCATGTATAGTTTGCCTTATTCAAATGAAGCAGTTGTGTACTGCTGTTCTCCTTTGAAACTGCACGAAAAAGGAAATAGTGTTAAGTAGAATTCTCTAGTCCTTGAGAAGTGTAGGGACACACTGAACCAGTGATGTCTCATCTGCCTCCAAATTCAGAATCAAAGATCAGGGTCCCATTGCAATAGGCACTGCACCTGCATGTAGTGTGAAGAATCCGCTGCCTGAAGAGCTTTCAATCCAAATAGCAAAGGTACACAAGGAAGAATTATCATTTCCATTTTAGAGCTGGGGAACTGAGGAACAAAAGTATGAGACTGAGATCACTAAGACATGAGAGATTTGGGTTCAGTTTCTGGCATGACACCAGTCTCTGAGTCCCTGTCTAGTGCGTTAATTTATAAGCCCATTCTTCTACCCTTACTATACAGGCATGATGTAGAATTTGCGAATGTGTAGGTATGAAAGATCTGAATTCCAGCTCTTACACTTGTTTGTGAGCAAACAAACCAGAGATGTATCTTGTCTTTGCATATAAAATTTGAGATTTCCATTCAAATATTCATGTTCCTTGCAAACCAAAATTTGATATGTAATTCTTGTGAAATATTGGTTGCAGTGTGACCTCCTCCTGAAAAAGCAAGCCCTGGTTCCATTATTTGTGGTAAGGCATTGCAGAATATTTAACGTTTTCTTTTTGGTCGTGTTGGAATCTCTAGGTTTAGTGATATTGAACTCCATGAGGATGATGGGATTCCTACAGAGGAATTTCTGCAGTCGTGTTATGCAATAGTGCCTGTTTTGGGTAAGTGATTACTTACTTTCACCACAGTGAGGCTAAATCTATATTGGCGGCAACAAAATCGCCACCGTCAGTGCAATCTTCCGGGTTCAATTTGAGTGGTCTATGTAGACGTGCTCAATTGATCTGGAAATCGCCATAGCAACTCCAGCCCTGGAACTGGAGTATTGGTAAGCCGACTGGAAGGCATTTCTGGTCGGCTTCCCGTACTGTGTAGCGAGCTCTTAGTAAGTTGTGGGGAGGTATGCAAAGTATTTTATGTACCTTGTGTATCTCCCGTCGACTGCCACTGAAAAGTGTGGCAAATATAGACTAGGGCTGAGTGTCTCTAGCAGCTATACCATGAATCTGTTCTAACTGCTACCTAATAAGAGAAATGGCTGAGATGTGGCTCGGACTTGCTCAGTTCTTTAATCCTTTTGTAGATAATGATAGTGGCATCCTTTGTAAAATGCTTTGAGATCTATAGATGAAACTTGCTATAAGAGTTAGGTACTGTTATTTTGATGTCTTTGGCTCTTGTGCAGACTGGGGTTTTTGGTCCTGTAACACAAGGCTCTTGCATCTTTCTATTTTCTACTTTTATGTATTTAGAAATGCTTTCTGGTAGCAAGTAAAATGGATATTGCTGAATCACAAGTACTGAGAAAATGCTTTTAAAATGTTGCCTTCTTTCTTCTAGACAAACTTGGACCAACAGTCTTTGCTCCTGTTAAAATGGATTTCGTAGGTAATATCAAGGTAATAGCCATTTCTGGCTCTGACTTTTAAACAAAACATAAACTAATATTCTACGTAAGACTAAACAGATGCTGAAATTCCCAAACAAACAGTATATAAATGTAGATACCACTTTCTTTAAGTCTGGATTCACAACCAGACTGATATCTAACCATGCTAGCAGTAATCCTATACTTAATATGTTAGCTTATCTTAAAATCATAGACATTAGATAGGCCTTTTCTTTGTCAAAACACCTATTCCACCCTCCAGACAATGCAGGAATGGGTCTCAGTGTGTGTGTGTATTCTCAAAAATAAAAATTGTACTTTTTCCACTGCAATTTTTAAGTGATTCAAAGGATGGCTGCCAGCCCTTCCATTGGAAAACAATTCTGCATTCCTGTAGATCTCACTTTTAGATTGTGTTTTCCCCCCCAACATTCAGCTTAATTTTTTACATGGCTTAATTTCACCCTGTTACTTCAAATAATACTTTCTTGAGCTACTCTACAGAACTCATTTTCCTCCTTGCATCCTTTGGGTGCAAGAAGTGGCTAGTTCCATCTTTAATACTGATGATTTTAAATATGTGTTTAAAATCAAGAAATAGACAGATATTGAGTTTACAGACTACTGATCTCCAGTCCCACACATTCTGTTGTCCCGCTGGCTCGCTGTTATGGTTGTGACTTGTATGTAGAAACATAAAGTGATGTAGGGAGAGATGCAATACAGTAGCCCACAGGAGATAAGTGTGTGGTGTGTTTGGGGCAAGTGGAGGTAGATCAGGCACATCAAATATATAGGAATTTTTATTGTAGGGTTGGTATCTGGAGGTTTTGTAACATCTGCATGACGCTGCTATCTATCAGATCAAAATGTGGCAATGGACGTTATTCTGTACTTACAGTACACACAGTCCAACTTTTGTGTGTAACCAGATTTGTTTAAACTCAGTTTGAATGATGGTCTGGTATAAGCAATTCAGCATCCTGTATTATAGCAGTTAATGAATGACTTGTGAATCTCCTAAGATTCTGTACTGAAAGGATTTAAGTATTAGTTCCACTAGCCACATCTGCTTTGTTAATGCTGTCAGCCGAAAAGAAACATCACGTTTTCCTTCCTTAAGCAGAAACCAGTAAGTACATTGAAAGCAGGTCTTCAGCTGTTGTAAATTAGCGTAGCTGCTTTGATATCAGGGCTGATTTATACCAGCTATGAGGACCTGCCACTTTGAATCTCAACACTTTTTTTGGCTTCAAGCTTTGAAAGGATTTCAGGTGCTACTCGCAAGGGGAAGTAAGAGAATGTTTATCACTTAAAAAAAAAAAAATTAAACACCTATTGAGGAACATAACTTTTTTCAGGCTTGCTTGATATAAAGAAGTACTTTTTAAAAGTGGAAAATAAATAGTTTCTTCACTTACCCAATATGCCTGCTTCTCTTCTGTCACAACACCGGGTACTTATGTAGTTATTAGCATTAAGCAAGTGCATAAAACCATACAATTCAATAGAAAAGAACCCTATAAAAACAAAAATGGACTGGGAAAGATAATAGTGAAGTGGACAGACAACATATATCTCCAATATATACCAAGAGCCTGTTAAGACGTTCTGGTGGTTGACTTGTTTTATTTTACAAGGATCGTTGTATGAAACAAACTTAACTATAAAAAAATAAAATGGGAACATTTTGATGGTGACTGAGTCTTCTTTAGAATCTGCCACTCCAACTGCCATTGTAGTAATACCTTAACTACATTTTTCTTTTCCCTTAAGTGCTCAGAGCACGAACTCCTCCCTCTGAACATTGAGGTAACCATTCCTCCAGGGGAGAATGGGCAGAACTCTTCTCATGGCCAGTCACTGCTACTGCTAATTTAAAATGTGGGGTGGCTGTTGGATGAAACAAGGTGCTTCTTCCCCTCAGATTAGGAGTCAGCTGTTCTATGTATGCTGCAAGGAATTAAACTGGGAACTGGAATTCCTCTTGTGTGTGAGAGGCCAGTCAAATAGCCCTTGTGATCTAGAATGTTTTCTCTTACCCTCTTGCATTCTCTCCAGAAAATAAATCAGAAATACATAACCAACGTAGAAGAGTTTGACACTCTCCAGAAGATAGTGCTCCATGAAGTGAGTGCTGAGGTAGCACATGTTAGAAACTCCGCAACAGAGGCCCTTTTGTGGCTAAAAAGGTAACTTCCTAACCTTCGGTTTAATTGCAGGAGTTAAGATGTTACCCAAATCCCTTCACCAATGTAGACCAAGCTCAGAAAGCAATTCTTTCAGGTTTCCTCGCACACCTAAGTAATCCAGACATACTGCATTCAAATTTAACATCCTGGTCATGGTCCCAGTATTGGGCATACCATGGCAAGGTCAAAATACACTCTTTCTCCTAGAGAAATGATTTGAATAGTCCTCTTGCGTGACTGTTCCTGCCATGCTACTGAGTCATCCAGAGTACTTAGGCTACAGCACATAAACTTTGACTTGTAGCACAGCCTGTCTGGGAGAGGGGGGAGGTTCGGGGTTGGGAGCAGAATGTTGGAATAATTTTTATAGTGAGGTACTGAGAGCCATTGAACCAAATTGCAACGCTCTATATCAATGGTTCCCAGCGTATGGCCCGGGAGCCAGAAGTGGCCTGTGAGGATTTTCAAACTGGCCTGTGGCTCCCTTCCTGCTGGCTGCAGAAGGGAGCTGCTGCGTAAGGACCCAGGTAGAGCGTGTTTCTTCGGGGCTAAAAGACCAGTGCAAGTTCCTTGCTGCAGCCAAGAGGATGGGAGATCAGAGCTCCACTCTCTCTATAGCATGGCAAAGCATTCTGCTTAGGTCCATAGGTGCTGGGGTCAGAGGGAGGGGAGCACTGATTCCCTGGCTTCAGAAGGGAGTCACTGCCTAGGGACCCAGGTGGAGCACCCAAGGCAAATGGACACGTTGGGTTTCCCTGCTGCAGCCAGGGAGATGGGAGATCAGCAAGGAGGCAACCTCCTTGCCCAACTCTTTCTGTCTGGCTGCAGTGATGGGGATGCTGCTGGTGAAGGCAGGTGGCCCTTTGGGGTAGTAAAAATGGTATCTCTGGCCCTCAAACCAAAAAGGTTGGGAACTCTGTATAATATGGGGGAGGGGGAGAGGAAAGGTTGGGAACTCTATATAATATAAACCCCTCTTCAAGCTGGGGGGGGGGGGGTGTCAGCCCCTTCTGCCCCTCTACTTTCAGTACCTAGGTTGGGAGAATGGCTAAAAGGGGCTGGTAATGGAGCCATTTCTTTACTCAGATGAAGAATGGTTAGTCAGTATTGTGTTATAAGTGACTAGGCCAAGAGGAGACTTCACTTGGCTTTTCTTCGGGCATTTCCAGCTAGGCAATGATAGTGGGACTCTGCTCATAATGAGCAGCCTTTACTAATGTCCTGTCATGGCCAAAGTGACTTGAAGTTGTATGTGAAACCAGTGATTTTGTTTGTACAATTTGTGATGTTACACAGCCTTCCATTTCTCTAAGTAATTTGTGAGGGCTGTCCAGTGATAAACATCTTGCTTGTTTTTGGCTTCTTCCTGACAGAGGCTTAAAGTTTTTGAAGGGATTTTTGACAGAAGTTAAGAATGGAGAAAAGAATATTCAAACAGCTCTGAGTAAGTGCCATTTCCTGTATTGTTCTGACTTTTAAAATTTATATAATTGAGCTTTTTCTCACCATTATTCAGGATATGAGTACTCTTCTTTCATTAATACTAGATTAGTGTTCTCTACAGTTTGCCTTCAAGAAATACCTTCTCTGAAACCTGTAACCTTGAGCCAAATAAAATGTAATTCTCTTTAAATAGGGTATCTGGTGAGTTTTTATTTGATGAAGGATCAGGATGTGTCTGGTTTGGCTGGGAAGGTTAGTTTTTACCTAAGCAGGTAAAATACACCATTTCATTACTGTAAGATAATATGGAGACTTGCTGCTGCAGCCAGGGAGATGGGAGATCAGCGAGGAGGCAGCCTTCTTGCTGAAACTTTCTGTCTGGCTGCAGTGGTGGGGATGCTGCTGGTGGACCTTTGGGGTTGTAAAAACTATATCTAGCCCGTCAGCCAAAAAGAGAGATCAGCATCCATGACTGGATTTTTATATAGTTACTGTAAGATAATATGGAGACTTATGGAGGACAAACACCGTACGTCTAAAGTAACAATCTGGGAAAGGTAGGAAGCAGTTTTGTATGTGTGCATGCAATTTTGTATTAAAATATTAGGGTATTAAACTAACAATATTGACATGGCTTTGCAATCTATTGATGAAAAGCACAGTGTAAGAGTTAGGTATTATTTATTAGTTCAGGAGAAGCAAAGCTGCATATCCTGTAAGGAGAAAATATAATATTTTGTGCTCCTGTAGCATGTTCATGAAAGGATCTCGGAGCACTTTGCAAAGATGAAACTACATAGTACCCCATGAAGCAGGCAATTATTACAGTGGCTTTACATGAGATTTGGAGAGGTGGGGACCAAAAACTTCAAATTAAATAGGTAGCTGGCTTCCATAGGTGCTGAGCATCCTCCCCTCCTATTGAGTCCAATGGGATTTGAAGCTGGCCACCTTGACATATTCAGCCACGATTCTGTCAACTAATCTTACCTAAAAATGAAGCTACCTGCCCTAAAACTCTTCACTGGTGCAAAATGTAGCAGCTAATGGACTTAGCAACACCGGTTGCTGTGTACAGATTACTCTAGTGCCTCGCTCTCTACCGTGACTCCCCATTGCATAGAGTCAGATTCATAGTGACTGTCCTGAAATTCATAGTCTTCCATAGGCTTGGCCCATACTATCAGAGATTGCCACTGGGCAACCATAACCTCCTGTGGCATCTAGAGCCATAAAACTGTTGATCCAGTAGAGAAGTGGTTCATGAGTATGGGGAGATGCAACCTTCACAGGAGCAGAATCAAGTCTCTGGAACTTACTGCTGAATTATAATGATCAGACCTCATTGCTTTTAGAACAAACACCATCTTGGCCTCAGCTGTCCTTAATAAGCTCTTCTCTCTGCATCCACACAGAAGATATATTAACAGATGTTAAAACAAGCCAACAACCTCCTGTTAGTTAAACAACTATTTCCACTACATGTGAAGAAGGAGAGTAGATTTTACTTCCAGGCATGTGAGAGGCCGTTGGATCATACAGTGCTTGGAGCTGTACGGGTAGATTGCCTTTGCCAGCAATTGTGCATGTTCAGCACCTTTGAAAATCAGTCTGCCACTTATGTGCGTATTTGAATACTGACTTGGGCACCTTACTTTAAACAGCCAAGTGTGAAAACCTTGGCACTGACTTGCACAAGATCATGCTGTAAGTCTCTGGAAGTACCAGGAATAGAGCCCAGGTGCCCTGCTTATTTCCTGCTATGACCCCAAGTAATACTCACCATATCTGAAACTCCAGGGTAACTTTGTTTTTATTCTCATGTGCCCTTATTTTAAAGGGCTCCTTGTTATTTGATGTTTGAGTAAAGTTAATCCTTCTTATAAAATAATCTATTCCTTAGGAACTCCATGAAAATCTGTGTAAACTCAGTTATTGTTGAGTTTGGCATTGTCATTTAAAAAAAAATATTTTCTCCAAGAAAAGTCACTGTTAGGCCAAAATAGATAGGTAGACTTGATAATCCTATTGTGTACATACTAAAGTAGAAGTAATAGTATAAGTGCTTGATCGTTCTTGTTATAACCCATTCCCCATATACCCTGTGCCTTTTATTGTAAAGGCAAAAAGGGCACATTCCCTAATTATTAGGCTGACAGATAAAGCTGATTTCTCCCATTATGGCACAGTCTGCAGCTGGGGTTTACTGACTTCAAATGCAGATGATAGAAAATTGCTCATCCCCTGTACAGTGAATTTCCTAATGCAACAATCTGTAGGGGTTCTGTTTTCATCACTGATGCTAGGTAAGGGAGAACTGCTGAGGCAGATAAATATCTTATAAATTCCACCAAAGTGACAAACATTAAAAAGAATGGAATAGTCTTACAACTAGAAGATGTTTGTGTTTTTCTCTGTCCTTGTGTATGGAAAGGTTGTAATCTTCACACAAAAAAAAAAAAAAAGTTTAATGGAATTAAAGATGAATACATTTTGGAAACGTTAGTGAGGTCATCTACCTGGGAATATAATGTGGAAATTCAACAAGAGCTCCATTTTGGGAGAGTTTGAAAGGGAGGCATTCAGGATTAGTCTAGTCTTGTTGATTTTAATGGGGTCAGGATTTGACACCAAGTTTAAAGGGAATGAAACCTAAATTAATTATCTAAGGTATATACCCAAGTGGTCCATTGGCATCTCTCTCTGCATGTGCTAATGTTCCCTGCAACAGATCAGATTGGTTTATAATCTTCGTTTCTTTCTGTAACTACACAATATTCATTTGTATGTATCGGGAAAACTGAAGCTGGCCCCATGTCTGTTTAGGTTGCATTCTTCCCCAGATCAGTCTAAATGGTACATTCTGGTCTAAAAATCTATGCTAGTACAATTTAGGGTGTAGTGCCTCTGATGGCAGAAAACCTGTCAGAAAGGGATTGGAGAGGTGCAGGGGACTTGCAGCCAGTTGCTACAGAATTCAGTGTGGATAGCTCCAACTGGAGAGCGATATGGCCAAGCTATGGAATATGCTATATTCCTGTCTTTACTACTATATTTGATTTGTGTTACTCTACAGAGATATTATGTTTCATTACTTAGACCTGGTCTATACTTACTGCCATTTTCAGCAGCAGTCGAAGGGAGATATGCAAGATACATAAAATAACTTGCATATCTCCCTTCGACTTTCTAACCCTCACTTACCGGTACCTCCCTGGCTCCCCTGCACTGTGTTGAAGGGAAATGGCATCCCTTTGACTTAGCACTACTCTTCTTCCAGGGAGTCGAATTCCGGATAGGTTGAGCTGGTCTTCACTGACCACTTGATCAAATCAGAGAGTTTGAACTGCCATCGGTATAGACTTGGCCTCTGTATGTAAGAGAAATAGGTGAGACTGTGACTTCATTCTGTGTTAAAACAGCCTGATTAAATTTAACATATTCTTGGCACTAGAGTGGCTTTTTGTATCCTAAAATGTTCGTTGTACCTATTAAGTGAAATTCAGAAAACTAGTAGGGATGTTCTAGAAGTGTGAGAAGCAATCCTGAAGTAGGGAAAACATAAGCTCACCAAAGCATAGCAACGGTATGGCAATGTAAGGGTCTGGATGTTAGAAATAAGTGATGGGCCTACCTTTACAGGCCAACACAAGTGGGGAGTCAAGAGATTGTCCCATGATGATTGATGGCTTTTAAACCTGGGGGTCCTGAACAGGTCTAAGCAGGTTGTGACTACCTTCCCTTTCCTTCTGGCTAGTTGGAAGGGGGGTCCTGGATATACCTGGGTGAATAATTGGATTTTTTTGGTTAGCTGGCAGTTCCAAAAAATTGGAAGAAAAATGTTTTGCTGTCACCTGTGACCTATATCTGAAGATCCCCCCCCAAAATTTGGTGAATCGAAAAAGTCCATTTGAGGTTGAATGAAACATATTGTTCAACCCAAAATATTTTGTTTGGGGGCATTTTTAAAGGGCTAGATTCTTAGAGGCAGTGGTGGTGGGCACTTCATAACTCTAAGTCCACTGGTTAGAGTCACCTGGAACGTGGAGGACACAGGATTGAAGCCCTTGTTAACCCTGGTCTCCCTCATGCCTTAACTGCTGGACATAGTGTTACAAGGTGAGGGTGGCAGTCATGACACCTCATACTCTGTTTTGTAAATCTAGCCCCCTCCAGAATTTTTGGCTAAAATTTGTGCAGTTTGTGTCAAATTTGCAAATAGTTCTTGGTCAGCTGAAATGGCATTTTTTGGTGAATAAACTACCCAGCCAAAAAATTTCATCCCGATCTAGTCCTGAATCTGTCTTCAGTTATGGTACGTGGTCCCAGTATGCAAAAGGTTGAGAACCCCTGGTAAAGATAATCGTGTAAGAAATTGAGAACAATGGGGTAAATACCTGGAACAAAGCAAGAGTTATGTAGTCTACTCAAAATGGAGCAAAAGCTCTCCTCATGATATTTAGGCTGAGGTCAGCAGTATGCAATTAATGGGATTATTTCCCACCCCTCTAACTCATGCCCATTTCAATGATCTAGTTCAGTCATTCTCAAAGCGGGGGGGGACCCGTGTCCCTGGGAGGACACACATCCCTAGGGATGCACAGAGATCTTCTGGGGGTACGGCAACTCATCTAGACATTTGCCCAGTTTTACAACAGGCTATATAAAAAACACTAAATAAATACCCAACCTTAAACAGATACTCACCAGCAACTACAGATCAAACAGCAGAAACATTAAAGCAGCAACATATCCCTGCAACAGACCACGCTGCCAACTTTGCCCTCATATCTGCACTGAAGACACCATCACAGGACCAAATCAAGCCACCTACTCCATCAAGGGCTCATTCATCTGCTCATCCACCAATGCGATTTATGCCATCATGTGCCAGAAATGCCCCTCTGCCTTATATATTGGACAAACAGGACAGTCTCTGTGCAAAAGAATAAATGGACACAAATCTGACATCAGAAATCGCAACACTAAAAAAATCAATAGGGGAACACTTCAATCTCTCTGCTCCCTCCATTGACGACTTGCTAATAGCTGTGCTGAAACAGATGAATAACAAATCACAGCTTCAAAGAGAAACTGCAGAACCCGAATTTATATGCAAATTTGACTCAGTTGCCTTGGGGTTAAACAGGGATTATGGATTTTTCTCATTACAACAGGTGATTTGACCTCACCTTCCTCTATGTGCTGTTCCCCAGTGTTTGAATCCTAACACCTATTTTGATTTGCTGTTACAGCCTGACCTGATCCTATGTCATACACTCCCCTGCATTTAATTTCTTCCCATTCTGTAAATTTCCTATCTTCAAAGCATCTGACGAAGTGGAATTTTGTCCCAGGAAAGCTCAAGCGATAAATAAATCTGTTAGTCTTTAAAAGTGCCACAGGACTCTGTTGTTTTTCTGCAGTACCCCTTTGATACCTAAATAAATCAGCACAAAATAAAATTTCATATAGGCAATGACTTGTTTATACTGCTCTTTATTCTATACATTGAAATTTTAAGTATGTTTATATTATAATTTATAATTGTATGGTAAAAAATGAAATCAGCAATTTTTCAGTAATGGTGTGCTGTCACACTTTGGGGGGTTTTTTAATGTCAGATTTTTGTAAGCAAATTGTTTAAGGGATGTGAAACTTGGGGATATTCAAGACAAATCAGACTCCTTAAAGGGGTGTCTGGAAAGGCTGAAAGCTGCTGGTCTAGTTAGCTGGTGACTCCAACTACTGTTAAACCTGTGCTGTGATGGAAAGGTGGGAGTGAGCTGGAAGAAAATTTAAAGAACATTGTTTGAAACTTACTCTTTTTCTTTTAAGACACGGCTTATGGCAAGACGTTACGACAGCATCATGGCTGGGTTGTGCGAGGTGTTTTTGCGGTAAGTGGCTGTCATGTTAATGCAGTATTCACCTGTTAGTTCATTCTTATGATCTGTTGGATAAAATATAGTAAAATGGGAGTACCGAAAGAATTAACCGAGATGTACAGTTTGTCGGCTCTCTGCCACTGAGCAAGAGTTGGGGATATCGTTTTATGTTTAATATTTGATTTCCATGGATTTAACTATTTTTGTTTGGTTAAGAATTTTTGTTTGTTTTATATTTCATCTAGAAACATCTCTTGCCACACATCTATCTGTCTTTTCTAGGAAAAAGTTAGTTGTCAGACTATTTTAGAGGGGGTCATTAATGACATCCTTCTGTAATATTTTAAAATGCATTTCTGGAAATAGGTGCTGTCTCCTGGAGGTGTTCTTGTCTCCAGGGCATAAAACACTAGAACAAAGTGGGAGAGAAGACTGAAATTCCATACCCGTGAAAACAAGACCCACTTTACTCTCATGAGTAACCAAGGAAACATGTTGTCCTACATCCAGGCTAGCAGCTCCCCCTGGTGTGTGCTGTTATAAATTATATTGTGAAGAATATGTAAAATACCAGCCAGACGGAATAGCAAAGCTTTTCACGATTGACGGAGAAGCAGAAAGATTTGGAGTAAACCCTCCTCTACACGGCCCCTGTCCCCCATTCTCCTGCCCCCACAAAGGCTTGAGTATGGGATTTAGACTTCCAAGTGCCTGCATTGCTCTTGAAAATGGGACACAGAATCCTTTCGAAAATTTACACTTGTTGGTTATTTTAACATTTTTTAAATCTAATTTTAAAAAAAATCACTTGTAGTAACAAAATAGGCTGTATAGTCACTTTCCAAAAATCAGGTCTCTTTAAAGTGTCTCATCATGTGGATGCAGAAGTTGAAGCATCAAAAATCACTAATTACTTGGAAAATCTCATCTGAAGTTGCTACCATAGTTCTGCTCATGCATCTTTTAATCTGAATACTGTAGAATAAAATGTCTTAACTTACAAAATACCATTGAAAAGAACATAGTCACTGAAGAGAACCAGAAATTCAATGGGCATATGTAGTTTGGTTTTGTTTCTCTATCGGTCCTGTGCTTTCCAAGTCTGAGGTCATAAACTTCTGTTTCTCTCCCAGTTAGCTCTAAGGGCAGCTCCAACATATGAAGACTTTGTGGCAGCACTATCTGTAAAGAAGTTTGATGATCAGGAAGAAACTTTTTATAATGCAATGCAGAGAGACTTGAACATTTACTTGCCAGCCATGGAAAAGCAGCTAAATATCTTGGACACTCTCTATGAGGTACATGGTTTGGAGTCGGATGAGGTGGTATAACCACAGAGAGACAATATTTAGAAACGTCAGGCGCTGCATTTGTTAAGAAGATTTTCTAAACGTCATTTCTCTTCGTTGTATCTTTCCTTAGTGTGGGAGAGTGATGGAGGAATGAATGCTATGTGTGTTCTGGGGGTGAGGGGAGCTTGGGGTTTTTTTTTAGTCTTTGTTTGTGTTTAAATGCGGAGGAGCTGGGTTTTTTAAGGCTGTTACTGACTGGTTGGTGAATTCCTTTGACTAAATAATTCTGGTTTTTACACAAATGTAACAGCAGAATTAGGCATCTTCGCTCCAGTGCTCAGCACTGACACCACATATATGGTGAGGCAGCTTTGATGGTAGCACAGAGCACTGACGGTGTGCTGATGTCATTTTTCCCTCCCTGTGTTCTGTGCTTGTCCACGCAGTGATGTGAGTATCCATTTCACTGGTCGTCTCCATCTGCCCCATCTTCTGCTATGAGTGTGGCACAGGATTCTACCTTATTACCTGACCTTATTAACAGTGGTTAGTCTTGTCCCATCTTGAGATAAATTTGGGTTACATCCTTTTGTTTTATACTGATGATTCGATTGTACTCACAGCCCTTTTTTGTTTTATTTTATAATGTAAAGCTTTACTGCAAATGTTGCTTTGATGGCTAGGGTCCCTGGGCATCCCCTAAGATCAGCTCATCACAATAGATCTGCTCTCCCTACACTGTCCTAGGTACTGTCCACCCCTTTGTTTGCATGAACCTGTGTTGTCTCTTCCAGTGCTATTAGGCACTTGCTCCTAGAGCTGTTCTACCAGGAAGCTCCTCTTGCCTCATCCTTGGGGGAGAGGGTGGGAGGGGAGAAAGAGAATTCTTAAATTCACTGTGATGCCAGCCTTTTGGCTAATGTCTCAGCAGGGGGAAGCATATACATGGCAGGGGGAGAGAAGGTTGTCAAGATGCATCACCATGATCTTGGTATTAGTATCATGACTACTTCCTTCTCCCTTGTGTGGCTAACGTGGCTTCAGTGCTAAGTGTTGGAACCACTGGGCCAGATCCTCAACTGATGTAAATCAGCAAAGCCCCATTGATTGAACTGGAGTTGCACTCATCAACAGTAGTTGAAGATCTGTCCAATTGTATTTTCCCTGGTAATAGACAATATAATCTTTTCAAAAGCACCTAAGTCTCATTGAAAGTCGGGGGGGGGTGTAGACTCCCAAGTGTCTAAACCACATAGGCGCTTCTGAAAAGTTTATCCAGCGCCACCTTTTTAAAAGGGCCTATTCAGAACTAAATCCTATAACTGCTGTGCATCTGTGCAGTTTAAAGGCATCTGGCAGTCTAACAGATTTTATAAAAGTGCTTTTAAACTAGCATTTGGGGTGGGAAGTAATGGGTTTGTTTTTTGTCAATGGTGGTTACAAATGGGTTTGAAATAGTCAGTCCTAGGGGGAGTTATAGTTCCTCATAAAACCATAACACATTAGTGCAGCTGGAAGCCTGACATTCAAAAAATACCCAGGTTTGATTGAGAATTAAGGATAATGGAGGTTTCTGCCATGTTTTCCTCCCACTGCCATGAGTAAAAGAAAAGAGGTTACCACTGGTATTGTTGGAGTAAAGAATGAGTAGCATTTGCTGCAGTTAGTCAAACGATAGAAGGTGAAATTCAGTTTTGTGTAGAGAGCCAGCATAATTTATTTGGAATATTTAGTCCCACTTCATGGTTTAAGTAGGTCTTTAGTGCATAGGACTTTTGCTGGCCTTCTGCAGAGGGTGAATTTCACCTTGTATGTTAGAGAAGGAGGGGGAAGCCTTTAGAATTAAGTGCTTGAGGGAGTGATGAGCCATTACAAATAGAAGAGAAAACAACTCTTCAGTGGCACTTTGAAACCTTTGTTGCCATCTCGCAGGAGAAATGCTTTTCCTTAGGTCCAGAAACCCAAGGATGCCAAGAGGACTCTAGTGATATGCAGGGCACTCTGTACCTGGATTCCTGTGGAACAGGTTGTTTAAGCATAATTCCATGCTTGAAGCACAGCTATGTACTTAACATTTAAACTATTCTATCCAGAGAATACTAAAAATTGCCAATTTTAAAGATAGCACAAAAGAGCTAAAGGAAAAGACCAGAAACTTCAAGTTTGGTGTCTGAAGGTAGATCCCAAAAGCAATATATAAATAATAATTGGCTTGGTTTTTTTCAGAGCTGCAGGTGCTGAGCCCCTTTGAAAACTGAGGCATTTTCTAGCCATGCTTACATATAGAACAGACTTTGGGGGGGCGGGGTTGCCAGTGTTTGCTTCAGTTATTTCACTAGCTACAGTACTAAGATGAAACCACGTACTCTTGGGCTTTACACATGTAATTCTCTTTAGCATAAAGGCTAAATAATCGACACAAATGTAAGTAGAACAACCCCAGCCCATGCCCCTCAATAAGTGACTTCTTCAAGGTTACAGCTAAGGTTCTGCACTGAGGTGACGTGGGGAATATGAAAAGAAAGTAATTGTGAAGTTAGAATGAATAAAAAGTGGAGTTTTCTTTTGCTCTAATCTTCTCTCCTAATGGGAGACAGTTCCCAGCATTCATGATTTTTACCAGTGGGAAGATCCAAACTTATTTGTGCAGAGAGAAAAGGGATCTTAATGTCTGAAGTGGAACAGTGTTAGTGATCTCATTTGAATATTTAGCTTCCAAACTGGCATTTCCCACCAATCTTACCACTTCTGGTAGGCAGACAGACAGATAAATGGCTTTGCATATGTGGGGCACTCTTCAGAAGAGTTGCCTTCTCCTTTTTTCTCTGCAGAATTGGGTCTTTTTAGTTGAAAGTGGATGGCCAGGAGCTTTCTTGGGACACTGACAAAAGTAAATAACTATTCGGTAAGCCAGATTGCTAGCTATGGCCAAATTCATGCTCACTTGTTCTTTATAATTACTAAATCAAAGGAATCTTGTTCTTTCTTTCTTCTACCACCACTGATAATTTTAAAGTTCAGAGATGAAAATGTGTTGGATTTTTTTCCCCCCTGGCATGGGTTGACACTTTTTAGCTTGCCTCATCGCTGAGCAACAAGTATGCATCTTGGAACTGATCTGTCAGCTACTGGATTATAATGTGATTTTATTCTCAGATGCTGATATTGTCACAGCCCTGGTCTGCATACCTTACATGAACTGCATTGATTTGTTAACCTTGATCTGTCTGAAGTTTTACATCTGTTTCCTTTAGAAATGCTTTCAGCTTTTTCTTTTGATGTCTGACAGTTGCATACTCTCAGGGATTCTATATAACCATGGCAAAAATATAGCAGCCTTAATATACAAGGCTGCTTTTTGTGTGCTTTAGTTATTACAGTTCAGTTCAGAACTCAAGCAAAAAAACATGACACCAGCACAGTCTATCCAAGCACACGTTTGCTGAGAGATGGGTAAATCCCAAAGCAGCTTGATGGAAATACTATAGAGAACAATGGCTGTCAGCATATTTTAATAAAGACCATTATCTGTGTAATAGTGTCATTGGTGTTAGAGCAGGGCCTCTCAAATAATTTAAATAGAGATCTGCTTACAAGTGGATGGGATTTTTATTTGATTTGCTATTTTTAAAACAGCCATACTTGAGCACCTTTTCAGTACTTTAAGACACCATAATCAACAGTTGTATGTGGTTGTGTCCTAGCTTTGAGACACCATGGGTATGTTCTGGTGAACTATTAATACCCAAGTATTTAGAGGTGTAGATTAATGGATCACTGAAACATACACAGGAGTCTCATCTTGATGTGATAGTATGGCCCTTAACTTTTGAAAGCAAATTTTTTTAAATTTGGAGTTGATTTTAAATACACGTTGTTTTGGCATTTTAAGGATCCTATGCTTTCATCCTTGGAAGAAGTAATTTTATAGTAAATCAATAGTTTTCTGTAAAGTACAGTCTCTGTTTGCATTACAGCATTGAACATATTCCATGGCTTTAGAATTGTCAAACTTTTTTAGTTGCAAGATCTTGTGTATAGAAACATGCTGCAGTATTCTCCAAAGTTGTAGATTTTGGTACCCTGGGTACCGCTCTTCAGGTGTGTGTGACCATTATAGAATATTTTATTTATGAAGATTCCCCTCATTCAGTGCACTTCCTTTCCTCTAGCTACCTCTCCTCACTGCTACTTCAAACTTCACTTCAGTTTTAGCGAAAGATGGTTAAAAGAATCTCAGTTCCCCATGCAGCACTGTTAAAAGCAGTGGCCACTAAAAGCTCCCATTCACCTGACTTCACTGCTTCATTCCTGCTTCACAGCCAATCATGTTGCTTTCAGGCTGAAGTCTCTCCTTCACAAATCTAAAATGGGGAGTTTAATACACTAGGACTGTGACTATTAAAAAAAGAGACTTTGAAGGTGGGCCCAGAGCCAAATAGCCAAGCAAGAGCAAGCTCATGAAGAATATTCTGCCTTTCTTTGAAGTGTGTCTCCCTAGCTCTGCAGTGCTTTGCCAGTCAAATTAAAAATTAGTGAAATTTTAATTTGATTTACGAAATCTAAATCAAGACACTATGAGTGGTGACAATCTCTAGCTCTTATTGGTGAAAACACAGCTTCAAAGATTTGGTTGTTTCTTTCCCTGGACCTGCAGAGTGCTGATCCGAAGGTAAGGTGGAAGAGCCAGGACAACTGAATCCAGGGCCATTCTACCCTGAAAAAACTGAAGGCTTCACGCTTCCACGTGGTCTCCAAGTGTATAAAAATCATTTGTGTGGGAGGGGGACAGATTCCTAGCACACAAGTGAGACCATTCCGTAATAAGGCTGGCCATACACATGAATCATGTTAAGTGTTTTCCTGAATCAGGGCCTTAAATACATGCATGCACACTTCTGCACATGCAGATGCCTAACTTCACACACATCACCTATCGCATTAGTGTGTGTACTTGTTCAAGATGTTGGGTATTAGCTTTCTTAATAAACTTACCTTATTCTTTATCTAGAGCAGGCTCCCCCGCTGGCCCCACAAACCACGCAGTTGAGAGCCCCTGCTGGACGGTGGGAGGGGAGGGGAGTGGGTTGCATCGCGTTGCCCTGCTCGCCCAGAGCCGCGCTGCTGCCAGCAGGGCAGAGCTGGCCCCGGCCATGACTGGCATGAGGGTGGGTCAGCCCGGCCTGGCCGGAGCCAGCGGGTTGCCAGCGGGTGGCCTCTGGTTCCTGGCCCCGGCTCCGGCCAGCAGTGGCGCAGCTCTGGGTGGGCCGGGGCGAAGCAACCCACTCCGCTGCCCTCCCCTCCTGCTGTCCAGCAGGGGGCGGGGCCAACAGCTCTGCACCGCCCCTGCAGATGGGAGCCAGGGCACCTGAAGCCTGGCCCTGCCCCCTTTTGGGCCCCACCCCCAGCACCTGCTGAGGGTGCGGTAGGCGGGGCTGGCAAAGGTTGCCGACCCCTGATCTAGAGAGACACCCCCAAAGTGCCAAAGGCTTTTTATATTAAAATTTTCCCCATTTCAGTATCCTGACTAGGTTTTAGCTCTAAGCTTCTTTACCCTAATTTGTTTTACTGTTCATGGGTCCATATTTGCTTTTTGAGTCGTGTAAAAAAAAAAAAAAAAAAAAAAAGTCAACAATTTGAGGTTCCTATAGATTGTTCTGCTTTATCATGTCTCCAAGTAGTTATACTTTGCTTAACATAGCAAGGAAAGCACACTCCAGAATAAAACAACTGAAAAGTGAAGTGTTTCGGTTGTGTTTTCCTCTCCCACCTCCTTTGATTTTCCAGCCACATGTTGGATGTTAATTGTATGAACATTAAACTAGATATATAGTGAACATTGCTAAGATTTATCCTATTTAAGATGTGAAAAGGTATATGGCCTATTTTAACTTTATTTTGTCTTGACTAATAAACAAAACCTTCATTTCTTCCGTGTTGTAACCACATTGAAATCAAACCAAATGAAAGCACGCCAGACACCAAGCTGTGCTGACTCTCATAACAGAATTATATTCCATGCTTCAGATTTAGTTTTGTTGTTTGTTGGGAGGGGTTTGTTTTTGAGAAATGTTTGAAGACATCTATCAGATTTTTATATTTAGTAATAAACTTATTTTTAAACAAGCATATTCTAAAATCTCATTTGCTCTGCATGGTTTCCTTAGATGTTTTCCTCTATCATTTTTATTTATTACTTGTCACAGTGGGGTTTATAAACTCCAGTCAAGATTACAGTTCCACTATTCTAGGCACTCTGTACTCACTTCTGGTTAGTTGAAATGGCCTGTATGTATCTTTTTTTTATGAGCATGTTCATGCAAATGGAAACTGTTTGATTTATGAGAATAAAATATGATTGTGAAGAGCGGAATCCAGCAACTATTTGTGGCTTCTTGGGCCACACAAGCTGCTAAAGGTAGCTAGCTAGTTCAAAGCAGGTCAGGCTCTCCCCCATTCCCAAAATATCACCCTCTGCCTGCTGAGATCATAAAACTGGGTAGAGTGTCTCTAGCTCTAGAGCCGGGGGAATATGTACATAAGTCCAAGGTTCAGGTGAAGGCAAGTGTTGCCTGATTATTAGCTATTCTTTAGTCAGTGTTTCCAGTTTAACACGCATGCTTTGGTAGGTTTCTGCTGCCTCTAGTTGGGCTGCAAAAGTTTTATGAAAGTGAGCACTCTTGTGTACATGGGAGACACACACCTAGGGAAGACCTTGTGAATCTGTAATACTTTCATTATCACAATCAGCAATATTAGACACCCTGCAACATGACACAGTGGACTAAGCTAATAGAGAATGTCCACCATTTGTATGCTCACATTATCCCAGCACTGTTTCCATGTCTGGGGCTGGCCCTCCATGACAGCATTTGCCATCTCTTCAGAGGTTAGCTCTCCCACATGTTTAGGTAAGGCAGTACTCCAGGATGGCAGAGGAAGGGTCTTGAAATGAGAAAACGAACTGATGTGTCTTCATTTAAGTAGCATCATGGGCATGGAAACTACTGTACAATGATCATAACCTGTTTCCCTGCAGGCCACTGTTCATCTGGTGTAGGTTAGAGGCATGCTTGCATCACAGGACTTCATAGGGGGCCCTCTCTGCTGCTAGTGGATGGGGTGGGAAAAGGTCCTATTGATTTCACCAGCTCTCAGTAGCCTGCAGGAAAAACTAACTCCTGGACAAAATGGATTCTGCCTACTTCATAATAAAAAAAAGCTGGTAAATAGTGTCATGGTCTCCACCGTGAAAACACCTAATAGTGGAATGGTGGGTTGTCCAGTTGTCATCCATACTGTCCATTGTGATGGTGTCAGATATGTTTTAATAATGGTGGTTGGTTGGTTTGGTTTTTCCCCTGGGAAGGTGGCACATTATTTGTATCTTAACTTTTTCAAACTGCTTTGATCACCAAGTTGATAGGTCACATTTTTATTAGTACGTGTTTCTGACAACACCACAGAACACTTGAAATGTTTTATTCTCATGTAGTTGTTTGCCCTCACTGGATGCTGAACTATGTGGGGGGGGGGGGGGCCCCACACGGCGGGGGAGCTTCCATCTTTGTTGGACTAGCTTCACAAAGGGATTTAGATTCCTGAAGCAGCCTTGGGAGTCTAAGTCCAACATTTAGGTTCCAGTTCCATTCACAAAAACTGGCTCTTTTTTTTCTTTTGTGAAAAAGGGGCTGACCTGGCTTAGGTTCCTAGCACTGAGAGGCTGTAAGAGACACACCTCCGTTTAGTCTGTCAGAGACGTGGCCATGTCCCATTGAGCATCTGGCCCCTAAGCCCCTCTCTTCTGCATGGAAATAGTAGCTGATTTTGTGTTTGTGAATGGGATTACCCAGAGATAAGGTGTCAAGGATGTGGACCTTGCCTTTGCCATCAAGAAAAGTTCTTAAATAATCCAGGAAATGGCCACTTACTGTATCTTTATTCTAACTTTTGGTAATTGAACTGTATGATTATAAAATTTTTTGATCGGTTTCAGCAAATGTCCTGTCCTTGTGTGTGTTGCAGTTACTTTTAAAGGTTCCCTGTTGGTCAGCTATTAACTAAATGCTAAGGAACTGATTTTTCTGGTGCCTCAGATGGTAGTTGTTGGTGCCAGATTATGCAGGTTCAACTGAGCGATAGTAGCGACCCACTCAATCAATCCAGAAATCAGCACCATTAACCCCCTGACAAAAAGAATAATGCTGCGTCAACTGGAAGTCATTTCCAGTCAGCGCAGCATAGTGAAGACAGTGCAGTAAGTAGACAGTAGGAAGTTGATGGGAGATGCACAAGCTACTCTATGTAGCTTGCTGGCAGTGTAGACCAAACCAAAGACAAATGTCAGTGCAGTTTCACTCAAATTAGTTTATTGGACTAGTCTGTATGATGCTATATCAGTCCCTCTTATGCTCTTTGCTTCTTCCTTCCCCACTTCCAGTGCTTCAAAAACCTTTTACAATGAGTGATAGCCCAGGCTGCTGAAAGCTACATTTGGAATTGCAGTAGGAGCTGGCTTAGCGACAGGAAATAATACTATTTCTGTTTAGAGGTGAATTTTCAGAGTGCATTTAAAGGCACATTCAGACATAGGGAGTCTAAACCTTTGAGGGTCTTGGGTAGAATTGAAGGTGCAAATTTGGATCATTTGGTGAAATGTCTCATGATAGAGCCATACAAAATGACCTGTTTTTAAAATGCCCTTCTGCTTCTAGCACCTATCTATTTCCTGACTCTTCCCGTTCCCTCCCTGTTCTCCCCTCTCTGGATCCAACAGCTTCCCCAACTCCTCCAGTCCCTCCCACTTTTTTAGCCGTTGTGGCTCCCTCTCCCCTCACTCTTCCCTCGAGGGTAAGATTGAACCCCCGCTTTCTCACGGTTCTACATGCGGCCAGGGAGGCACTGAAATATACAGCCTCAGCAATGCCTGCACACTGCTCCCTTAGCCAGCAGCAGCTGTTTGGAGCCCTGCGGCCCTCAGTGCTCAGCCTCCCTTAGCACAGCCTGCACTTCTGCCCTTCATCTTCTCCTGGGGCCAGGGGTGGTCTTAGCAATTCAGGGGTCTGGGCCAAAAGTCAAGGATGACCCACCCCCCATGCCATGTGGGGGCCAGGGCCCCCCCAACCATATACACGAACTAGGCGGTTGCCAGGGGCACCAAATTAGAAGTGAATTTTTTTCTCTGTTTTAATAAACAGATTAACAATATATTATCATTTTTCTCTATACTAAATGTGGGGGTCAGGGCACCAAAGTCACAGTTCCCCTAGGGCACTAAAAACTCTTGGGCTGGCCCTGGGGAGTGCCTGTCTGTGAATTTTGCCCCCCCCCCATCACCAGGGCCCCACCAGACCACCCCTCCCCCCAATAGCCTTTCAGAACCCCCCGGCTCCCTGTCAGCGTAGCAGAGCCCCACCAGACCCACTGCTGGGCTCCCTGACCCCTGCCAGGCCCCATTCCTTGCCAGGCTCCCCTGACCCCTGCTGCGGGATGCTGTTGGCCCCCTCCTCTGCCACGGGATGCAGCCAGGCCCTTGCGCTCCCCAATCCAGTCCCAGCTGGGCTCCCTGGCTCCCACCATGTGATGCCCCAGTTTCATCCCTGCTGGGTTTTCTGACCCTGCTGCCTGGCCCTGCGATGCCCCCCTGCACACCCCCAGTTGCTGGGCTCACAGGTCCCCACCATGGGACGCCCCAGCTTTGCCCCCACTGGAATTGCTGCTTTGTTGCCCCGGAAGATGTGGCACACCTGCAGCTGTGCAAACCTGGATAGCTATGGGCTATGGGCTGCCAGGTACAGGTAGGATGTGTTACCAAATGTGCCCATAAACTTGGAGTATGCTCATTTATTAGGGTTACTTTCCTTGGGGGTGGGGAGCGTTGTACTCCTATCAGTGTACTGCTTGTGTTACGTGTGTTTCTATATGGAGCTTACTTCTCCCTTCTGCAAGTCCCCTCCCAGTGGAGCTACCCTTGCAGGACCTAAACTTCCCAAGACTGGGTTTCTAAGTGCGTCTGAGCAGATCGGGTCTAAATGATTAGGGGGCTGGGGCACATGACTTATGAGGAGAGACTGAAGGAACTAGGCTTATTTAGTCTACAGTACAAATAAAGCCACTCTTCAAATTATTTGTCACTGTTTTTATTAAAACCTAAAGGGGGGAGGTTACAGGTGGGTGTAGCTGTGGGTCTCTAAAAAGTAGCTCTGGGGGGGACTGTATGTTGCAGTGTACCAGGGGGATGGGTGGCCTTCAAAGAAATTCTTTGAAGGACTATGGGGTGTGGGAGGCAGACACGGCTGAACTGTATGGAGTGGAGCCCGTACATTAAATCGCCTGCGTCTGCAAAGCAATCATGCTCTTGAGCAGTTCTGTTTGCTCCTTCATCACGCTTATCAGTTCGTCCCTTTGTTTCTGCCTCCTCTGTTGGGAGTCCTCTCTCCAGGCTCGATTCTCCCTCGTGGATTCCTGTGCTGTTTTCAGCAGGTTCTGAAACATATCCTCCCTGTTTCTTCGAGCACGCCGCCGAATGTTTCTCATGCGGTCAGCTGGAGTAGACACCGGCCTTGTGAAGGTCGAATCTAAAAAAAAAAAAAAATAATAAAGCTGTTGTTAACACATAGCCTAGATAACCAATGTAACCTTCCAGTAGCACATTCCACTGGACGGTGCAGGGCAGCCAACATCCTATGCTTCGCTGAAGCGGACAAGGTACGTCCTAATAGAAAGCTTACTGGGGGCTAACATTCTGCATAGGACACACAGATGGAACCCGATATCTCTCTCCTCAGAGTGCCCCTGCCAGCTAGAATATATATCCTACATGCCACCGGTTGCAAGCCAGGACCGTATGCTGCTGCACTGTGTGCTACCATGGTTCCCAGGGCTGTGCTTTGCAGCTGGCGAGGCAGAGTATCCGTCTTTGGGAGCGTAGACACAAACGCTCTCCCATCTAACCTGAGTAGTAGGCTCTGGAGGTACATTGAGGAAACCTTTACTGACCTAAATACAGATGATTTTTTGACAATCACTGCTTGTGTTGATGCACTTCTAATGAATGCAGAGTAAAGAGCGTGCACAGCAGGGACCGAGAGAGCAAGCACCCCCGACAATGATATTTTAGCAGGAGCCATAGCTCCACGAAAGAGAACCTTACCGGAACCCCCCTCTGCTGCCTCAGAGGACATGCTGCAATTCATGTCTTGGGTGGAGGTCTCAGCGGGGGTGCAGAAGAGCTCCTGGCTACACGCTGTTGCGCTTTCCTCCAGGTCATCCTCCATCTCCTCCTCCTCATCGATCACGTCCTCATCCTGCTTGGGTCTGGCATTCACTGGATGGGGGCGGGGGGCGGGGGCGATGTGTCCACGGGACTCTTTGCAGTGGTTGTGGGGTCCCCACTGAGGATGGCTTCTATCTCTTTGTAGTACCTGCATGTAGCAGGCGCTGATCCCGAACGGCAGTTTGCCTCCTTCGCTCGGTGATAGGTTATTCTTAGCTCCTTCACCTTTGATCTGCACTGCACAGTGTCTCTATCATAGCCTCTCTCTGACATGGCCCAAGAAATTATGCCAAATGTATCATAATTTCGCCTGCTGCCGCGTAGCTGCGCCTGCACAGCGAACTCTCCCCAGATGCTGATCAGGTCCAGCACCTCTGCCGTGCTCCAAAGGGGTGCGCATCTTCCACGACGGGCCGCCATTGCTACTGATGATTGGAGCTGCACTCCACTCCACGAGGAAGAGAACAGGAAGTGAAACAGATGAGAAATTCGAAAATCCCAGGAATCTGATCAGGGCGGGGACTGTTTCGTCACGGCCACAGAGCGGGTGGGGGAAGACCAGAGAGGACGATTTTGGAATGCTGGGACACTTCCAGAGGCCAATCATTGCACGGTAAGCGTACACACAAGTGGAAAGGCGCAACAGCTGTTCCACATTCACTGCTACCACCCTCGTCGAGGTGGTTTTTGTATTGCGCTACAACAAGGCAGTTAATGCGGAACAGCCCTATTGCACGTGTGTACGCTGTTGTTGGTATCACGCGGTAATGATTGTTAATGCGCGATAAAGTGATCGTGTGTGCAAGGCCTCAGAGGCAGGATACTGTGCCTGGTTCCAAGAACACAGAGCTAACCAGTAACAGATGGGAGTTAGTGTGTGAGGCCTTTGGGCATCTGCTCCAAAATCACATAAAGGCCACATTTTGGGCCAGACCTCCTTGCTTGCAATATATTTTTCAGGAGATGGCAGTTCTGTAATTGTCACACACAGTGTAGGTAGGCAGGGGGAGCTAAAAAATCATGAAAGAGATGAGAAGCCATTTAAAATTAATGACTCAGAATTTTTAAATTATGAATGTTTGAGGCGCAATGCTATTTAAATTTGTGGGCCCCAGAACGGCATTCCGGTGCGGGCCGGTTTACTTTAACCCCTGAGCACAACCTGCGCCTCTGCCCTTCCTCCTCTCCTGTGGACATTATTGTCACTGGCCAGGAGGCACCACCTGCATCTCCGGCATCAGACCTGTTTAATTTTATTCACTAGCATTAAATGTTTAAAAATATGTAATTGTCCCAGTTTCTCATTTGAGCTTAGGACTGAAGCTGCACAGAGAATTCATTTTCAGCTTCCCAAATCAAAGCTGGCGTAAGCAGTTTTAGCAACGAGACAGTGTTGGTGTCCTCATGAGAGCTGTCACGTGACTAAAAAATCTGTGTGTGGTGCAGCTGCATGACAAACAGTTGTTCCTCACATTTCCTCTCTAGGAAATAAAAGCGCTCATGACTGGGGCCTGCAGGGGAACACACAGCAAGCTGTTCTCAGCTACACTATCATTGCCTACAATTTTATCACATGCCAAATATCAAAGAACCATAAGACTGGAAGGGAGCTCAGTTAAGTCATCTAGTCCAGTCCATTGTTATATGTGTGAATTAACATCTTAAAGACCAGCCAAGTAATCCTGTTTGTTTTCAATCAGCTAATTCTGTATGAGCTCACTTTACATTTAAAAGTCTTATACTGCTTTTGAAGGGAAACAAAGCATACACTATATGCAGGAGGAAGATACTAATGTAGCCTGAAATCTTATCTGCTAGAATGAGTCACAGCAGTCACTTCTATAAAAATGTTCTCTCTGGCTGAAGTCCTACTGTAAACTTAATAAGGGATGCAAGTCTGTGCTGTATAAAAATGCTTTATGGCATAAAATGGCCTTAATAGTTAACAAATGGGCAGAACCCGTCTGCCACCAACGCCCAAACACTGGAGGACAGAGGAACCAGCGTGAGGGAAGAAAAAGTGTAAAGAGCTTTTCAAAGAAGTGGAATCAGTGGCGTACGGAGGTCGTCCACTCTGCCTTGTGCAGTTCCCCACTGACAAAGGGCAGGAGGAAGTCCCAACACCTGGGACCCTTCCCCTCATGCCTTGTGCGGGGGGGAGCGGGGCTGTGCACTGGGGTGGGGGGATATGACTTGACCCCCCCCCCCCCAAATGCCACATAGCCTCTGCTGGGCTGCAGGAGGGGGGTACCAGGTCTGGATTAGAGAGGCCTCAGCCAGCGCAGTGACGCTCCGGCCCTCAGCCAGACTGGTGTGGCCCCCCGATGCTGGAGGGGGCCTGTCAGCTGCTGGGGGGGGTGGGGCCTCCCCGACACCAGTCTGGTCAAAGGCCGGGGCGTCGCCGCGCTGGCTTGCTGGGGCACCTCTAATCCTATCCAGCCCTGGTGCTGCCGCGGGGTTGGCCCAAAGCCTCCGCTGCAGCTCTGCGCCTAGTAGCTTGCCCCCGCCTACCCCCACTGCCCTTCCATCGGTGTGGTACCGAGTGGAATTAATTTATTTTGCATTCCTAACCCTTTCTTTAGCCTCTAGATAACACCACAGCGTTTCAGGAGTAGGTTTATAACAGTGGGAAAGAGTTGATGCTGGATTTGTGCTGCAAGAAAATAGATTTTTGGACTAAGCTGAAGAATGAGAGCCGGCAGAAATGGCTGCCGCTTGCAAGCTCTTATTAGTCCAAACCCAAAAGTATTGTGTGGGAGGCCAACAGAGGTGGCCGTAGGCTACCTGGGGCCCTAGGCAGAGGCCCATTGCTGGACCCTCTACAACCTCCGCACCGGGAACCCCAGCCCTCCCCACAGCCCTGGGTCCCCGTGCCTCCCACTGCCCCAGGTGTGCAGGGACCAAAGCGGCACACAGGTGAGCAGCACAGAGCCCTGGTTTGAAGCTGCTCTCATGGAGGAGATGCACCCTTGCACCCCTATTCTCAGCAGTGAAATATTGGCTTTTGTGGCCCCTGTCTGGTGGCATGATTTGAAATTTTGTCTTTCTTTACCCCCATAAATACCCCAAATAACCACCCAAATGCTTTTCTCCAGCTTGAATGCCCTCTCTCCCCAGGCACACCTCAACATACCCTGGGTGATCATGGAGCTGTGTGCTTGTCAGGGGAAAAATGAGAAAGAGGGGTGTTTTACAGTAATGAAGCAATGCTGTCATTGCACTCACTATCATGCTTCTGTTCGTTGTTTATTGTGCTTCTACAAATGTGCCCTAGAGGCTCCTCTGTGTTTGATTAGTAACTGACTGGTGCTCTGGCATAGCCCGATTTTGCAGAATTATTGTCACCGAGCGGGCAGCTTTCATTCGTGTAGCTTTGCGCTTCAGGACAGGGGTGAGCACCTCACAGAATGCCATGAAGGTGGCTTTGCACATTCAAAAGTTCTGCAGCCGCAGCTAGTCATTACAGACCTGCACTACGATGCACCATTCAGTACTTGTTTTGCACACCCAAAATCAGAAGTGCACACTTTGATCCATGAATGCAAACAGTAATATGACATTGTTTGTTGGCATGGCATACAGCAGGTCAGGGGCCTCGGATTCCTTTTCTGATTGGGCACTCATGAGATGCTACATGGCCAGCCGGGATGTTTTCAGAACACTGACAGTAATAGTGCAGGATCCATCCTTTCAGATTGAGGAGACAGGCACACGGGAAAAATTCTGTGAAACCCGTGACAGGATGGAAGTCATTGGATCTTTGAGCCCACACCCATGATACTGCAATCCTCTGTACCTTCCCACAACTCCTAGAGGCACAAAGTGGTAAAAGTACAGTGGGATAGCTGCCCACAGCACACAGTTGATGCTAGAGTACCAGCTGTGAATGCACTTCCATACTACAAAGAGCACTGTGTGGCCAGGCACAAGAGTAATTTACTGGGCTTTTCAGTCATCTCTGTAACTTGTGTCAACAACCCTTCCGCGTCTAGTCAAGGCCTAAGACACCCAAGGTTTGCGTGATCCAGAAACAGAATGAAAATCCTAGCTATTTGACCGGTTGAAAAAGCCACTCTGTTATTCACTCCGGGCTGCACTGCAAGGCGTCCTTTACAAGCCTGTGGGAGTGGAACAGCTATTGAAAAACACAGATTTGAAGAGGAAAAAAATCAGAACTTCGCTCTGCAGTTCAAAAAATACAACAAAGACACAAGTGTTGAATGCCAGCTTGAGCTGTTAACGCTGAGCTCTTTCTGTAGTCACAGGCCTGGGAGATAAGTTATTTCTTAATATTTGCCATTACAAGGATTGGGTAAGGGAAGACTCATGCATAGCTGCTGGTCCTGAAGAAAAAATAGAGGGCAGGGCAAGATGCAGAAAATCAGCCATGTATATCATTTTGTGATCCATGGCTGTGCAATTCAGTCCAAGATGTAACCACACTCAAGTAATACAGACCTTTTTTTTTTTTTTCCTGTTTAGTAATTTAAGACATTTTGACCAAAGTAGCTGTTAAAGAAGCCTAAATTCAGGATTGGAATACCAGGCATAGAGAGCAAATGTGTGCATCATTGAATAAAAATATGCCCAGGCCTTGGAACCGCTTATTATATTCTGCTGTGGCACAGGCCCCAGAGATGCTGAACACCACTGCACTCACAGAATTCAATGCAAGATCAGAGCCTAAGCGTGTAGACTGGGGAGCCAGCCTTGTCCAAGAACCTTTTATTAAACTTCTCTTACAACTCTCCTAATCTCCAATCTTAGCAAAAGGTGCCCCCTGGCTTTGCTGCTGTTCTGGTTTTCATGGCTAGGTAAGGTTTCTCCAGGATCTATGGATACCACCCTCATGCTCCTTTGGCAAGGGGATGCTACTGATGCACGTGCTCCTGCAGCAGCAAGTGTGGAGATCTGACTCTCCTGTGCTCCCAGCTCCAGTTACCAAGGGACTCAGCTCCCCAGCTCAATCACTATGCAAGCTAGCTGAGTCCTAACTCTCAAGAAACAGATACGCTCTGTATCTGTGTGTCTGCTTGGGGTGAATACTGGCAGCTATGCCAGAGAGAGAACAATTACTGGCCTATTGAGACTCAATAAATGTGAAGCGTATTGATATATTTTTGTATTGACCTGTCTTTATGGAGGGGCCACAGCTCTCTGACTATGGCTTTCAGCCAAGATTATTCCAATTAATTTAGCATTTGTTTCCAGTGTTGATATTGTCAGCTCATCTGTAATCTTCAGAGACCAGACATGCTTCACATAGTTTCCTATAGGTCAGATTTTCCACTTGGTTTTTGCTTAACAGCTGGTACCCAACCTCCTTCCTGCCACTGAGAAGCTGTTCATCATCGCACTGTTGTCCCTTCACCATGGCTTACTTACCGTGCTTTCTCGGTAACTTGATATTTGAGCAGTGGGCTCAGGGATACAACACTCTGCTAAACTTGATGCATAACAACATCTCTCCTGCACGTCATGTGGCACTTGAAATTTCCCAAAAGTGATGAAGCATCAAGGCTAAAAAAGAAGCTGAATTGATCTGCTGACTGAAGGAAAGGCATAGGCATGCACCTTATGTATACAGAGGTGGCCAGGCAAAAACTTTATTCCAATCATTGTGAAAGGTAATAAATTAAAGTTATTCAAAATAAAATAGCCCATGCCAGGAATGTTTAGAAAAAGTAAATGCGCCAATGCTAATCTTAACTTTGCTCCCATGCACCTTCCATGCTTCATTTACTGCTTAGAGACCTTGCAGCAGTTGCTACATGAACCAGATGTGCCTGTCCTGTTGCATCTGTGAATTACAACAACATGGGCTTTTGCAGCATGATTATAAGATTTGTACGTATCCCTCCAGCCTATACTAGACAAAGGGGACTTTCAGATCAGCATTGTGAAAGTGCATATGGTGCTGGGGAGGCAAATCGTAGGGGAAAGTTGTGACAGTTGTGCTAACTGTAATGGACTCCCCCCCAGCTCCTGTCACATCCAGAGGCCCTGCCATGTAAAGGTCAGACTTGGCCTCTAAACATTGTAGACACCATAAGTAATGGCAGGTAAGGTATATAGCTCTTCTAGGCAGTGAGCTGGCAATTCAATTATTGCATAGAAAGTTATAATACTCCTGGAGAATAAAATAAAAACAGATTTGAGACCTTAAAAGCTCTGGCCAAAATGTTCAAAATTAGAGTGACTAACGATAGACTCCGAAATCCATATTCATAATCCAAAGCCCCTACGCATAATAATCCATCTGATTCTCAGAAACACTGTTTACTCATAAATCCCACTGAAGTTGATGAGTCTGCAGGGGCTCTGTGTGAGACATATTGCAGCCACACGCAGTGTCGTTGGGAAACGTAATATAGTCAATTCTTTGGTTATGGACTTTCTTCTAAGCAGCTAACGAAGAGTTTCCATTTGCCAAACACAAATTGCCTTCAGTACAAAGTGAAAAACCTAATTAAATAAAAGACAACATTTCCTTCCCAAAAGAAAAGTTATTTGCACTCAAGATGCAATCAGGAACAATTTAATTGTACCACAGAAAACTAATTAGAAACTACTCCTTACAGGTGCTTGCTAGCAAATTCTGTAAGACTTATCAAAAGGAAATTATTCCAGCCAATTTTAAGGAAATGCTGCATTATTCATGTTTGCTTATCCTGTCACTGAAAATCCATGACAGATCAGTCATCTGTTCCACAATATCTGATCTATTGAGCCAGTGCACAAGAGTTTCTTAAACCTTTTAAGGTTCCTTTTTCTTTATGTTTGGTTAACCCACATGTCAAAATTTGTGACACATTCTAGTTTTTATATGCACTGCTATCTCTGTCCCGCTCATTCATTAGCTGCAATCTTGACCACTTACACCACTACAAGATTCCAAACAGATTATTAAATGTAAGAAACACCGGAAATGTTTCTAACAAAATCGCAGCTCAACTTACTGTTACCAAGGGACAGGAGCAGCTAAGTGTTTACTCCAGCACTTTTGGGTATGTTCCAATATTGACCCATTACTTTTGCGTGGGGAATGACTAGCTCAGACTCTGTGGAATCAGATACTCAGTTATATACATTAGTGTGGTATCATTGAAGATAGTGGCATTATGCCAATGTACACCCGCTGAGAATCTAGTCCTATATGTTTTATCAAATAGAATGAATCCATGTGGTTTGCAGCCAATATAATTATTATTCAACAGTAAGATAGGCCATTAATATTGTATAACCTCTAAATATAAAAGTATTTTCCAACACCTCTGCTATATGACACACACCTTCGTTCATTAGATTGCTTTTACCATGCCATGGATTGTCCAGTTAATCTTTTTTCCTCCTGCAATTTCAATGTTGGATATTTTTCATTCAATGTTTAAGGTATTTTGGCCTCAGAGAAGGTAAGTCACAGTTCAGTCAAAGATTATGATGAAAAAAGAAAGGAGATGCAACCATTTCGTCCTGAACAGGACACAGCAAATTGGTGCCACACATACAAAAAAAGGGAAACCATAAAAACTATTAAACAGTCACACATTGGCACCAGGTCTCCAATTGTACAAGAATCATATAACTACGTAATCAATACAATGTGTCATATTTTTTTAATCACATGTAGATTGGAAGAGGGGGAAATCTTAAAATTACTTGTCACATATCTAGCTCCTTCCTCATCCGAGAATAACAACATTACATTATGCTACTTGATAGCTCCTACCGTAAGGCCTGATCCAGAGGCTGTTGGAATTAGTTACAAAACTTAGGGCAGGTCTTCACTGATGACAGCAGCAAATCCGCTGCCATCAGATTGATTTTTCCAAATCGACTGAGCAGGTCTGTGAAGACCCCACTCAGGCAATTGGGAAGCCAATCTTGAAAGACCACCCCCCCCTCTGCTGAAGGAGTAGTGCTGAGTTGGAGGGAAGGCATCTCCCTTTGACTCAGTGCACTGAAGACACTGCAGGAAGTAGGTGGTAAGCAATCGGAGGAAGATACGCAAGGTATTTTAAGTACTTTGCATATCTCCCTTTGATTGCTGCTGAAATTGTGCCACAGTATAAACCAAGGCACCGTTATCATTTGATTTTATAAGTGCAACAGTGTGCCCCCCATATGTGTTCATTAGTTAATCAGTATATGCAACAATGTATCACTTAGTATTTTTCAAGCCCTCAAAAATATGCAAGGTGCTTAAAGACAAAGGTCGAGCTGTTTAAAGAGGCAATATCTTAGACCCACTTCTGTTGGTGAAAGAGTCAAGCTTACACATAGCTTGAAAGCTTGTATCTTTCTATAACAGAAGGTGCGCTAATAAAAGATATTGCGTCATCCACCTTGTCTCTTTAAGAGCCTGGGACCAACATGCCTACCACATTACTGCAAACAACACATTTTAAAGGTAGTTAGGTATTGCTTTGCTCAGTGTTGCAAAGGTGATTAACTAAATACCTTTGAGAATCTGATCTTCAGTGACTTAAATAGCTAAGTTGCATTCAGGGCTGACCTCAGGGGTAGGTAATCAGAGCATTTGTCCTCGGCTCCAACTTTCAACAAATCAGGGACATGGGGGTTTGGGGTTTCGTTTTTTGCTTGGCTGTTAAAGGTTGCCGAAAGCATTTTCTTCCCTGGGCAGTAAACTAGGCCTAGCTCTGGTTCCATTGTCAAGGCAACTTAAGCATTTAGGAGGCCGTCTGACTGAACATCAGTGAGTCTTAGGGTCCTCAGTCACTTTTGAAAGTAATTTAAATCACTTAGGCCTTGCACCACCTAATGGAGCAACATCAAAATCTCTTTAAAAATCTAGGCCAAAGTCCCTGCTCTTGAAACACAGCTTATTTAAATTCAGCATGACTCAGCAAGTGATGCAACAGCCAAAAGAGAGGGGGAGGTCAAGGGTGAGGAAGACAAGAGTTCAGGTCATCCGCACACCAGCCTTTTTTATTTGCTTGCCACAAACATTCATGAGAGTGAGTTTTTGTTCTTCTGATGTTAGCGAGATGAGTCTTCTCTGCACAGATGCCCACAATCACATGCAAATAAGGCCTTCGTGTGTGAACATGAGTATTCATAATTCATTGATTATTTGCCTGTTTTAAAATGTTCAGTCCTCCAGTAAAGGAGCAGGAAACAATACCACTTGACCAATCACACATACCCCAAACAGCCAGAGAGACCATTTTCCCATAGGTTGAAATTTGTTCACATAACATTCAATAGCAAATAAACTGTAAACAATTAAAGTGTAAGTCTGTTTATGATCAGAAATGACCTACAAAAAGATAATTCCCCACCCAACACTTGAGAGCACTGAAGCAGCACACTATTCTTTGCCTTATGATATGAGGCACATCTATATGTATATAAAACGGACTTCCAGACATGATCATTGCTTTGTAGGCTGTTATGAGTAGTTGTGCTGTGATAACATCCCATCCCATTGTGCTGGCATTGTACCAACACAGAACAAAAACAACAGACCCTGCCCCCAAAGGGCTTGCAATATAAGGAAGTGTAAAGACTTCCACTCACAAGGTTTTTCCAGAATAGGGCATCAATCCCATACAGAGTCTGAAGCGCTCTTCCAAAAACCATTTGTGCAAGTACATAGGATCGTAGTGGTAACTAAGGCATGAATTTGTCTCTAGTCTCAGCCCACAAATATTTTATTCCAACATAACTGTTGAATGACTGAGGAACAAGTGTGTTATTTGTGCACCCTGGGGGCCCAATTCTATGCTGGCCTATACCCAATGCAAATTATTTGAAGGCTGTGGGTTTGTATGGTGTGGATGTCATGGTCGAAAGTGGTTCTCTCTCTGCAAAGTCATATGTAGATCACCCCCTTGTCAGCCAATGGGATCTCATGGGACAGGGCAGCAAAGGGCTTTCTGTGCCTTCTAAAGTAGTGTGGTAATGTGGTCTGCAGATCTCAGATGGCTCAGACCAAACTTCATAAGGAATCCTGAGACCACCTGGTCAAGTGCAGAGCCAGGTTAGGCACCTTTATCTTTATTTAGAAGCTGTAAACTTAATGGTTTTGCACTTCATGTTGTCCTATTTGAACAAAATCCTGGTGTATAAAGAGCCTTTTTAACTTCACTGCACTTTGTAAGAGAGAAAAGAGCAATAGCAGCAAATTTATCACACTGTTTGCAACATGTTTTTAAAACTAATTCCTTGGAGCCAATAAAACGGAAGTGAAACACTGACTATCATTACTGCCAGCAGATGGTTCATGGGTCTTTAGTCTAATGCATTAATGCAATGCATCTGAAATCCAGCTTTTAATTATGCTTCACATATTATAAATCAAAAAGCATGAAGCAGCTTGAGATTTACAGGAAATCTCTGAATGCTCAGCTGCTGTGAACCACCTCTTTTCAATTCCAGTCTATATTTCCCATCTTTTTTTGCATGCTGTGACAAAAAGGACCTTAGTATTCACACTCTACATACCACTGTATTAATATTTATATAAAATATGCCTTGGGAGGTATCATTTGAGAACTAAGCACTTGCTGGTCAATCATATCATGGGTAAATGTATATAGCAACATTATATGTAAAGCTATAAATTTCCCCAGTAGGATATTGTTGCACGTTGAAATCCACAGAGACTTGAGTAGGGAAATGGTGTTAAACAGGCCTATCCTAAACAGAGAAATGTATGTTTCCTTCTGTTTATTTACAATTAGAAAACAGGGTTCTTGACACAGGAATGGTGGGGGTGGGATGGGGGGGTGGAATGGCGTGGGACAAGGCAAAGCTGCATTTCAGCATACGCAGCAGAGAAGAAAGAGCATGGCGCTACCTTCACCACCAGAATCCACATCACCTTTTTTACTGTTTGACTAAAGTTTGTTTTGAGGGGTAATTCTCAGCCAACGCCTTTTCAAAGGGTGACTGGACTATAAAAGTGTAGAACCACCTCATGGGCTCTCTCCTCATCTCTCTCCCTCCCTTTCACAGAAGACGACAACAGAACCAGCCCTTTGACTGGCAGTGGGGTGGGGGGAGAGACTTTGACAATGTTGTTTTATCTTTCTTTCACTTCTATGTTTAATCATTTAAAATCTATCCCATTGTAGTTAAACAAACTTGTTTTATTTTTTTAAATCAAAGCTACGTCAGTGTTTTGTTTAAACTGAGCTGTTTGGTAACTCCATTTAAAGTAGTAGTGGTTGGATATTGACCCTTTACAGGGGCATTGGACCTCTTATGTCTGAACTGCCCGTAAGAGGGTTGGGCAGTGCAGAACACAAACTTTGGGGAAAATTCAGGACTGGGAGAGTGTTGGGGGCCATCCTACAAGTGGTAACTAAAGCTGGTGGAAGCAAAAATGTGACACGCATGGTGCTGAGAGGCGGTTGGGGTCAGAGCTGTTGGAACAGGGCTGCAGCTATACAGCCACTCGGGATGTGACTTGCACGTCTACACTAGTAAATTAAGTTGACTTAAGCCTGCTTAAATTGACTTAATTTACTCTGTGTCTACACTACAGTTTCCTTAAAGTCGACTTAAGCTACTGCTTAAGTCAACTTAAGGAAATTTTAAGTCAACTTAATAAAACCTAGTTTTACTTCAACTTTCTGGCTAAGTCGACTTTATTAAGTTGACTTAAGCCAGTGTAGATGCACAGTGGCCCTAAATTGACTTTAAGGGTCCCCAGGGCTCCTCCACTGACCTCCCTCCCAGCGTGTCTGGCACAGCCAGAGCCTGGCGTGCCCACCCACAGAGCAGGACACTGCTCTGCCCACCCGCTCCTGCACCTGTCCCTGTCCCTGTCCTGCTCAGCCCCCGTGTACTTTGGTACAATGAGGAGAATGCTGAGCTCCCTGGCACTTTTGAAGGGGTACCCCCCTTCCCACCATGGACCACTCCCAGGTCCACCTAGCCCCTACAAGTTGACTTAGGCGTCCAGTGTGGATGCTCTAAGTTGATTTGGCAAGGTTGACTTTTAAGTCGACCTAAATTTACAGTGTGGACATGCTAAATCGATTTAACAAACTTGACTTAAAGTTGACTTTGTTAAGTAGACTTAGCAAAGTTGACTTATTTGAACAAGTGTAGACATAGCCTTGGTGAGCAGTTCAGGTCGGTTGCTACAATCATAAAGTATTATGGTGGTACCCAGGATTATGGGGCAGGTGCTGCCATAAACTCTCACTGGTTAGGATTGCACTCTGGGGTGTGACATTTGAAAATGATTTCAGAATGTGAACAGTCCTTGAGACTTAAAATCCTCTCTCGCTGGGGATTTCCTGCGCAATATAATGAACTCAAATGAGTTATTGTTTAAAAATGTATATACTCCCTTCCTCATGCCAGATGCCAATATGTAAGGTTCCAGAATACACTGGTCTCTGGGGTGAGCTGGGGACTCTATGCTGCATTTGTATTGGGCTGCTGCTCCCTCCCCCTACTTAGAGACATGCTGGCTGGGATATAAACTTTATTCTGATTTATAGTAGCTCTGCCTCTCTACATCTTAAGTAGGAATCAGAAGTTAATTTAGAAATGTCATTCAGCTGGATTAGGCACAATTACTCCTTGGAGAGAATTCATCATCTCATGGGCTTTGGAGGTGTCCTGCCAAGGAAAGGAGGAAAGGCTGAGACCCACGAGGAAAGAAAAGGAAGCTGACTGAAGACAAAGAATTCTGTCTTCATAATTTTCAGCAGTCATTTTTTGTGGGGCTCCTGCTCACTCCCTGCTGCCAATTGTGGGGTTTTTTGTTCTTCTTTTCCAGTTCTGCCCCATTCTCTTACTTCTGGTCTGATTACTCATGCTTCACCCGCTCATCTGACCACTTTCCTCCCTTTTATTTACCTATTACAGGTTTTCTTCCCCATCCAGTCCTGACCACCATTGTATTCAGGACACTGTCTTAATTGACCTCAGGGCTGATCCAATATGGCAATTCTCACGTTTCTATACTTGCCCTTTTCTGCCCCTTTGCCCTTCCCAACAGTTCCACCTCCTAAAAAACGATCTGATTTGGTGTACCTACCCACCCCTCGTTTATAGAAATCCACAAAAGTCAGGGTCCTAATCCCTAGCATAGACAGTGCTGGGTCCAAGGAAGAATTCTTCCATCAACATAGCTACTGCTTTTCAGGGAGATGGCTTACTTACACTCATGGGTGAATCACTCCCATCACTGGTGTCAGGCCTTGCCTACAATGAACACAACGGCAAAATTTTTGTCGCTTGGGGATACGATAAAACACCCCTGAGCCACATAACTTTTGCAGGCGTAAGCGCTTACATGGACAGCACTATGTTGGCAGGATATGCTTTCCTGCTGATGTACCTGCTGCTGCTTGTTTAGGTGGTTCCTGCCTACATAATGAGGCTATAAAAGTACTGTTACAGCAGCACAGCTGTACTGATACCGCTGTAAGTTTTAAGTGTAGACTAGCCCTCAGTGTCTACACTGAAGGAAGTGTAGACATACCCTTAGGCTACGTCTACCCTACAAACACTGTAAAAGCATCATTGAAGTGCTGTGATGTAGACAGGTACTACAGTGGTGGAAGGGGTTTATCCGTCACTGTAGTTAATCCATCTCTCCATAAGGCAGTTGAAAGAAGAATCTTTCTGTTGATCTTGCTGCGTCTACAGTGAGGGTTGTGAGAAGCATTCGGCTTCAGCAAGACATTGAAAAGAAAATGCTCATTTTTTTCACTTCAGAGGATTTAGTAGTTGATTAAATAGAAAAAGAGGGAGCTCAGTGGGTAAGAACTTAGCCTCTCTCTTCAGGGAATTCTGGTCGAACCCTCCATGAAATGAGTTCACATCTTAGTTCAGTGTCTCTCGTAGATAATATCCACATCACAAAACCACTGTAAAGGATTTGGCACATTTGACACAGAAAGGAGAGCGGGCGGGGGCTAGCCTGGATTCGCATGGGACTGTATCATCTCTCAACTGCAGAAAGGGAGAATGTTGAGGTCAAGGAAGAAAGGGTAGGAAATATTAGAAGGCTGGCATCCTTGGCTTGGAATCACATCAGTCAAAATAGGAAATTCCAGGTTTCCTTTACATATTTAAAGCCAAATGCTCCCTCCCTTCCACAACTGATGTGATTCCTCTAAAATGTGGGGAACAGGATTTAGAGATCCTACAAAGGGGCCCTCACCCACTGAGGGCTATGGAGTTCTACCCCTAGCTTGACATCGTTTCCATCATATACAGGATTCACAGTTTGGTTCAATGACTGTCAGCCTCCTAACTATAAAAATTGTTCCAGCACCACTATTTATACTGCTTGGCTTTCTTTCTGTATTGTTTTCATCTATGATGTAAGAAACCCAGAACCACTTATTCTATGCTGAACAGCCATCAGAGGCCTGTGTCAAGCTGCGAGTGCCCACCTCTGGGCAGCCTATAAAAAACGGGGCACAAACCCCAACCGGACTGTGAGCTCTATACCTAGAATTCTCTAACCAAGTGTGAACTCCTCAAGTACTACAACACCTTTATATGGAGTCACAACCAGTCCCACTGGGTACACTAATCTGTTTTGCCCACCCCCCCCTCCCCCAGGCTAGCTTGCTTTTATGATAGATGGTCCTTTACACCAAAAATCACAGTAATATTCAGGTTACTCTCAGTCCCAAAGAACCAGTCACTTACCTCCAACCTCACACCAAAGACAATGCTTGTAGCCAGTCCTGTGTTAAAAGATTCATTACTTGAGAAAAAGAAATGAGAGCTATTTACAAGGTTAAAGCAGGTAAACATAGACACACCCGAATGAATTATAGTCTCCCGTTTCAAAACGTGACAAGCAGTTGTAGTCTGCCAGCTCTACATGTCTTTTAGGGCTAGCCAGGTGGGACTCCCTCGCTTATATTAGATGTCTTGTCCTCTACCTGAAGTCCCACCAGCATAAGGATAACAATTTCTTTTGACAGACGCTCTTCCCTGTCCCCAGAATTCGAGATGGTGGGATGGTTGTTTGTGCATGTCTCCTTTTCATGGATGTGGGGGAGCAATCAACAAAATCTTTTGTCCGCTGATGTTCCTCAGTGGCTTGTCTGGTGTCCAGGGGCATTCTTTTGTTGGTGAGGAAATGGCACCTCTTGTGGTAAACTAGTATTTCACATTCTGTAAGGCCTTTCTCCAGACTGTGGGGGTTTACAGTTTTAGAGCAAACAGATAGTACCTTATATAACATGGTGTATAGATGTTATAGGTCAGCTTAATACATGCTGCATCCTTCAAGCATTTCATAAAGTCTAAATTCATAAAGTCTAAATACACTGCTTGTTGAGAAACTTAACATTATTGCTCTCTCTGCAGGGGACCGTCTTTACTAAGGCATTCCTCCACTTCTACATTCAGCCAAGTTCTTATAACCCTAATATTTATTTTACTGAGTCTAACACACAGGCAAGTGAGACTGATTTCCAACTGTGTACTTCTCAGTGATCCATGAAGCCTAGGGGCCTTGGTATGAGCTGGCACCTGGTCTGCCAGTGTCCTAGCTTGGTCTTGGCTTCAATGGGAACAGGACCACATCCTAACTTTCCTCTTGCATCATAATGACTTATTGATGGTTTAAGTCTGTGGTTATACTGTGCCTAGAACATAGTTTCTCAACCTATGGTACCTGTCCTCCCAGGGGCACACCAGACACAGGTTGGGGGTACACGCAGTAGCTAGCTGCTTCCCCTGATCCCAGCTCTGAGCTGGGAGACATTTGAGTATTGGGATACTTACTAAAATTTTCAGATATTAGGGGTACTTGCTACTTAAAAGGTTGAGAAACACTGGCCTAGAACATTGAGAACATTGAGCCTGGTCCATGCAGGCTCCTAGATGCTATATGGTACTAGAAATAATACATGGTAATTTTAAAAACAAATCATTTTGTAACAAAAGAATCCACAATACGGTTATAAATAGTACAGCACATACAACAGCCACCTGTCCATCACAATGACCTCACCCGAAACTTATCATATCCTTCCATATACTTCCCCCTCCCCCGCACCAGCCCTTCAGTCACCTCCTCTCCAAATTTCCAAGGGAAATTATGAGCTGTTCTCAGGGCCCAGGAAGTTAGCAAATCCAGAGGCTTGACAAAAGCAGCCTGACCCCAGTGAGGCTGTGGTAAAAGGTAAATAATTGGGCCCGTGCTGTCTTTGACTACATGAAACAGAGACAGCTCTGTCAAGGGGAATCTAAGTGCCAAAGCATCTTCAAAGACATCCTGCCACAAAACCATACAGACGGCTGTCAAATTAAAAGCACTGGATGGAGGGGGTGTAACTCAACTCTTTCTTAGCCCAGATTCTTTGCTAGAAAAAAAAATCCTAATGTAATTTCCAGCAGGAGTACACTGCTATAATATAATTTGGATTGGCTGCCCCATTCAGACACATCTCCTTTGCTGAACTGGCTTGGGTCCACTCTCTTAACTGTCTAAGTAATTATAAATGCAATCAAAATATCCCACCAGACTTTTGCTCTGTCCTATTAGGACTTGGAGTGACGCCAACATTCAATATATAAATAAAAGACCTCTATTTCACAGCATATAACACATCTCTGAAGGTAAAACTGAATGCATACATATATTAACCTCAGAAATGGGACAGAACAAAAGATACAGAAAATGTCTTATTTATGGAGAAAGGAGAGTTTCCCTTTCCTGGATTTAAGCTATTTGGTCCAGCTGTGCTCAGTCTGTTTGTATGTTATATAGTCCCTAATGGGTTTAACAGACAATAGATCTTCGACACTGAATTATTGATAATATGTTTACATTCATTATTTGTCCAATTCTCTTCATCATCCTGCCTGCAACATACATTACCCACAGCAGAGTTCAGTAGCCCATTACTCAGTGTCTTCCACTTAATAGAATGATTTCTAGGGATTAACAATTACTTTGCAGTTTATTTCCAAAGGGGTAGCCGTGTTAGTCTATTGTAGAAAGACAACAGAGTCCTGTGGCATTTTTAAAGACTAACAGGTTTATTTATCGCATGAGCTTTCGTGGGAGAAAATCCCACTTTGTCAGACACTTTGAAGATAGGAAAGTCTGACGAAGTGGGATTTTCTCCCACGAAAGCTCATGCGATAAATAAATCTGTTAGTCTTTAAAAGTGCCACAGGACTCTGTTGTCTTTGCAGTTTATGACACTTGAAAATGGCAATGTGAAAGTTCACGTTAAAGGAGGAGCTAGAAACCAGTTAAAAATGTATGTTTGCTCATTAAAATGCCCCTACTTTGAGTTAAACTTCTTTAAGGTACGTACATCACATACACTCTAGAAACAACTGTTAGTCAACAACACACATCTAAGAATTACAACAAAGTGTCGGTCTCTTTTTCTCTCTTCATTTTCCTAGTATGCCTATCACCACAGTATCCACGTTTGTGGTACTGTGGTGCGATAATTAAGGCTTTACTCATAGTAAGTGCTAAACAGGGATTTTCATAGTGTGCATTATTATTAATCCAATTATGGTAGCACCCACTGAATGTTAGGTGCTGTCCAAAGGGTCAAGAAAGACAGCTCCTGCTGTGAGGCACGCCCACACTAAAGATAGAGACATAGAAAGAGGTCAGAAGAAAAAGGAATGGGAACAAACACCAGGCAGATAGACAATTTAAATATATGTCAACTTGATTCACTGTAAGCAGGACAGCAGAAATGGGTCTTTAAGCACAGCTATATTAGAAGTATTGTGAGTATTGCACTATACATAAGGACTCATGTGAAAAACGGCACAGAAATGATAGCGTTGAGAGGCTGATGGGCAAATGAGACTGGGAGCAATGTGGGGAGGCAGAGTTATGTAGAGTTTTGAAGGTGATAACACGAAGCTTAAATCTGATGTAACAGTGGTTGGAAGCATCTAGAAGTGGCCGAAGAGGGCAACTGTATGTCAAATTGAAGAAAAAGGAAGACACGTTTAGGAGTTGCCTTTTGTATGGCCTGAAGGGAGACCTGAGTGTGTGTTTGGGGAGCCAGAGAAGCAGCTGTTGCAATAGATAAGACTCTAAAAAGTATTGGGAGAAGATACACTGGTTGAGACAGTACCATTTGTACATCAGACATTTTCTGGTAAAAAATGTACACGTATTTCATCTGATGGCTGTCAGAGCAGTACAATGGAACCACACCACTACTCTAGCATGTCCCACCGTATTTAGAAAGTCGAAGAGAATAGACTTGTTGTCTGCATTAGCCAATTATAAATCATCTTATCTGTAAGCACTTTTCTAAAATAGAGTGCAAGACCCTCTTTACAGTATAGTTTGACAAACTATAACCATTTGGATTAAAATTTCCCATGGTGGGCAGCTACCTCAAGCTGTTTTTTAAGTTTCAGCTAAAACAGGTCTACTGGGAAAAATATTCAAGAAAAATATGTTGTTTGACCCTTGTTAAAAACAGTCTCACAACCATTTCATTGAGAAGATTCAGTACTCCCCTCCTTTGGCATAAGGGCTTGGAATTTGGCAAGAAGTCATTTGTCCAGGTGTCAGGAATGATTATTTTGAAGTCCCTGTAAAAAATCACCTAGATCTATTTTGCACATGCTTAGTAGAGTCTTGTTAGAATGTGGCAGCTAAATTCTCGGAAGTTTCCATCTACACTGAATGTGCACAAACCCAGGTCTATAGGGCTAGAGCAGGGTGCTTATCACAATTGCTGCTCATGACTGCTGTGATACCCGGCATAGGAAATGAGAGGAAGGAGATTGTCTTTCCTGAGTGCTTAGTGCTGGCACCCAGACTGTGAGGAGCATGTGGCCTGATTTGAATGCAGGATGGGGCAGGTAGACAAGGGAAGAACTGGGAGACTGCAAGAGCCTCAGGATGAGGGTGAGCAAGGAAAGAGGGATATATAACAAACTAGGGACATACAACTTGGATGGAACTACTATAAGAAGTGTGCAAAACTGGTTGGATAACCGCTCCCAGGGAGTGGTCATCAATGGTTCACAGTTGCTTAAAAAAATGGAAAGAAGAAAGAAAAGAAAGATTCTTCATACAATCGATGAGTTGGACTACAAACAATATTGGGCTTGCCTCATAACAGGATAAATAATACAGGTGAGAGAGCGCCAGAGAGAGTAAATTAACTGCCTTTATTTTTATACCAGTGGATTTCAATATTATTATGGACATGCAGAATTAAAGCCAAGTCTTCTACACATGTGGTAAAAGATGTATATATTTGGTTGTTGGTTTAACGTATTCTCGTAACATAGCATCCACCTTTATTTAACCTTTACAGAAGTAATTGTGTATATGACAGTTGTAGTGCTATCACTGGTACATGTAACTCATGCATTTCAAACGTTCATATACAGGATTTATCACAAAGCAGAAATAAGTGGCCCATATGAAAATGATGACTTACTGTGATGCTTATGACCCTGAATTGCATGTCACTGTACGCGGCACTTCCTTTGATTGCAAACCAGTTTTACATTTGTATGTAGCATCCTCAATTTTCTTCACACATAAAATTCGCTCTTTAAACACCTACTAGTAAACAAATACATACATTACCCTGAATGCTATTGGATTTCACATACCATTTGACAAACTTTTTTGAAAAATAAAAATATATATAATCTACACAGCATCTAGACTGAAAGAGAATCTATTAATTATGAGATTAGTTCTACAGTGATATGAAAATGAATATACTTAATAGTACTCAACGCTAGACAAGAGTAGAAACAGACAGTAATGAACAGGACAGGAAATCTGGAGTATAGAACTTGATCAAATAATTGATTAAGATCAGGTGGATGAAGAAGAAAAAAAAGGGGGGAGAAATAAGGACTTCTGGTGTAAAAAACAAAGTGAAAGTCAACAACAAAATAGCCACACTGTAATTTTCACAATAATTTGTATGTAATCTTAGGATCCTCTAAATCTAAACCACCCCAATCTGATTGGGATCAGTAATAACACATAATACAGGCAGCTTGATAAAGGGTAAGAAAATGAATTGCGTTACATTTTTGTCTTCTTTCGTAGTCTGATCTCCTCCCAGGAGACCACAATTCCTGGCCATTCCACAGTTTGTCCATCCAGTTTGACCTTCGTGTTCAACAACTGTGGGCCCTGTATGAATCACTTGCATATTTTATATATACATATACAGTGCTTTTTTTTTTTTGTTTTAAGAAAAAAAAGTGCCAGTACTCATATCTTGATAGTAAATTTGAAAAATGCCTCTTCCACCCCTCTTCCTGCACCGCCCCTCTTCTTCCAGCAGCTCACTCCTTTCCTCTGCTGACCCACCTCACCCGCTCCCCCTGTCCAGCTGGGCAGTGTGGCTGGCAAAAAAGGTGCTGGTACTCCATACCCCTGCATACCATCACCAAAAAAGCACTGTACACACACACACCTCAACTTCTTATCTACTATATAAACTGCCAGTAAAGTTAATCAGTTCCTTTTCCTGATTTACTGTCCTTAAAAACACCTACTGGACTGAATCCACCTGTGAGAGGATTCAGAAATTGATTTGTAGTCACCGAAACTAGAATTCATGCGGATACAGCGCATACAAAGTTCACATTGTAGTAAAGGCGTAAATAGTCTTTATAAACACCGCATCCAGGATGTGCCTTGTGTTTATGCTGAGAAAGTCTAAAAAAAAAAACCTCTGAAGTGTTTGTATTTAGGTCTAACAGTGCTAAGTCGAGGTACTGTTGTTTTGTAACACAATATTCCAGTTTAGTGAAATTCAGTTTTCTAGTGGTTCAGTCTAGTGCTTCTGACAAAGAGCAGTTCCCATAGGCAGCTGTGTGAAACACAAGTCTTGTCAGCAAACACTGTTTGACATTTTTCTGTTAAGACAGGATGCAGTGGTCCTATTTTCTTCCAGTTAGTTAGTTATTTATTTATTTATTTTAAAAAACACATCTCAAAGAGCCATCAGCAGCAGATTTGTTTTTTTCCAGATGAAGGTTTTATCGATTTCCCAGTCCTTCTCGGGTTGATGATAGTGGAGCACCTGGTGTATCTTTTACACGTGGGATGTTACCCACCTCCATTTTTCCTTCATGTGAAATACCGACACTGTGTAGAGTCAATGTAACAGTAAGAAGTGCATCGTAATTTTCCATAAGATCTACGATAAAAGAGAATGTGCATCAATTGCAATGTCTGAAAAATTTGACCATTAATGCATTTTTCTTTTCCTTTATAAATTTACAAATATTATATATGGATTGATGGTGCTTAATTTGCTAGAGCCCTTTTAGTATCCTAATTTGCAGCACATTGTACATGGGCTCTGGCAGTAGCTTTCTGTAGGAATCAACATCAAATAAATACAACATCAGGAAACACCAATTACCAATACATCTGATAGCAAAATAGCGGTATAATTTCCAGCTATGCTCTCTATGTCATTCATCACTGCCAGTGAAGTGGATCCAGAATAGTCCATTATAGACAAGGGATAAAATCTACTGAAGTCAATGGGAATTTTTCTAATTCTACTTCCTTTATACATTTATTGTATAATCTTAGGTAAATCTCACTGGGCCTAATTCAAAAACCACTGAGTCAATTAATGTCTTTCTATTGATTTCAATAAACATTAGATCAGACTCTTATCTTCCATGTCTCAATTGTCCATTTCTGTGAAATAGGAATAAGGATACATACACATCATATGTGAAACACTTTGAGCTATCAGGTGAAAAATATTATATAGGGTCCAAGGATTGTTATGATATCATGTGTGTGTGTGTGTGCAGGAGGCAGGGGAAATTATCGTAGATCTGTTTATTTCAATTGAACAATGATGATTTATGCAAGCTAAAGATCTGACCCCAAGATTTTTATACAAATGCAATTTTGATCAGGATTTTTAAAAAAGATGATTTAAATGACCTTTTGTAATCTAGGCATATGCTGACGCTGAGAAGTTCCAGAGGGGTAGCCGTGTTAGACGAGTTCCGCAAAACAAAAAAGGAGTCCCATGGCACTTTTAAAGACTAACCAATTTATTTATTGCATGAGCTTTCGTGGGCAGAATCACACTTCATGCATCTGATGAAGCTGATGTTTCTCATAAGTGACTAGTGCTTTTCAGTGTCTCCATTTTTAGGTACCTAGTTTCAGACAATTAAAGGGGGACTGATTTTCAGAAGGAAGTTGCTCAACACATTCTGAAAACCAGACTCTATAAAAACACCTCAAATTGTCACCTAAAATTCAACCCAAATAACTAGTCATTTTTGTAAATCTTGGCCTAAGCACTAGATCCTACCAAGCTTTGCAGCCTCTTATTCTGTGACTGTTCCAGCAGTTGCACCATGAAGAGTAACACAACAGGCAGTTTGCAGAAATGTCCTGTGGTTTCTTATCCCTGTCAATTAGCACATTACTGTTTCGCAAACTATGAGGATTGTGCAGATAATTTCATTTACAAATTAAATGTTTCCTGCTAGATAGTAATAATACCTGACAGTGAGATAGAGGTAAGGCTATTGGAGGTAAAATGTTGACCAGAGGAAGCCACTTACAGAAATGCAAACAAGGCAAATCAACAATAAACAGATGTTGCAATGAAGTACACTGCCAAACAGAATTACAGCTTTGCATTTGTTTTTTAATTTTTTTCAGATAGTTCTGGTCTTTGAAAATGCTGCACTAATATATGACTGACTGGTTAAGAAACAAAGGCATCCCTAGCTGCTAACTCACAAGCCTGGCTCTTTCCCATCAAATGGGACATGTAAAGGATAAAATTGGCTCTGTGTCTTTTCTCCCCGTTTCTTAAGATGTAAATAATGGTGTCCGTATTTTTATAGTAGAAGTTCTGCTCTTGCCTACTCTCAGAAGTGTTATGAAAACGAGTCTAATGATAACAACAGAAAATGAGGAAAACTGAGATTCTCCAGGATATATTTACAAGACTAAGGGTAATTATGTCCATATATATAGCATGTGTGTCCAACTCTCATTACCTACAGTGGGAATCACATGCATGTAGCTGAGGGTAGAATTTAGCCTTACTAGTAAATACAATAGAGTTAGACTACATATATACATCATTTCCAATTTATGCTTTAATGAAATACATTCTTTTGATATTCTTTCAGTTTTAGTACTCAGCCAAAAAATGAAATGAAGATAGGTTTTTCCGTACCCAGGGAGATATGTTTTACATGTCAAATATCCAAAATCTTTTCCATCACAATCTTCTACACCCTCATGTCGGTAGCCATCTCCACAGTAAGCATGGTGGCATCCTAATGAACATGCAAGAAAAAGGCATCTTCACAACTGAGACAACCAAATGAAGGATGGAGGAAAGACAATCAGGACCCTATTATTAAGGGGAAAATATGAACAGGGAATCCAACTAGCATCATAGGCCACTCATAGCCCACTAGCATCATCTGCCCACTCATAAAGTGCTGCTCTATGTCTGGGGAAGAGATGAAGTGGTGAATGCCAGAAGTAGTTCTGAAGATTTTGCTCCATATTGATATGCTATCGTTCGGCCTTTGCTTTCAGCGACCAGCAAAATGAAAGCTAAGTTTACTTGTTACAAACAAGTCCTGGGTAGACCTAGAAGTGAACATATAGAGCCAAAATTTGATCCCATTGAAGTAAATGGCAAAATTGTGGACAAGGATCTGGCCTATTATTAATCTCTTCTAGCATTAATAGGAACACTTGTGTCTTAATATCCTGGCCAAATTCCTAACTGGGTAATTAGATCTCGCCTACCTACAATCTGTACCTATAGCCTCAGTTTAGAGCAACCATGTCCACTTCCTGTTCTAAATGGTTGTGCAATGCACTAGCAAGGCACTGTCTTGCACTCAAAATCCCAGTAGAGTTCCATGGAAGTTCTGAGTGTAAAACAATTGCAGGACCAGGCCCCTGAAAATGTATCTGTCATGCTCTAACTCACAGGTGATTCCTATCTGGGAAGTGTGAAAAGCACGTTTGAGACAAAGGCACAATATACATACAAATTACTATTTTACCTAGTGTTTATAGCAAGTTGCATGCCCAATTTTCTTGATGAATCTGCTCGTAATGCAGCTAACATACCCTCCTTTTCAACATTGGTGTTTAATTTGCAAACAGTTGCCTAAAGACCCCACCTAAAACATTATGGACTGCACATGTGATTTGCATTAGTTGGTTTATTTTAGGAAAATCTAATGCACTTGCATGTAGTATAAAGAAAGAAATAACACTGAATAGATGTAACTTACTTATGCAGTCATCTGTCACAATAGTATTGCCATCATCACATTCTTCCCCGTCCTGGATGATGCCATCTCCGCAGGTGCTGCCATCCTCTACAGGGTAATCCACAGGATAGAAAGGGGTAAGCTATCCAAATAAACACATGACAATTACTAGAACTGAACTATAAGCAACTTTGTTGTCATTAAAAAGGGGAAGTGGGTGACAGATGGATACAAGCCACATAGTTTGGATCCAAATGGGACCTTTCCCAAAGTCTGGGTGTTTCTAGGATTTGGTTTGGGCCCACTCTTGAACCAGTTGGGAACCTGAGATCTAGATCAAAACTTCTTCAAGATTTAATGAATGTTTGAAGGTATTGGTTTGGGCCCACCTCCAGTGTGAGGTTAAGACTTTCAGGAAGTGTCAGTACATCAGAACCTCTGTGAATTGCTTTACATTGTAACCAGGCATTTAGATCATGTGATTTCAAGGTGTGCACTACCTGGGTTTTACACAGGGCCTGATTCAAAGCCCACAGAAATCAATAGAAAGCTTCTGTTCACTTCAGCCATCATTGGTTCATTGCAGCTGTGTGCAATTCAGGTGTTGTGGTTTGCAGGAAATTATTTTTTTCACAACTTCTCAAGAGTTATGGTTTTGTGCAGAATCCAAACACTATGGCAAACCTGTTAAGTTTTGCCTTATTGGGGGTCAAACACAAAACTTCTCTGCCACCCTGATACACAAAACTTAACCTGGTTTGTTCACCAGTTGAGCCAGATTCACAAAACCTGAAACGATCGACAAGTTAATACCTCCAATAGCTAATGTGCCTGTAAACAAGACTCCCAATTTTACTCAGTTCTGGCAGTGCTCCACTTTTTAGGAGAAAGTTGAACAGAACATAAGTGGATACTCAAACACTGGGAAAAATGAGCATTTCTTTTTATTTTAATTTTTCTTTATGAGATCCAAAGTTCAAAAGCATGAATCCTGTTTTAAGGATTTAAAAAGGAACCTAAAGTTTCATGAAATCAAATGCCTTCCGAGACAATCATTATATTTTTACCTGGATTGGAAGCCATCCAATGGTATCTTTGAAATACAGAGATCTCTGATCCCTTCGAAAGGCTAAGGCATTTTCAGTGTTCAGCCGGTCCAGCTCCTCCTGATTGTTCACCACAAAAATCTGAGACACAGAAAAGGAAAGCACTGAGGACCATTTCAAACTGCATTTCAGTCACGCAGTCTAGTTGGCAGGATTGACAAAGATCTCTCTGAATGTAGATAATCAAACAGAAAAACGGTTTAATAGATTGATTCCAAAAACAGCACTGCATTCCTAATATTAAGCTGAAACCTAAACCTGTGTGCTTCCAGGTCATCAAAGGACAACTAGCAAGAGTTAAGAGAGATGAGTTTTAAAGAAATAGTGGTGCCTCTGTAATTAAATTTCCTACGGCCAAATTTTCAAAACTCAGTGTGGCAGCTATTCCCACAATAATGCTTGTGCAAATCATTGCTATGCCAAAACTCATATGCAGAAGACATGCATACAAAAAAGGGTTTTTTGTGGGTGCATCGACTGTGCCCACATTTCCTCATGCACATTCATTGCAAAATAAATAATGAATTGCATCGCTAGAGTCCCTACGTGGCTTTTATTACTTTATTCAGACATCACTGGCACTGGAATCTGTCCTTTTTATGTGTGTGTGTTTCTATACAAGAGCAAATTCTTTAATTGAATAGAAGAAATTATTTCAAATCTAGGAGAAACAGAACGAGTTGCTCCCCCCTAAATTCTTTTATGTCTCAGTCATTGAAATTTGGCAGCAAGAGGCTTTAAGCTGTAATCTCTTCCTTTAGTAGCTTAATCAAATTAATTTTAGCAGGATTCAAAACATTTTTAAATTAAGAAAAAGTAAATGGAATGTATCTGAAGAAAATGGATTTAGTAACATAATGTCTGAGCCTGATATCCACTAAGATAAACAGAATTAGTTCTTTATAAAAAATCAGGGGTAATTAATTTTTACATAGCATGACAATATCCCAGGCCCCTAACAAAACACAATAGCATTAAAAGTAGCACTGAAGAAAAATGCCTTCAGTTCAAATGAAGGAAGACAGTGAAGACTAGAATCTCCCTGCCCCATCAAGAGTTGATTCTGCAATTGTAAAGCATTCATAGTGAAAAGATGAAGGCCTAGTGCAGAGGCTCAAACTTCGTTGAAATCAAATGGTAGTTTTATCTTCTCAACAACTACAGATTTGAACCCTTAATATCCTCAATATTACAAAAGATCTAAAAATTAAAATGAGCCACAGTTACTGAGAACAAGACTAAATCATGATTAATTAAATGAAAAACCTGCGCTGATGCTTTACACAAAGCCAAGAGAGAGTCCCAAGAATGGAGAAGACACGGAATATTGGGGTGTGACATGCTGTAAAATGAATGATTAGTTGAAGTGTAAGCAAGTGTCTCCTGAATTATTCAGCTCTGGTTGGAATGCTCAAAGTAAAACCCAGCAATCAAGGCACTCAGGTGTCTCTCCTGGTCTTTTCTGGGTACATCTGTGTCAGCATGGAATTATCTTTAGGTGATGTAAGGGACTTTGATGGTGCACAAAGATGGCTTGAAGAGGAGAAATATAAGTGCAAGCTTACACCTACATTCTTAACACGCAAGGGAGTAAGGACAAATGGAGAAATTCAACTATTCAAGGAGGGAACACTAGTCAGCAGGGGGTGGGATGCAACCAACAACCGCCCAATTTTATTAGGATACAATGTCATGAATGCACATGGCTTCCAAGATTGCCTCCTTAAGGAATGTCTAACTGGCAGAACTCAGACCACATTTGGTTATTAGCAATAAGGGCCAAGTAGAGCTAAGTGGAAAAAGCTGGGGTTTTTTCCCCACTGTAGGTGTTTATGCTCCGATTAGCATCTTTAAATAACCAACCGTGGCAGATCTGGGAAGAGGAGGAGTGATGAGTATCGTGCATGCCATTTATGGTATATGTATGCCAAGTATAAGTAGTTCATAATGTGTAAGATACGACATGGAGGTATGCGCTAGTGTGTGATGCACAGGGAATACATTACCCCCACACCTGTCGGTTGAAAAGAGGAAGATGTAGCATACACCATGACCATTGTGTCTAATTTGATGTCAAGGCACATTTCTGCTCAATGTATGGGGTTTGGACCAGGTAGACCCCATTAAAACTATCAGGAATTATGCCTCCTCAACTATGGAGTGTCTTCCGACGTCAGCCCTAGAGCTGCAAACATGTTTTCAGAGCGACGACACAGGCTGAATTGGAGGGTTACTTCCTCCTTTCCCTTCCCCCCAATCCATCTCCTCAGCATTCAACCCAGCTACAGTATTTAGGCCAGATGTTGGACTGAGAGTGTCTCAGAGATTTGCTCTTCTACCTCAGAAAGTCCCCCAATGAGCTGCTGAAAAATCATCTTCATATTTGAAAACAATTGGGCTTTTTGTAATATAACGCACAGATGCAAAGTAGAGATGCCCAGGTTGGCAGCACATGCAATTAATATTTGATCATGCAGAGGACTGGGTTCAAGTGATCCAGTTTTAAAGAATAAAACTATAAGAGTCTGTATTGTATGCTCTACACTCCTACATCCCCCACATTTTTTTAAAAACGTGTAACAGATTTGAGGGTTAACAGAGCAAACCCATTTCCCTTCACTATTCCCCTCTATTCAATAACTAAAAGATTTCACCATATAGCACTACACTGTGTACAATAGCAAACAATGCTTCTGCTCAGCAGCAGAGAAGTGGCTTTCTCAATGCTGATACAGCAAAATGCTAGTATTCATAGACTCCAAGATGGCAGGATCCAGCTGAAGGAAAATACAGTAACAGCTTTTATAGAAAAAAACCAAACAAGGAGTCATGTGGCACTTTTAAAGACTAACCAATTTACTTATTGCATGAGCTTTCGTGGGAGTGGGATTTTCTCTCACGAAAGCTCATGCAATAAATAAATGTGTTAGTCTTTAAAAGTGCCTCAGGACTCCTTGTTTGTTTTGCTGACCTAGACTAACACGGCTCCCCCTTTGGAGCTTTTATAGAGTCATAGAAATCAGAGATGGAAAAGTCCTTCGTCATCTAGATACATATCTGCCAGGAACGAATAGCTTTCCACAACCGGCTTGTAAATATAAGGTCCTAAAAATTAGAGATTAAAATGTGATATGTAAAGAGTGTATCACAATATTATGTGTTTTAAACTAATTACCACACTAGTACTAGTATGTATATTTCCATTAGCAGAATCTGACCTGCAACACTGTTCATTCATAGTTATCTTTACATCTGGTGGCTGTTCCACAAAGAGGATTAGATGAGCTTTATTCCTACCATCAGCTAATGGAGATCTTTTATTAGCTCAAGTTGAAGAGGCCTGCATTGTGTGAGAAGAAGATCCTGAGGTCTATCATAGCCACCCCATAAATCCGACCCCCATGTTCAATGAAAATGAAACAAAAATAAGCTCTCTTTCATCCAGAACCTAGTACAATATTCAAACCGAGTGAAAATAATCAAAGCAATCTCAAAATATATTGAGGTAAGAGCAAATGTCTTTAATCCCAAAGTAAGGAAAGCTGGAAATCTGCTACACCACACATCCAAGGCAGCATTATTGCAAGATCATCAGCCATGCCAATCATACCAAGTCATGGAGCTTTTTATAGGATGAAGGTCCTCACCTAGACTGACTCCCAAGGTTTCAATTACTAGAAATAAAACTCTGAAGTGCAGAGATGACATTTAGACACGTTCCACCTTAGATCCAGAAATTTAGCTAAGACGGTGCCTTTTAAATCAAAATGCTTAAATATAATTTACTTAACCTCCTAACAAGTTGCCTTACCGCTGGGACTTTTGGATAGCTGTGTCCAATCACGGATTCCTCATATGATGGGATATTCACATTTTGCAGGGGTTTGCAGAGACATCTCCCTGGAGGCCCTGGATACCCTTTTTCCCCTTTTGGTCCTATTGCTAATTGTCCTACAAAGCAAAATATCAGACTGCCATGTTATGTTGTTAGTGTACAGCACACAAACCCAGCCTCAGACAGGAACTGCTGAATGTGGACTACATCATACCAGTAGGCTGTGTTTGTATCTGTCTAAGATCTGGGTGCTGTGGGGAGCTGAGTGTTGATATCTCCCCTCCCATAGACTTCTCTGAGAGTTCAGGGAACTCACTGCTCTGTGGAAGTTGGTCTTAAGAGTGCCTAGATTAACAGAATGAGGAGGAACATCATCACAGGATGGGATTTTAGGATAACTCAAATTATTGGACAAAAATGGTTTAGAATTATGCAAATCAGATATGTGTAACTTTCTATGTGTGGAGCAGAACCTTTAAAATGAATCTCAAGATCTCAGTTGCCTTCCCAGCAGTACGGAGAAAATGTTGCTTTGAAATTTTCCATTTGATTTAGTCTACACTTAGATGTTTCTTGTTGGAGAGCATCAACTATATGAAGATGCATTCCCAAACAGCCACCAACACCAGAAGTGTATCATTTCCAACGCACTCCAAAGAAGGTAACTCTTGCCCAATGAATAAGCCAAGAGGAGGCAAAGGGAAAGAGAAAACTGAGCAGATGAGTGGCAGTATAAATAGCTGGTACCTGTCTGAGGCATTACCGGTTGTGTGCATTGCAGAGATACAGGCAGAGATAGGGGAAGGGTGGAAGTAATCTTATTGCTGAAAATTATATAAATTCACACAAATCCTAGGCAGCTTTGTTTCTTTTTGGAGATGACGAAAGCTAGACAGGTGCACAGGCTCACCAATGGGAGGAGCAAAGGAGGCAATTGCCCATGGGCTTGGTGATTTAAAAGCTCCTGGGTGGATGGGAGGATAGACACGTATCTTTCTTTTCTCCACACACCCCCTTCCCTGAGGTTGCCGCTGCTCCTACTCTCCACCCCTTCCCTGAGCTGAGTTTATGTATTATGTGCCATGCAGGTTCCTGGGCAGGCTGATGTGGTGGCATCTGCTACTCAGTTTCCTGGGTTCATCAGTAATCAACTTGGGAAATCCCAGGGGCCCAGGAAGTTGAATAGCAGATACCAGCCTCCTCAGCCACCAGGAACCTGCATAGCACATAATAAATCAGCAAAATCTTCCAGCAGAAGCCTATCTCAGATCTCAGCCATCCCTTCCTTGAGGTGGGGGGGTGGGGTGGGGGGGGAGGGATTGACTGTTCTGCCTTGGGGCCTGGAATTGCTGTTATTGGGAAAGCTGATACTTAGGCAGAATTAGTTGATATTAACAGTCAAGGACTTTTAGGAAATTTTACAGGCCAGATTATCTGTTTTGACTTAAAAATTAGCAACTGTAACAGATGCTTCAGAGGAAGAAGTAGAACCAGTAAAATGGCCATTATGGAAAAGTCTGCCCACAGGGGAAATCTCTTTCTTAGGCCAGGCAGCGTGAAGCTGAACAACCAAAATGTTGTAGAATTTTCTATACTTAGACCTCTTTAACAATATGATGCAGTCTAGAAGAGGGGGAGAGGGAGGGAAGATGACTGGCTCCTCTTACCTGATAATGAAGGTCCTGGTGGACCCGGTTGACCTGAAGGACCAGGCCTGCCAGGTGGACCCATAATTCCAGCAGGTCCAATATCTCCCTTTTGTCCCTAGCAAAGGAAAAATATCCGTTAATGACATCTGCTACATTTAACATAAACAAAGCAGATTCACCAGAGACACATCCATCAACCACTTCATCCCCATCACACAGGGTGACATTGTGAAGGGAAATCTACCTTATTCTCACACATGAATGAGGAGAGTCCTACTGTGATTCTGCTCTGAGGCCAGACAATATAAAAATGGCACCAATAGATCTGTTCTCTGTGTGTAATCAGAGCCCCATCTGCTGATGTGAGTGATTCAAATGAGCTTTTACAGTTTTTTACTCCTCTTAGCCCTGCAGGAGGCACTTCCAAATTAACAGGATTCTCTGCTCATTGTGGAGCTTCTACAGAATCGATTATCAAATTCCAGGTGATATCCGTGCAACTCCTTTGAGGTTTGGGCTTGTGCTGAAGTGGCAGAGGAAGACATAATTTGCTGACAGTGGGGTTGGCCTGCAGAACATCTATGGCCAGTGATGGTGCACAAGAAGAGGGAAGCTTGATTTTTGTTGCCTAAGCTGAGTTATTAGGGCTGGTAGAGAAAAAAAAAAAATTCACCTGTAAATGGAGCAAATCTGATCTGACATCCTTGAGACACAATTAATGTGGAACCCCAGAATGTCATTTTTATTGTCACTTTTTGAGCTAGGTTTAATTTTTTCAAGTCAATAAATAAGTCCCATTTATACAACTAATTTAAGCATGTAGGAGCCCAACTCCTGTTTTACTTAGGCCTTTTTGAAAATTTTGCCCTAGAACTGCATAGCAGCTGCCAGTTCTTTGCCTGTCTCTAGCCACTACTATCCCTTTTATAAGGTTTAAAATCACCCATGCAGATTTTAATACTTTCTTCAAAAAATAAAAAGAAATACCAGTTAGAAATATAGATTAAAACCAAATTGCGCACAGAGATCCAGTCTCCTAGAAAGGTTTCTGAATTTAATATGATGGTATTTGTTTATAATTATATTCAGCTTGCTATCTTCCCAGTACCTGAGGTTTACATCTCTCTCTCTCTCTCTCTCTCTCTCTCTCTCTCTCTCTCTTTTTAAACTGATCTGGAATTCCATGGTACATCACATAGCCCACGGTTTACATAACTGGTCTGACCTTGATACAGCAAGGCACACCATTTTGCATGGTAAAAAACGGTATATACTGTATTAACTTTCCTTTAATCCCAAAGGTGATGAATTCCATTGAGGTGGTGTAATTCTAGGGTAACATGCGTTCAGACGATAATGACGGGCCACCGCACATCTTGTTTCAGAGTAATGGAGAGTACACATAGCCATGTATACTAAAATAATTTTGTGTTATATAATACTCTATCCCATGGATAACTTTAAATGTCATCTGCAGTATTTCAATTGAGCCTGGTTATCTGTAGCCATGGCCCATCCAGAATTAATATAATATTTTATCTTGTTTAAATAATCTGTTTCACGAATGAACACTAGTGTCCACGTGAATATTCGTGATGATGGGCAATAATTACTCACTTTATGCAATGAGTGTAAAAAACTGGCAGAGCACAAGAATAAAAAATTGAGTAGCAACCAGGAAACTTCCTAGACAACTTCCCTCCCCCACAAAATGAATACACGGCAGAGGAAATAAATTGCCAAATAATGTACTGTTTGAAAAGGTCTTGATTTCCATGTGCAATATACTGAATGAACAACCAACTAACACTCCTGGCTTGATGCAGGTAGAGCAAACCAGGATAATACTTTACCACAGAATGTCTTTTGCTTTGTTTCCTTTAATGAAACTCTACAGGACTTGGGAAATGTAAAAAAATTTAATCTCAACAGCAGGGAACCAGTCCTCAAAAAGGGCCTTTTACCAAGTAACAATATTTGCTCATGATGACGGATATGAGACATTCTACCTTGTCAACACTGAAGTCCTGGGCTGGCTACTTAGTGTCAATTTCCATGCTGCAAAGCTGGGGAAATGGCTTGCTTTTTTTTTTTTTTTTTTTAAATGTCAGTTTGGAAGCAGTGAGGCTGTGACTTATGAGTTTCACAGTCTGCCTATCTTTCAGAATGGATATGTCCCTGAAGACTCAGCATAGGGCTGAAGAAGCCAATGAGATCATCAAGATGGATCTCAGAATGGAACTGGAAGTAACACTTTCTTAATTTAGCTGCTATGCAGGCATTTGTACTGGGATGTCAGCTGTTTCTGGAGACAGGAAACGGCTCTGTGTGGGCGAACACTATCTTCTCTGCTTAACAAATAGCCATTTAAATACAGATTTCCCATTTAACACAAGCAACATATATAACAGCCAGGCCAGCAAAGCCTTAAAATAACATTTTAAAGTTCTTTTTTAAAAAAAGATAAAATAAAAACAAATATCAGCTTATCTGATCAACAACAAAAAAGGAAACCCAATTTTCAGTCTTGGGTGCTCAAATTGACATTTAGACACCCAAAGAAGTACTTGGATGTTAATGTCCAAATGTGGGATTGTGGCGCCTAATTTAGGGCCAGAATGAAATACCTATAAGCATACTGAAAGGTACCGTACACCTGTGATTTTCAAACCATGGGTCAGGATCCAGTTCTATGTTTGAGACACTCAGGTGCAGGGTCACTGCACCCCTGCTGCCAACCTTGAAAGACTGGACTGCATTGCTGAAAGATGTAATTCTTGGGTCATGGACATAAATGATTTTTTTCAACTGGGTCCCGAGAAAAAAACTTTGAAAACCACTACCTTACACTAAAAGTACTCCTAAAAGTCAGTGGGGTTACTTGCTGAGTAAGATGCTACTTAATGTGACAAAATTCCCAAGATCAATAAGTGGGCCTTTTGTAAGACCAAAAATTACTGCGACTCGAAAGCATTAGAGCAGAGCTGTGAGCACTGTGTCTTCTCTCTGTTTAGGCATCGGAGAGCAACATCTGGGCCCGTTTCTTCTGATGGGGCAAATTAACATAGGCTGAGAAAGGTGTCAGGGGGCACACCTGAAAGTGCACAATTCTTCTCTACATGTCATGTGACAGACATTCTGCACTTGGTTTATGATCTATTTTCATGATTAACCCTGCAAAAAACTGATGTATAAAAATGTCTTACATAAGGCATTGTCTCACCTGGACTTTTTGCTAATGACTTTGCACCACTAGCAAATCAGACTAGGGACTAAGATTTTCAGCACTGGGTGTAACAATTTTGCAAATAAGATACCTTCAACCTACCATTGGATATAAGCTTCTACTGTTTGTAAATATTATTGTTTAAAATTGGTTCAGACGATAAAGAAAGTAATGACTAAACATAGACTAAATACAAGCAACTGATGATGTATATTAGCTCTTCTTAGTTAGTAATTTGTGTTATACTTCTAATTACTTGGAGAAATCTATACAGTTTGTATTGGAGAAGTTTGCATCAACTTCTACATACAGTTATCAGCTTTTACACCTATTCCTAAAGAACTTGAAAATGTTAGTACTATAAATATAATTATTTTGAACCTAAAATAATAACCCGTTATTATATTATTTCATCTAGTGTATCTGTATCAGATTTCAATAATTTTTATTTAAAAAGTTGCTACCTGCCCTCTGTCCTCATTTTCAGAGTGCATGGATTTTTTTTTTACCATTGGTATGTGGTACTGTGTATTGGTTCCATAGGAATACCCAGGATGATTAATCAATGTGCTCTCAGCATCTACTCCATAGACAGTAAGGAAGTTTTATAAAAGCCTCCTTTCTTTACACCGAGGTTTGGTAACCTCAAAGGCCCCGGTAATCTGATCTATGTGGACAGACACACCCATGCAAAGCCCATTTGAACTCAAGGGGGCTGTGTCTGGATACAACGGTCTGCCCATGTGGATCCAGTTGCAGGACTGGAGTCTAAGATGGTACTGGATGCATACTTAATACTTAAAATATGGCACAGACTGGGAATAGATTATGTTACTATATTTTTGATGTGCAGACCAATGGTTCTTGTTGGCCCACAATTATTAATCTACTCCATTTGAATGCCAAGTGGCTCTCTTCCAATGCACACAAGCAGTTGTGTGAACTGAGATGGTGCAACTCTTACCAATGTTTAGCCAAGCTGAATATATTTAATCTTCCCCTCATAAATCAATCCTTCCAGCCTCTGACCATTTTTTTGCCCTTTGCTGAACTGTTGATACATTTCTGGCATGTGGTGCCCAGGATGAACACAGTATTCCAGGTGTGACTGCCTTGCCAGAGCTGTATGGAGATGGATTATTACCTGTGCCTGATGCGACACCTTTGGATACACAAACCCTGACCCTCAATTTACTTCAGCATTATTGCCTGCCAGCTTGCTATCTCTGGCTTCTTATTTGTTTTTTTATTCATTCATAGATCAGAAGGCCAGAAAGGAGCACTGTGGCCATTATCTACCCTCAAAAACCACTGCTTCCCCACCAGGGAACCAATCTCTGGCCGCTTACATAACAGGTAGAGACACATGCCACTATCCTAATGAGGAAGGAACTAAAAGTGCACTTTTGGTGGGACTCAAACCCGCAAGCTTTGAATGCCCTTGCAGCTCTTGATGTCCAATGCACTAGAGAGCCACTAAAAGGGCATTGAAATCCTGCTGAGATTTGAATGAAGATTGCTGGATTCAGAGTGTCGCATGCCAGTCTCTACGCCGTGGAACCAGTAACATTACCCCTTCGGCGTATTTGTTCCAGATTGAGTGTAATGTAGCTATTTCCTGCACCAACTTCTAATTTTGCATCACTTGATAGGGTTGTTTTTTTCCAGTGATGTGTCCAATACCATCCAGATTTTACCATCTGCCTATTTACTTGGTATGCTTTGTATCCATCCTTCCACACCATATACAAAGCTGACAGTTTTAGTTTTTGCATTCTGCCAGTCTCATTTCCTAAGTCCATATGTTGCCATACAGCATTTCCCTTTGTTTACAGATCCCCCCACTGGACTTAATCCAAAAGACAAGGCTTCAGAGGGTTAGAAAGTAATATGTATCAAGATTAAAGACCAGCTCTGGGTCCTCGTGACTTCCAAAACTATACCTTTCCTTAGGGTGGAAATGAGATACTGTGCATTGTATGCACCATAGCCCATGAATTCTGCCCCACTCTGCTGCTGAGGGTGGGTATCAGGGATGTACTGATTACTCCACTCCAACTCCACCTGCGTGAGAAAGATAGTTGTGGGGAGGACCAGACACTAGCCTCCACTATGGTCTCTCCAGTGCCCCAAAAGGTCCATAAAGCCAACTTATCTGGCCAGCTGAGACAGCTTATCTTGAAACATCTAGTGCCACCCTTTTTCATAGCTCTCAACAGCAGTGACATATGCGTTGGGTATCCCTGGCTGCCACAACAGTCTCTTAGGCTATTGACATCTGGCGGACAATTAGAGCAGCCCCGACTCCAAGCCAGCCTCAGTATTTTAGAGCCACAAAGGTTTTGTGAAACCACTGCTGCTCCCAGCACTTTGGGTTCTGTCCTGTGCTGACAGTAACTCATTGGACTTGGAGAACTGGGCACTGAACGGAGTCTAAAGTCATAATGGGGGTTTCCTACCTGATACTCTGATAGGGAAATATCAAAGAGAACAGGGGTATGGAGCACATCTATTGTAAGACTGGACCCTTGCCATGCTATTGGCATTCGCAGGGGAGATCATAGCCCTGATTAAAGTTATGCTCAACCAAAATCTTATCAGTCTAGGAAAAATTACATTTCAAATAACACAGAGTCTGATCTTTGACCTTCAAGTTCTGAATATATGACTGGCCAGGCTTGAACTCCGACACAGGTGGAACACTCACTGTATGACACACAAATGCACTCTCCCCCACCTGTGTATATTCAAAATCATTCTATTTCTATGCACAAAGAGATCAGAGAATCTATGTAACAAAATAGAGGAGAATGAAGTGATGGAGGAACACAACCATTCAAATCCCAGAAAACTTGTAAACAAACAAACAAACAAAGGTTCCTACTTGTTTGCCTCGTTTTCCTGGTCTTCCAATAGGTCCTCTGTGCCCTGGCACTCCAGGTTCTCCCTTTGGACCCATTTCTCCCTTAGTGGGACAAGAGGGAAAGGAAACAGGACTTAAGTACAGTAATAAGTATCTTATACAACATAGCATATAATTCAGTACTTTCAATTTACACTATAACTCTATGGGTGCGTCTACATTTGTAAATTAAGTCAACTTAAGCCTGCTTAAATCAACTTAATTTACTCTGCATCTACACTACAATTTACTTAAGTCAACTTAAGCTGCTGCTTAAAGGGTCCCCAGAGCTCCCCCACTGACCTCCGTGCTAGGGTGCCTGGCATAGCCAGAGCCTGGTGTGCCCACCCACAGGGCAGGACACAGACCTGCCCACCCTGCTCCTATACCCTGCCCCTGTCCCTGTTCTGCTCAGCCCCCATTGTACCCTGGTACAATGGGGAAAATGCTGAGCCCCCCTGGCACTTTTAAAGGGGTGCCCCCCCACCATGGACCACTCCCAGGTTCACCTAGCCCCTAGAAGTCAATTTAGGTGTCCAGTGTGGATGCTCCAAGTTGATTTGGCAAGGTCGACTTTAAGTCAACCTAATTTTATAGTGTGGACATGCTAAGTCGACTTTGTTAAGACATAGCCTATGTGCACAATCTGGCCCTAAATGAATATCATTGTTGTCAATTATCTAAAATATATTGCCAGTTTATGGTTATACTCAAACACTGCTAAAAAAACCCCAAACATTAAAAATCCTCTTACTTATTTTTTACCCCAATCCCTCAGAAAGGTCTCTCATCTAAAGAGGAAGTCAACTGGGGAAATCAGAAACAGGTTAATATGTATAGGGTTATCCCGATAACTTGACTGAGTTTTGCTGCAAGGATCCATAAGCAATAAAATCTCCATTAATGAGAGGTGACTAGCTCGCTCCTTTGGAATACCCTTCAGAAGTAGCCAGTATTTTCTTAACCTAATTTCCCAGACAAAATGTGATTATGATGGTTACATAGAGACCTTCCTTTAAGGATTCTGCCCATAAAACAATCTTTAAAACCAAATTATAATTGTCTAATTCATGATTAATGAAAGTACCGAAACTGGTCAGGGTAAGCCCTGCTGTTTACTAGAATGTCATTCTGAATCAGAATGCTGTTTAATAGAGATGTTTAATACCACCAAGCTAAGATACAGTACAATTGGCTAGGTTATGAAGTCAGAAACAGGAGTTTAGAAATTTTAAGTGGTAGCAAGTTTGTGACCAACCAAAAATTCTTCCAAAGAGAAATGAAAAACAAACAAAAAAAAACCCCCAGACAAACCAAACCACAGCTACCCAACAAAAACTAAACCACTCTACTGAGCCAAAACTTGCAGTCTTCACCTAAAATAAAAAGCCGGCAGGATTTGGTTCAATGGTTGCAAAATACTGGCCATCTTGTTAAAATGAAATTCTCAATGCTTTGGCACCTTGTGACCAAATTCCATGGCTCTGGAACTTAGATATCACTGACCATTCATTGAATCAAATGTCTATGTGGATGCTTACTCAAATTTCTAAGGACAGCTTATATATATCATGTTTACTTACTTTCTGCCCCAGCATTCCAGGGAAACCTATATATCCCTGTAAAGCACAAGACAAAAGTAATCAAAATCATGCTGAGTGATCTTTGACAGAATAGCATCAGTTTTTGTTTTGATATAATCCAACGGAGACAAGGTATTGGTTTGTTTGATTGTTATGCTTTTTTTACAGGCTGGCAATTTGTCCAGACATATTTTCACTATAAACAGGCAGCATCCTCTTCATGCCACAGCAGTTTAAAAATGAAAAATTCCTGTAAGGTCACATTATTGAGGATACTATCTCACATGACTGTCTCATAAACAAAGTAGGGAAATACAACCTAGGTGGAGATACAATAAGGTGGGTTGATAAGTGGTTAGAAAACCATGCCCAGAGAGTAGTTATCAGTGGTTTACAGTCCGGTTGGAAGGGCATATCAAGTGGGGTCTCACAGAGATCAATTTTGGGTCTGGTTCTGTTCAATATCTTTATCTATGATTTAGATAATGACATAGAGAGTACACTTACAACGTTTGTATGATACCAAGTTGGGAGGGGGTGTCAAGTGTTTTGGAGGATAGGATTAAAATTCAAAATGATCTGGATAAACCAGAGGAATAGACTGAAGTAATTAGGATGAAATTCAATAAGGACAAATGCAAAGCATTCCACTTAGGATGGAATAATCAGCTGCACAAAAACAAAATGGGAAATGCCTGCCTAGGGAAGAATACTGTAAAAGGGTTCTGGAGGTCATTGTGGATCATAAGTTAAATGTGGGTCAATAGTCTAATACTGTTGCAGAGAAAGCAAACATAATTCAGGAATGTATAAACAGGATTATTGTAAGCAAGACACAAGAAGTAATTCTTCTGATCTACTTTACACTGATTAGGCCCCAGTTGGAGTATTGTGTCCAGTTCAGGGCACCAGATTTCAAGAAATATTTGGACAAATTAGAAAAAGTCCAGAGAATAACAACATAAATTATTAAAGATCTAAAAATCATGACCAATGAGGGAAGACTGAAAATATTGGCTTTATTTAGTTTGGAGAAAAGAAGACTGAGGGGGAACATGATAGTAGTTTTTAAGTACATAAAAGGTTGTTACAAGGAGAAGAGAGAAAAATTATTCTCCTTAACCCTTGAGAATAGGACAAGAAGCAACAGCTTTAAATTATAGCGAAGGTGATTTACGTTGAACATTAGAAAAACCTTCCTAATTGTCAGAGTAGTTAAGCCCTGAAATAAATTGCCTAGCGAGGTTGTGGAATATCCGTCATTGGAGACTTTTAAGAGCAGGTTAGACAAACACCTGTCGGGGATTGTCTAGATAATGCTTGGTGGTGTTGCCACAAGTATAGGGGACTCGATTAGATAATCTTGCAAGTTCCCTTCCAGTTCTCTGATTCTATGATACCAGACTACCATTCCTGGCCAAAGTGACCAGGGTTGTGACCAGGCTTTTTTAATTAGCCAGCATGGGCTACCCAAGATCTCCAGGGTCTTAACACAATATAATATGTTCAATATGTTCTAGCACCCTAACATGGGAGAATATTCTTCATTGACTCATTGAAGTTTAAAGGTCCCTGAAACTCTCCTCCAAGCTGATTTATGCAGTGGTCATATAACCCAAGAATTACTCTAGGGTCAGGGATGGAGGATTTTTTATGAATTCTCCTCCCTAATAGCAACTGCATGGCACAAGAAAGGGCTGGTTATTTTGGGGCCATGCACAGCTAACCAATAGTTTCTGTGGCTAGCACACAAAATCTCATTCATCCCCAAAGGCCATAGATATTTTGATCTGGACAAGGTCCAAAGCGTATTACCTCCTTGTACATTAAACAGATTTTGGCACTTACATGGGAAGAATCCACATTCTGTCTGATTGGAAATGTAAAAATTCCATGTAATAAAATCTCAGTTTATTTTCTGAGCAGTGTAATGTCATCAGGCTAAACCATTTGAAAAAGATTTTTAGGTTAGCTTGTGTTTGCTTAGGTTTAATTTAAAGCCACTGTGAAACCAAAATATATACCTTATCTCCTTTGAGACCTTTGTCACCCCTCTCTCCCCTAGCTCCCTGTGGGAAAAAAAATGGTAGAAATAAAAACAATTATTACCATTTCATAGGGGATTTTTTTTCTTGTCTGTGTGAAGCATTAAATAGAGGAGGGCAACATAAAGTAATATTCAATGTTCAGTTGACAGCAGATTATAACTCCACTTTTGTTCTGATTACTATTTATGCTATAACAGTATCTAAATTATAGCTCATTGGATAAAAGGACACATTTGTCATTTCTAAACTTGAATTTTTCCAACCAGCTCTAGTTGGAGGCCTCAAACATAGTGATATACATTATATTCACACATGGTACGAGACTGTCCCTGCCCCACAGAGTCTATGATCTAAACAGATGATAGACAAAGGAAGGATTACTATATCTATTTTACAAATGGGGAAAAGCGAGAGAAAGGGTGCATCTACATTAGTAAATTAAGTCGACTTAAGCAGGCTTAAGTTGACTCAATTTACTCTGCGTCTACACTACAGTTTCCTTAAGTCGACTTAAGCAGCAGCTTAAGTCGATTTCAGGAAAATTTAAGTCGACTTAATAAGACCTGGTTTTAAGTTGACTTACTGGTTAAGTCAACTTTATTAAGTCAATTTAAGGCAGTGTAGACGCGGATTAGCCCTAAATCGACTTAAAGGGTCCCCAGGGCTCCCCCACTGACCTCCCTCCCAGGGTGCCTGGCACAGCCAGAGCCTGGCATGCCCACCCACAGGGCAGGACACATCCCTGCCCACCCCACTCCTGTACCCTGCCCCTGTTCCTGTCCTGCTCAGCCCCCGTGTACCCAGGTCCACTCCCAGGTTCACCTAGCCCCTGCAAGTCAACTTAGGCGTCCAGTGTGGACGCTCTAAGTTGATTTGACAAGGTCGACTTTAAGTCGACCTAAATTTACAGTGTAGACATGCTAAGTCAACTTAACAAGGTCAACTTAAAGTCGACTTTGTTAAGTCGACTTAGCAAAGTTGACTTATTTGAATAAATGTAGACATAGCCAAAGTGACTTGCACAATTCAAATACAGAACCTGAAAAAGAGTGGGAATTGAATCCAGTGTTTTGGGTAACTCAGCCCAGTACTTAAACAACATTCCCATCTCTCTTCTCAGTACCAGTCTAATACCATTTGCTTTTCATAGAACCTTCTGATTTCATACACTCAGCATCTCAGGTTGTTAGTGGCATACAGTGCATTTCTACAATAGTTCCCATCGTTGCTTTCTATTGTTAAGTTATTGTAGCACTGACCTTTTCTCCTCTAGTTCCAGGATAACCCTAAAAGAGAAAGACAGACACTTTAATGTGTCATACTTGCTAGATCTTCTCAGAAGTGAATTCATATCTTACAAATTTAAAAGACAGGGAGGGGCGGAAGCTCAAAAATTAGTTGCATCAAATTCTAAATCCAAATTTTTTCTCTGTAGCTTGTAAGAGAGCAGAGAAAAAAGTAGAGCTATGAACGTACAAGACACAGGCAAGATATTCCAGCATATAAAACAGCATGAAAAAAGCCAGCAGGTAAAGCAAGCATGCTGATCATGTTTGAAATTGCTTTAAAAACTAAAAGAGGAGAAAACTAATATAACTACTGGTTTAACTAAATGTTATCTGGTTTCTGCAATTAATAACCCCAAGCAATTTTAGAAATAATTTCTTCAGCCACCCTTTTTGCCCTTCATAACTGGCAAATATGAAGTGAAGTCCCTAAAGTATGTTTTAATCTTCCAATGTGAAGATTACTGGGATTTTTGGTTTTTTCTTCTTAAGAAATACCCAACGATTAGCCTGGGAGCACGTGTAATTCCATGGCAAGATGGAATGGCAATGGTAGAAAGGTAAGGGAGGTGTCATTTGATTAATAAAAATCTATAGAATCATAATTTCAATGGTGTCTCCCTTTGCAGCATGGGAGGAGCGCTTGCCCGCCCCCCTTCCCCATCTCACAGCACCAGTTCCTCAGGTGTCATCAGAAATGAGTTGAATCTAGTATAATTCAATATCCTTCTCTACTATAAACACAATGGTATGAAACATGAGAAACTTAAAACAATTATGTAGATATGGATTTGAGAAAATATTTTAAAACTTTTTTTAAAAATTACACTTTAACATATGCATCAAACCCGTGGCCCTCATAAAATTAAACTGTGGCCCTTGATTGACAGCACTCTGTTATCAGATAATGTTCAGGACATGGTACCTGATTTCTTGTTGGTTTTTTTTTAATATTATAGGTTGCTATAAAATGGAAGGCTAGCCAACTTGATTTGTCATCATTGACCAAAAGAAAAAAAGAATGCAGTTCACAAGGGTGCCAGTTATCAGCTTATTAAGCGAAACTAACTGTAATGAGACATGAGTTTAGACATCAGCATCCAGCCAGTTTACTGGAATCCATCTGCAGAAGGTATGCACTTAGGCTATGTCTACACTTGTAAAGTTAAATCGACTCTGTTAAGTTGACTTAACAAGGTTGACTTTAAGTCGACCTAAAGTCGACCTTGTTAAGTCGACTTAACAGAGTGGCTACACTTTAAGTCAACTGAAGTTAATCTTGTTAAGTCGACTTAATGGTAGACATAGCCGTCCACGCTGGCTTTAAGTCGACTTAATAAGGTCATCTTAGCATCCCCATCCACACTGGCTTTAAGTCGAGTTAAGAAGTTGACTTAAGGCTTAAGTTGACCTTCAGAGGTGGCGTTAGTAAGTCGACTTAAGCTGTTATTAAGTCAACTTAAGGAAGCGCTTAAGTCAACTTAATAAAAGCCCAGTGTGGAGGCGGCTTTGTGTAGGTCGACTTAAGTGTCCTTAAATTGACCTAAATTGCCAGTGTAGACGCACCCTTTGTTATGTAACACACATTACATAACATAATTAATTGCACTCCCATACTATTTTATTACATAATTCTTGTTTTTACTTTCGTCTTGCTCATTTTGGGGGATTTTATTGATGGCGAATGGAGGACCTGGTTAAACACAGTGTTCAGTGGCACCTTACACACTATAAAGAAGTATACCTCTAAACTGAATTGGGCAAAAGTGGGGAGGAAGAACAGTGAGGACCAGGAAAGAACTGAAGATGCTGGGACAAAGATCAGTTTGGGGCAAATCTTTGCTGCTCTTTATTTGATTTGTCAGAACTGCTCATTGGAATTTGTACCTTGAAGCCATGGAAGACTTTGTGAAATATTTTTTGCTTTAGATTTAACCAGCTATTCTGTATTGATCTCCCAGGACCTCTCTGAAATAAGAAATAAGTTTGACCTTGAGATATAGCAGGAATTTCAAAAAGGAAATTGAGCTGTTAAAAGGTGACCAGTTCCCTTCTGTGCACTTGCTTAAAACGAAACCCTAGAATATGAAAACATGACAATGAAAGTCATAGAGGGGTTGGTAAGCACAGCACAGCATCCAAATCTTGTCCTAGTTTTTCCTGACAGTCCCAGACTAAATTATTTTATGGGAATGTTATGATTCAATCTCCAAAGACTCTCTCCTAGAGGGGTAGCCTTATTAGTCTGTATTCAGCAAAAACAAGAATCCTGTGGCACCTTAAGACTAACACATTTCTTCGGGCATAAGCTTTCGTGGGCTCCAACCCACTTCATCATTCTGAAGATGTTCAACAGGGCTGAGAAAATTACTGATGCATGCAGAGTTTAGCATTTGAAGATGTACATTAGCAGAGCTACGTTGGTATATGTTTTCCAAGAAGCAAATGGAGAAAAATTGCCACTGACAAGGGGTACATATATATATCTAGAGGGCAAATTATCAAGCTATGAAATGGCTCTGGGATGACTGGACACATTCAAAGCTGCCATCTGTTGTTGGTCATGGATGAGTCTTTAAGGACGGACTGAGTACATCAGTTATGTGTGAAATACCAGGCATTTGCAAATCAGTCATTCGGCTAATGAAATGCTTGTGTGCAAAGACCAGATGCTCACTGTGTTGCAAATGTTTGGTCAGCAGCCGGCCTTGTACAGAGATGTATGAGTATGATGCAGATGAGGACAGTATGTGTGACAATGTGTCTAGCGGAGGTGCCCTAAACAGAGACAATAGTGATGACTTTAATGAATAAATGTTTCCAGTCCTACATTCCAGGGCCAATTTCCCTCAGATTACAAAGACCAAGATCGTCTTTGTGTAAAAAATGCATTCCCGTATTATAGCATCCTTAGAAAAAAATTGATTTTTAAATATTTTCTTGACTATACATTGACATAATTGTTCTAGGTTTGTCCTGTTTGGTATAGTTTTATTTGGGGTAGAAGAGCTTTCAAATAATACCCCCTTTCCAATGACATTGTACTATCGAAATTTCTATCAACCCGAGGAACTGGTGCTGGGTGCAACACTGCTGAAATTATGATTCTGGAGATTTTTAACGCATCAAATGACATCTCCCATATCTTTCTATCACTAACTTGCCCATGGAATGAGATTTTACTACCTTATGCTCCCAGACTAAAATGGTTGCACTTATTTTTTCATTTCTGCTCCATTTTTGAGTATGGTAGTGATGTAAAGGGCAGGATGAAATAACATACTTTCTGCATTGGTCAAAGCACAATTGACTTTGGAGTTTGGGTCATAATTATGAGAGCCCCCCCTGATACAGCCTTTTACACACAATCTTCATAGCCGGCACCACACGCTGAACAGTTTGCAAACTTGTACGCAGGGGAAATGGCCTGAGAAGTATTACAGCACAAATGTTCCTGGCTGCTCTAGTACACTGTGCTCTAACTTCCAGCTTAGTATTACAAATGTAAAGCGGATAAGTAAACAAATAAGTGACCCAAAAATTTGTTCAGAAAGGAAGTTCTGGCTCTGCATGTAATTAGCATCCCAGGCAGCTGAAAATTCCTGGAATCTATGCACTGAGTCCCTTGTCAGCAGCACAACCATGACTGATTGTGTCTGTACTACTGAAGTATTACACAACTCTCACTTAACCCCCCGAGTCCTGATGGCAATCTACCCTTTGACTGTAGCTATGAACAGGTCAGGAATCTTGATGAGCTAGTCCAGGACATTGTACTGCATGTTCTGTGCAGTCATCCGGGCAGCCATTCCCTTTCCACAAGAGAACCAGCTTTTAGCACTTTTGAAGCAAAGATTTCAACAACAGAAAAGAGACCTCGTATTTTACTTTTTCCAGTTCCCTTATATTTTGTGTCATGCATATATACATTCTCAAGCCATAAGATACAAATAAGTATGATAATAATAAAATAGGATATGCTGTCCAGAGACACCCTGGTCCACAGAGGCCGAATTCTTCCCACTATTAAACCCATCAATGAGAGGGCATGTTTATAACAGAGGACTGAATTTGTCCACATAATCTTATGCATCAGGAGGGAAAATAGTGGGATGGGTTACATGTGCTTTGCTCTTAAAATTGATTTCTTCCACATTACATTAATTTACACCAACCATCTGAATAAGAAGCTAAGAAAGTAGCCGTGCCCTGCCATATTGCATACGATTTTCAAGGAGAAAATCCTGTCATTTTAATTGTATTTAAAAGAAACCCTCCAAGCTTCCTGCGATTTGAAACAAAACCAAAATCTCCACAAGCACTTTCTAACCAAATCACGAGGGAAGCAATGTCAGCAGTGTTAGAAATCAATGTCAGACTGTACAACAGCTGGGTTAACAAACCTTTGAGCCAATTGGTCCTCTTGTACCTGGGAATCCCATCACTCCCAAATCTCCCTTTTCACCCTAAGGGGATCAAAAAAGAGAGTTATTAATTGTGGCTCTTGAAGGGTGACATGTCGGAGATGGTTTGGGTTTTGTGTCAAGGGTATGAAAGCTTCCTGACTTTAACAACGCTCAGTGTTGTTTTATAGTGGTAAATCCAAACTCTACACTGCCAACTGATTGAGCCTGAGTCATCAGGCATTTTCTTATTTCCTCTACTCTCATCTCTTTGGATACGATTTTCTTTCTAAGTAATGCATGCTTTAGTTTTCCCAGACTCTGCAAAAGGACATGTGGGCAAATGATTATTTTAAACATTTTCCCCTGCACCAAGGCATATATTGTTAACCTACTGTGCCTTTATTATATCACCTCCCTGGGTAATCATGACCAAATGTTGTGGTCTGCTGGGATTCTCTTGGTTTGGAGGGATAGGTCCTGGCTGGCTTTAATTTAACTGTGATTTTGTTTGATATCCATAAAGGCCTCAGACATCTAACACCCTGCAGTGTTGCCTGGGAGCTGTTGTTTTGCAGTTTCTTCTCTGGCTGTTGTCAGCCAATGTACTGACTGCTTGTCAGCTGAGTATCAGAGAAGGATAAAGTCAGGAGTCACTGCAGAAGCGGCAGCCCTGGCAGGGAGGAGAACCTGGGTTCTTTGTGCTCCCTGAAAAAGAAAGATCCTTTGGTCTTTACAAGTTCCAAAGGGGTAGCCGTCTAGTTCAGCTAAACAAACAAGGTGTCCTGTGGCACATTTAAAGACTAACAAATTTACAGCCTCAGTGGTGAGCAAAATCTTCATGCTGACTTCAGTTCAACCTAGGCAAGAGGTAGTTAATGGAGGAGGAGAGAAGTCTTGGAGAAGCAATGTGAGAGAAAGAATAGGTGGAGGAATGCTATGTCTAAGGGAGACTGGAAACCTGAAAGAGGATTAATAAGGGAGGAAAGAGAAAGAAGACCTGGAAATGGGGAACAAAGGGAGAAAACAGACTAGAGGAGGTTTGAAGAAAGAAAAAAGATCTGGAAGAATAACTAAGGGAAAGGAAGGCCTCTGGATTTTGGAAAAGAGGGAAACAGAAGACCTGGGTGTGGAAAAGGGAGAGAAAGAGGAACATAATTTAGGGAAACAAGCACAGGCTATAAAAATCTATTTAGGCTAAGACAACCTTACCACAGATTGGTGGGGGGAAAAATATTGAAGAATAGAAGACACAAATATAAAAAGGAAAGAAGATATAAATCTAAAGAACAAAAGAAGTAGGAGAACAGAGGGAGTGAACAGAAGCAAAGCACAAGAAATAAGGTAGGACTTAGAGCTGCCGTCTGAGGAAGAGATAAAGATCAGAAGAAGTAGGACTTGTAAGAGGTAGGGTAAAAGCTACATTGATAGATGAAGATGGGAGAAAATTGTCTGAATACAGAGAGGTACCTTGCACTAAATGGCTAGGATTCATGGCTGGAAATGGCAAAGTGAACCAGTTTTTCATTTTTACAATATAGTTAATGTGCTCTCAGAGCTGAGGTTAAAGGGGAGTGAGATGGTTGTACCTTCTCCCAGGTCTCACTGCTGCCACGGGAGGAGGGGGGGAAGGAGGGAAACGAGGCATACTACCACTTTTGAGGAGTATCACTTCCCCACTCCCACCATAAACGGAACACCGGTCCCTTTAATGCTTATGGCTGCTGTGCAAATTAAGTTCAGAGATGCCTCAAATACAGACGCCATCATGTATCATAGCAAGACAGTCCTTGCCTAAATTTGATCAGTTGGAGGAAGCCTTTACATACATCTCAGCTATTGTGACAGCTGAAGGAGTACTATAGTTTCTGTATAATGAGTACTCACCACTCCATTATAGCAAATACACAGCTTGTCCCACCATTTTCTATGTAGTTTACTATGAATAGTCCCTATAATTAACACCTTGTTGATACTGAACGACTAAACCTAGGTCCCCAGCAGTGGTGCTCACAAAAATATAAAGACAGTATGACAAGTGAAACTTCTATCATGACTGATTGATCAAAACCATGAAGCTGTATTTCAAAAATCTAATCAGTGTACACCCCGATCTTCATCCCTGAGGCTAGGTCTACACTAAAAATGTTACGTTGACTTTATTAAGTTGACTTAATTTTTTTAGTGTAGACATAGCCCCTTTTTGACCTTATTAGGTCGACTTAACACTTTAAGTTGACTTAATAAAGTGGATTTAGGCGCTAATCCCCGTCCACACTCGCTTGTCGGCCTAATAAGGTCGACTTAAGCATTAAGTCGACCTGAATCGAGGTGTTATTAAGTCGACTTAACTTTTCCTTAAGTCAACTTAAGGAAATGCTTAAGTCAACTTAAGGAAAGCCCAGTGTGGACGCGGAGTAGTTTAGGTCGACTTAAGCCTCCTTAAATTGACCTAACTTGTACGTGTATGTTCCTCTGTTATCAGCTCAGCCGAGTTTGTACCTGGAAGCACCCAAATAAAAAGCTATGCAGTCAACAAGTGTATGCAATATGTTCAAAGAAATGGATAACTGAATGGCCATGAAGGAAAATCACCGATCGTGTACAAGCTAGGGAGACCTATAATTATAAGCAAGTTTCCATTAGTCTTGATTTGGCAGTTTTCATTTTAACATATTTTAATTCCTAAAGGGCAAGAAAAAATTACTCATTCTGCTCAATATATACAAACTCTATGTAGTAGAAGTGTCTAAATGTTACCTTAGGTCCCATTGGTCCAGGCCATCCAATTGGTCCTGGCATTCCAGGGACACCTGGAGGACCTTGCCTACCCTTAAAAGGAAAAGATCAAATATTATGACAATGGGTTTAATATCATTCCTGCGCACAGGGTTCTGTCACACAGGACATGCAAATGAGAGAAGAGGTATTTGAATATTTTCAGTACCGTATCGTCAAGAAAAATATTGCAACTGATACATTATTTTGGCTTTTATTTTTAATCCCATTGTATGCTTTCTGTTGATTTTGAAAAGGGAAATTTGGCCTCAAAGGAACACAAAGATATACTGGTGCATAGGAACAGATCAGGGATGGAACTCGAAATATTCATTCTTAAAAACAGGATCAGTAAATCAAATTTTGCTCTTACTTATGCCAGTGCAAATCAGAAGTAACCCTCTGTAGTTGTCCCTATATAAACCAAATATACAGTAAGGAAGAACAGAACCAGACCTATCATGTTTACTAACACTGCGTTTTTAGCGAGTCCCTTTACTTTCTTTTTCAAATGGTATTCCAAAAGATTGATGTACTTTATTATGTTACTTGTAAAAAAACTCAAGGACCAGATTCTGAAGCTAAACCCATATACACCAGCCGTGAAGCTGGCCTAGGAACTCTTATCAAGACCACTGGGACTAAAAGTAAGCCTTAGAATAAGCCAGCCAACTTTGAATGTACCCAGTAGTTGGCCCACCTCTCTTTCGAGATCTGATGATTTTTCAGTGTCTAAGTGATGTTATCTCTTTATCATGTTTGATGACACATTCTGAAATACTACTGTTACTGGAAACTCAGATCTATTTATTTCTTTTCTGTGTGGAATTAGAAATCTAAATAAATCAATAATACATACATAGCTTTTATATTTACGTGCTTGTATTAATTTGAATGACTAAGTGGTGCCCATTGGTAAAATATTTTGTGTATTATTTTAAATAGCGGCTCTTTTCTTGGTGGAATGATCTAATTTCTGCATAGCTGTGATTTCATCCTGCAGAGGATTTTTTTTTGGCTTCTTTAGAAAATCAATTACATTAAATGGAAGCACTTAGCCAGAGAGCTGAAATATTTTATATCAGGACATTTAGGGGCACATACTGTAGACAATATAGCATAGCTCACATGTCAGTAAGTTCAAGGTTGAATTCAACATGTTATGCTGGGGCCAGAAGTCCTCAAGTAAAATCACTCATCGAATCATAGAAGATTAGTGTTGGAAGGGATCTCAGGAGGTGATCTAGTTCAACCCCCGGCTCAATACAGGATCAAACCCACTCAGTTATTTCTCTTTTGGCAAAAAGCTCATTTAACTGAACCCTGTTTTCAATGAAAGTCTGACTTGGGCTTGTGTTTCTCTGTGGATTGGTCTGGATTTTAACTTTGATATTTGGGGGTTTTTTTTTTACAGCTTTTATAACCGTTTCCTAAGTTTACTCCCTCTGTGCACAAACGACTCTGTTTATTCTCTACTCTCTTAATAATGTGGGTAGGGACACATCTTGCCATCCATTTTTATGCAGAATTCAAATTGACACCAATCAGCCTTCAGTGCATAGAAGGATGATAGTATATAGCCTATGGTTTGTACTGCACGTGTCTGGTTAAACTTCAACTTTATTTTAAATAATTTTTATTTAAATAATTTCTGGGTCTGCCACTAGCTGGTGTCACATGTCAGATATAAGGCTGGTCCATAAGCCAGATTCTATAAACTTTGATTCATACCTTTCTTCCTGGTCTGCCAATTTCCCCCTGTCACAGGAAAAAAAACAAAAAACCCAAAACACATTAGCAGTGTAGCTGCCAAGTGAAGAACAGCAGCTCATAAATTAATGTACTTTAAAAATTGAATTGGGAAGCTCTGTCAATCTTGGACTTTGCTCAATGAGCTAAACTGGACAGTACTCACATAACAGAATAAATGGCCTCTTCACTTATATACAGGTCCCAATTCAGCAGTCCTCCCGTGTTCAACAAAGCACTTAAACATATGCTTATCTTTAGGTGCATGCTTAAAATTAAGCTTCTGCCCAGGTACTTTGCTGCATATGTGTGGGCTTAAACATGTGCTTAAATATTTTGCTGAATTGAGGCCAAAAAGATTAATGTGCAAACTATTATACCTGCATGGGATGGCTCTGTTTCCAATTTCTTCGAATAGGGTACAATTTTCAAAGGTTACTACTTTTGAAAGCAACTTGGGAGTACTGACTTCCAGTGGGACTTGTGCTCCTTATGTGCTTTTGAAAATCCCACCCACAGGGTATTAGCAATCAACCTAACCTGTAGCATTTGGTAGATAGGGAAGGTGTCATCATGTCTCTTCAACCACAAGTGCAGCTTCCATAAAACCAACAGAGCAAATTTTTTACCTCTTCGGGCACATACCCATGGTCTCTTGAGACAGAGGATGCCTACTACTACATCATGAAAAGCTGTAAAATATACTTACACTGTGACTGAACAGTGATAGTTAAAGCTTTAAGTTACAGTCTGAAATTGATGTGCAGCAGCCAGCTGGTGTCAAAGCAAACCCTGTCTCCCACGTACCCAAAGAACCCACCACCACCAAAACCCACAAAGGAAAACAAAACACCAGCTACCTGCACTCTCTCTTTCCTCCACCCTCAAACCAACCAACCAACCAACCAGCTAACTAGGGGTCTAGCCCAGTGGGGATTTCTGGCAGGGCCCCTGAGTCTGTAGGGTGGACCCAGCAATGGGCAGTTTCCGATCTCCACTTGTTACTTAGCAACTGCAGCTGTCATGAGGAGGGAGGGAGAAAGGTGGCTGGATCAGTCCCACCCACTGCAGCGCTGACAGCAGCATGAACTTCTCTGCTGGGGCTGTAGGGCCCAGTTCGTGTTGTTGCCAGATGCTGCGGTGGGCTGGCCTGATCTCCAAGTAGGTGGGCCTAGCCCACCCAGGCCCACCCGTAGCTATTCCCCTGAAACAAACAAACAAACATGTACTTACTTTTTCCCCTTTTGGTCCCATCAAACCAGGAATTCCTTGTGGGCCCTGCATAGAAAATTAAAGGAAATTTAAATTTACCAAAAAAAAGTCCATGTATTGTTTCCCTTCGCCTGAGCTTTGTCCACTTGTCTGTCCTGAAAACGGAGAGCTCCCCTGGGAAGTGGTTCCCCACAAATTCACGGTCCTTATTCCTCTTTAATTGAAAGTGCTGTGGCATCATTGAATGGCAGGTAATGGAGAAGCCTAGTGAGATGACTGGAGAAGGGACAGTTTTGAGGTCAGGAAGAAATAGCTAGAAAGGGTCTGGAATGCAGTGAAGGGGCTAAACATCAAGGAAGTTGATGGAGCTCTGGAGAGAGCAAGAGATTGAGAGAACACAAACTGATGTGGAGTGCTCAAGAATCAAAAATCAAGGACATCTGTTCAACCAAAGTGACTATGAGTAGAATAGTTTAAAATGTACTCATTAGGCTTTGTAAAAGCTATTGTAATGGGAAGTTGTGACACTGGAAACCTTTCTTCAGAATACAACTGCTGAAATGTGTCCATTATTTTCCCTGTCATTGCAAGGGCCTTGGGCATGGGTGGACCTCAGTCCCTCCTATTCTCTGTATGTGGGCCACAATAGTTTATCATGGGCTGTAATACTAATTTTGTTTGTTAGCTTTAGTGTGTGGGTGCTGGGTGGTGTTTGTGGCCTGGAATACATAGGAAGTCAGACAAGATGATCTAGTGGTCCCTTCACACCACTTTGACTCTTATTATCTTGGACATGACTACTCAGTGTATTCAGAGCTGTGGCTCCCTTTTCCTTACCAAGATATTTCTCCACCTCCTGCAACTTCCTTCCTATCTAGCTGGAAGTTTCCTCCCATTTACAATAAGAGAACAGCAAGGTGGTTGTTGGGATCGCAACCCCGAGACTGAAAATTTCTGATCACTGACATTTTGCTGTGATATTTTATAACTTCTCATTTTAGTGAATTGATATGAATTTCTTTTTGTTTTCCCCCCGAACTAAAAAGGTTTTGAGTGGCAAAACCCATCATTTGGAGTTTTTTAAAAAAAAATTTGCAAAATAAATTATATTTGCCTTCTTATAAATGTAACAACCCCCCCCCCCCAAATATTTGCTGGTTGCAGATATGGAGTGAAATTTTTCACACAGTTCCAGCTGTGAAAATGAACTGCTGTGCTCTGAAATACAGTCAGCAAACTGTTGTGGTTGAAGCATTTTTAAATAAGGAGGTCCAAAATACTTTGCAAAAGATTTTAAGTCTCTCAACAATTCTAACTGTTTAATTAAATCCTAACCTAAGTTTCAGGTCTTACTATCTCTTGTATAAATTTCTCTCATGCTGTAAGATGACTATTTCAGTCTAAAGTCGTATTTTTTCTCACTGGGATTTGAAGGGACTCTTTTCAATGAACTGAGCAATGGAAGGTACTCTACATCTCACTGGGGGTGCTGGCCTGGCCTCTTCTAGTATTAGGCCATAAAACTATAAAAATATCTCATTTATAATTTCCCTAAAATTACACTTGAAATCATTACTATGGCTTTGATCAACAAGACATAGATCTTGGGCAATGATGACAGAATCCAGGAGTCATTCTTAAAAGGCTACAAAGAAGGCACTTTTGAAACTCCAGTCCCTCAAACACCATAAGTAGGTTTATAGTTTTGGAAATTTCTCCACAACAGGTGAAGGCACCTCTACTGCTAAACCAGGGGAGACTTTGAGCCCCCAACTCAGAAAGATTCTGAAAAATATCTGTTTGGGTTCTTACTCAACTGTTTGAGATCTTACAAATTGTCCAGGGCAGGATGTTCCCCAAGCCTTTAAAGGGAGGGACTTGGCCCATGTCACACAAATTATTAGGTTCAATTTTGAATACTGCCTGTTTGTCTCATGTAGCAATTATACCATCCAAAACATAATGTAAATGAATAATCATGCTGTTTGAATAGGGCCAGATTCAACTTTCATTTACATCATGGAAGTCAGTGGAGTTATTTTCCATTTACAATGCTGTAACAGAGTAGAATTTGGTCTCCTTTGTGTATAAGTGAGGTAAAATGAAAAGGTAAAATTCATCTTGGATTCAGTAGAATCCATTCAGTTTCACTCACATCAATGTTCAAATTACAAATAATAGTGTTTGGAACACCTATCTTAGGATTTATTTTTAAGTACCAGTATTTCAATTACATGTTCCAACAGCCAAAATGATACTGTCCAGAGGATTTTCTGCTCTAAGCTTCGGAACCATGAATCCTTTATAAAGCACATTCCCACAGTTTATAATTAAAGATTCTAAGGGACATGCCATTTCATGATGGTGGTAAGATCGGCCAGCCAATAGTGCTCTAACAAAATATATTTAATTAATTCTTTAGCCATATTAATATTATCAGTGTCAATGATCTTTGTAAACCATCATGTTTAGCATTATTGCTCTTTCAGTTAAAGTACTAATTGATGCTAACAGGACAAAGTATCTAGTTTTTCAGGAGTTCTATTATTAGACTGAAATAACTATTGTCATTTTTCACACATATCACAGCTTCATAAATCCTTTGGAACATTGCCAAGTACATTGTGGGACAGTATAATAATACACAGAAGACACTGCTTAATATAGTTCAAGAGAACTATGACCATTTTGCACTTCACACAGCTACATACACCACAGATAAAATATGTCTGCCTTACCACGTCTCATCAAAGATACAATGATGGTGCTATAATGAGATCTCCTAAAATAAGACCTTATTACTTCTACAAAATATATTACAAAATAGTTACTAGTCTATGATGAAGCATTAGTGCTTAAATAATTAAAACAAAACTCTGTTTGAACAAAGCCCATGTCGTGATGCATTACCATTGCTTTGAAAACCGTGTTTGTAAATGTATTAATTGGTCAAATGCAATGATTCCCAAAAGATCTTCCAGTCATAAGCATGCATAAGGGAGACTCTACTGTAGCACAGTATATACTTTTGCTGTTATTTGTATTACAACAGTGTTTAGAGGCCTAGATCAAGGCCCCATTGTGCTAGGCACTGTACATTGCATAGGAAGAGCCAGCCTGTTCCCCAAAGAGCTTACAATTAGAGTGGAGTGGAAACAGGAATTTCTCTCTCATGAAAATCTCCATATTTCCAGAACAAAATATCATTCTGAATTGCAATAGATAGTTGGATATGTGACATTTTCATTGGGAGGAACATTTTAAAGTGATTTTGTTTCAAAAAGAAGCAAAATGTTCTATCGGAAAATTCCTGGCTCGCTTTTCTTAACAGTTAATTGACAAAGAATGGGAGGGGAAAAGTGGCACATGTAGATGAAGTGACTTGCTCAAGGTTGCAGGACAGGTCAGTGGCAGAGCTGGAAATAGCCGCCAGCTCTCCAGAGTTCCAGCCGAGTGCCCTAGCATCTGCACCATATTGCCTCTAATGTGTGCACTGTAAATATTTAATTTATCACACAGGTATTTCTCTGAGATAAAAACTGCATGGGTTTTAATCAGTGCTGGGGACCCTTTCTCGTAATATGGCATTCATTTGCGTCTCTGTGTAAAAGCCACCTTTGCAAAATGCACCATTTTGTAAAGGCTTTGAGGCTTTATGGTCTTTTGTGTTGACGTGTGTGAAACATTGTTCAATCCTGGACTCTTGTGGCACTTTTAAAGACTAACACATTTATTTATCAATAAAAATAAATAAATAATAAATAAGTTTGTTAGTCTTTAAAAGTGCCACAAGATTTCTTGTTTGTTTTTCTGAACTACATTGACACAGCTCCCCCTTTGGAACTGTTCTGTCCTGGACTCTGCCTTTCATTTTCTGGTCCTCAACAACCCAGCTTGTGGAAACGTTGTGCTCAGAATTGATGGAAAGTTTTATGTTACTCATTAGTCAATATTGGAACTGCACTGCAGTGCTCCAACAACTCTTATACAATCCTCCAAGGCTAGGAGGATGGATTCCCTAATGGAAATTCCCACTGAATATTTTCAGCTGGTTCCCACTGTTTCCAGTTGGCAAGTAGGCTTTTAAACAGAGAAATGGGTCTACTAGAATACTAATACTTAGGGCTCTTGATCCTCCAGTAGAAAACAGGAGAGACCAATATTTAAAGAAAACCAGAGATCAGTTGAAAGATTGAAATGATAGTTCCTGAAATTTCCATGGAGGTTAAATGATTCCAGACATTAGACTGGTTTAAAGCAGATGAAAAGGAACTGCAAATTCAAGTCTCTGCCTGGAGGGCATAAGGCAGAGAGAGAGAGGAAATAGACAAATCTATTATTTATCTCAACTTTTTTTAAAAAAAAGTTAAACTTAAGTTTAAAATATTATGAAAAATTAAATACCATTTTCAAACCCTGTGATAGTTTTGTAAGGAGTTAGAGCAGGTCAGCGCTTAGTAGAGTTGTAAAAGATACAGTACTAACCTGGGGGCCAGGAGGCCTCGAAGGGCAATCGTATTCTGGTTCACGTGAAGCTTGTGTTATCTGAAGCTCTTGACATAAATTTTTCATATCAAGGGTAAGTAACTTCTAAACAAAAAGAAATATAGATAGATAGATACAGATATACACACACACATTAGTACTCATCATAATGGGAGGTATGAACAATCATTCAGCAACAGTATAGATCTGTGGAGGATTTAATTCCACTCACTTACAAACTTATGGTTTGTCAAGTATCATGGATACTTCATCATCATCACTTCAGTGTATTGTCCCAATCCCATGTTTCATCTTCCCATCTCACAGCATGGTCACAAGAGTGAGCCAGCACTATGCCCTCAGCCAGCGTGGGACCCAGATCTATTCTTAAACTTGACTCTGCTCCCTACAGGCGCAATTTATGAGTAACTGCACTTCTCCAGGAATAGCCTCTTTGTTCTAATAATACAAACTCCATTAACCGGTGCACTAGGCTGAGCAAACTTTGCTGTAATGATATCTAACTGGGTGGATACTCATTCATTGCAGGCCAGATCCAGCTCCTTTGAAAGGCTGTGGACTACAGTGAGTGTTGGATGAAGCCCTACATGAGCATAGGCTGTAATCAGGTTAGAGCACGCATCAGGGCCCAGCACAGAAGCTTATTGTTAAGACACAGAGGGGAAACCTAGAGGATGTCATAAAATCTTCAGCACAGTGTTAGAGCTGGTTCCCTCAATCATAGTGCTCAGCCATCAGTAACTGGCTTGTATTAGCTAACTGGCTTGCTTATGCGGGTGGTATAGAACACTGATACTGAAATGCATAAGGATAATGATAGGGAGTAACTGGGATTAAGAAAACCAGTCTTTACCTGCCAAAGTGAAGATCCATTCCCCCAGCAAGCGTTTCAAACTAAAGCAATATGCTACTGTTGAGAACCCCACAGCAGACAATGTCAGGGCTCAATTCATGAGGTGCTATGTCTACACTTGCAAGTTAGTTTGAATTAAGGAAGCTTAATTCGAACTAACTTAAGCCTTGGCCACACCAGGCTTTCATTAGTTCGAATTAAGGGCTTCCTTAATTTGAACTAATAAATTCGATTGCTTAGTTCGAACTAACCCTTAATTCGAAATATTAGTTCGAATTAAGTCAATGTGGCCATATTAGTTTGAACTAACTGCTTACTTCGAACTAATCGGCAGATTGACCTTCATGCAACTGACTAATTCGAACTAAGCAAGTGCCCTGCATGGACATGGCTAGTTCAAACTAGCATTCTAGTGGGGCCATGCTAGTTCGAATTAAGTTCATTTGAATAACTAAAATTAGTTCGAATTAGTTTAACTAATTCGAACTAGATTTGTAAGTGTAGACATAGCCTTAGTGACATGGTGATCAATTTGTTTTCTACTGTATATATTTTTATTAGGAAGATAATGATCAGGTACACTTTTAGAAAAAAGTCTCTACTCTTGATTATACAGTAGGATTTGAAGAGTAGCTTTTAAGTGCTATAGCTGACTAAGAGACTAAACAAAAAATAAGGTACTCATTCTAAACATTGGCCAGCCTTCAGAATATTAACATCCTGGCTCCTTCAATCTGGTAAGACAAACAAGGAGTCCTGCGACACTTTTAAAGACTAACAAATGTATTTATTGCATGCGCTTTTGTGGGAGAAAATTCCACTTTATCAGACATTTTGAAGATGGGAACTTACAGAATGGGAGGAAAATAAATAGGGAGTAGTGCTATAAACCTAACCCATAACTCATTGAAATCAATGGGCATATTAGTATTGACTTCGAAGAGTTTTAGATCAAACTCACCAGTCTATTTGTTCTTGAAAAATAGTCAAGGTATACTTAATCTCATTTCAGTTTGAGAGGATGGACTAGATGACCCCTGGAAACCTTAAATTTCTAAAGGGGTACTCACCATCAACTAAGACCAAACAACAGAAACATTAAGGCAGGCACATATCCATGCAACAAACCATGTTGCAAACTTTGCCCACATATCTGCACAAAGGACACCATCATAGGACCTAATAAAACCAGTTACTCCAACAAGGGCTCATTCACCTGCTTGTCCACCAATGTGATTTACGTCATCATGTGCCAGAAATGCCCCCTGTCTTATATATTGGACAAACAGGACAGCCTCTATGCAAAAGAATAAATGGACACAAATCTGACATCAGAAATCACAACATTCAAAACCAATAGGGGAACACTTCAATTTCCCTGCTCACTCCATTGATGACTTGTTAATAGCTGTGTTCAAACAAATGAATAACAAATCTCAGCTTCAAAGAGAAACTGCAGAACTGGAATTCATATATAAATTTGACACCGCTGCCTCAGGGTTAAACAGGGACTACGGATTTTTTTCTCATTACAACAGATGATTTGATTCCTATATATGCTATTCCCCAGTGTTCAATTCTAAACTATTGCATTGATTTGCTGTTACAGCCTGACTTGATCCTATGTCATACACTTCCCTGCATTTAATTTCCTCCCATTCTGTAAGTTTCCCATCTTCAAAGCATCTGACGAAGTGGGATTTTCTCCCACAAGAGCTCATGCGATAAATAAATTTGTTAGTCTTTAAAAGTGCCACAGGAATCCTTGTTTGTCTTACATTTCTAGGATTCAAAAATATCAGTATAATATTATAACGTACGTAATGTTGGAAATCATTGGAGTATGTGCTTGGGATAACAAAGAAATATCAATAGGTGTTTGACATTAACAAAGAAAAATTTAATAAGAGATCAGTGGGAAACTTCTCTCTCCTGGGGCAAAAAGTATGGGAGCCAGTGTAGATTAGTGGCATGTGTAAGTGAGCAGACATCACTGATGTGCTAAGATAGGCACAGAGCCAATTTATATTGCCGAGTACTGATTCTAGCTTTACAGATCTCACTCAAACCAGGGATTCCATGCTTTGGAGAGCTTCATTTACTTGAGGCAGGAAAACAGTGGATGGTACTGCAATGCTGAGGAAAAGCTGATAAAATGTGTTAGGGAGACTGTTTTATGTTGGGTAACCTATTTCATACAATCATAGAAGATTAGGGTTGGAGGGGACCTCAGGAGGTCATCTAATCCAACCCCCTGCTTAAAGCAGGACTGACCCCAACTAAATCATCCCAGCCAGAGCTTTGTGAAGTTGCACCTTAAAAAAATTTAAGGATGGAGATTCCACCACCTCCCTAGGCAACCCATTTTAGTGCTTCACCATCCTCCCGGTGAATTTTTTTTTCCTAATATCCAACCTAGACCTCTCACTCACTGCAACTTGACACCATTACTCTGAGTTCTGTCATCTTCTACCACTGAGAACAGCCTAGCTCCATCCTCTTTGGAACCCTCTTTCAGGTAGTTGAAGGCTGCTATCAAATCCCCCTCATTCTTCTCTTCTGAAGACTAAACAAGCCTGGTTCCCTCAGCCTCTCCTCGTATGTCATGTGCTCCATCCCCCTAATCATTTTCGTTGCCCTGCGCTGGACTCTTTCCAATTTTTCCACATCCTTTCTGTAGTGTGTGTGTGTGGGGGGGGGAGCCCAAAACTGGACACGGTACTCCAAATGAGGCCTTAGCAGTGCTAACCAGAGGGGAATAATTACTTCTCTCATTCTGTTGGCAATGTTCCTACTAATGCAAATTTGTTCAAAACAGACAAAGATGGAGGCATTGAGCTAATCAGATTATAAAACCAGGCACTAGCCCACAAACCATTGGACACAGAGATAGCGTCCATTCAAAACGATAACAATATATTGTACATTGTGTTTCCTGTCACTGCACTGTATGGCAAGATGGGGTGGCTGCAATGTAACAACCAGAAAGGAATAAGAAAAGATACACGGAGCATTTAAAAAAAAATAGTGGAGGCAAGAAAAATGCTCGCAAGCAATACTTACAGAATCCCAGCCGTGTTTGAAGTACGGTGGTGGAAATAATGGTGGTGGAGGAGGGGCAAGGAGACAGCATGCTCTGTTACTAATTCGTTTCTTCTCTTCCAAGCAAGGGAGGTCTGTTCAAAAGAATCACTCAGCCATTACTAATGGGCAAAGAGTGCTAGATTCAAATTGCTTGAAAAATGTAGGTGGCCCTCATAGAATAGAATAGCTGCAGAGGAGCCCCCATGAACCCACTGTCCATGTGAAAGTTCTGATTCAGCAATGTGCTCAAGCACGTGCAGAGCTTTGAGCATTTAAGTTGTCTCATTGACATTCATCAGATCACTCATGTGCTTAAAGTTATGCAGTCCTAAGTGCCTTTTTGAAACTAAGCCTATGCCCTTAATATGGCAGTTAAATGGGATTGTTGCAGAAAGTTCCAAGAAGGCAGGGATGGGGAATATATATAGTACTACAGAAGCTTTAGTGGGGTATTTTTTAGGACCTTTTCTAGCTCACAACTGGAAAACAGCAGAACATTACCTCAAAAACTCATTTTCATCCAAAATATTTTTAGACGTTATTACTGTCATTCTGTATAATGAGCAATGTGTTTTCTAATAAGGTTATGTGTATGCTGATATCGGCAGATTTGCTGCCATCAATGCGCCCTTCTGTGTTCGATTGAGCGGTCTGTTAAGACACGCTCAATCAAAAGGAACCGAAGCTGTAACTCCAGCTCCATAACTGGAGTAGCACTACGCCAACCGGACGCCATTTCCGGTCAGCTTAGTGCAATGTATAAGGGTAATTAGGAAGTTAGTGGGAGACACGCAAGGTATTTTATGTAGCTTGCGTATCTCTCGACGACTGCCGCCAAAAAGCATGGCATGTATAGACTAGCCCTAAGCTCATGTCTTTGCTGGAGGTGGACACTGGGCAGGGGTTAATTTAAGGGGGAACGCACCAGAACACAGTTCTGGGGCCCCCAAATTTGAGGGACCAGAGTTCTGGGGCCCCTAAAAATAGAAAAATCCAGTGGAACACATGTTCCGTCCTGCCCTGGCTGCTGGCAGGTCCTACGCCCCACCGTTGTTAATCACAATACTTATTGCATCATGCAGTGTTTGCTAGTTTGTGACAATAATTGTTATAGACATAAACACCATATACAATTATAAATATTTTTATGGAACGATAACCAATGTATGTGGTACTGAGAAGTGGTTGCAAATGCCTACCTGGGCTGGGGCCTGCACATGCATGAAGGGGGCCCAGGCAATACGGGAAGGGGGCCTGGAGATTAGCAGGGTTCTGGGGCCCGTCAAATTATACTTTAACCACTGACACCGAATTTCATTCATCTAGTGAAGCTGAGGTCAAAATGTGCTTCCTTGAACATAAAATTATTGATGCTCACTGAAACATGAAGCAATAGATGTATTGTTACCAGGAATGGATGGAGGGAATAGTTAATGTGACAAACAGCACAAATAGATTGAATAGCTAAAGTGAAATATTACTCAAATCCAGCTCATGTTCATCTGATAAATACTTAGCCATCCTGGGAGCTGACATGGAAGACAAGGCAGAGTGAAAGGAGAAGGGAAGTTGATTAACGTCACAACCTTCTGCCTGCTGAGTGCCCTCCCTTTGGGTAGAGGAGGGAAAGAACCTTCCTAGCCCTTTGCAGGAAAGAGGAGTGGGGACATGCAGTTTCTCCTTCCTGGAGGAAAGGCAATGGAAGAGAATCCCTTCTGTCCACTCCTCTCCTTAGAGACTAGAGAGGAGGAGCAAAGATTCCTCTGATCTCAGGTGCACAGGAGACCTGGCAAGCTCACTTTTTGCATATATGAGCTCCATCTTCCCCCCTCACCCTCCAATTGAACCACATTCTGTATGAGATACTCAATGGTCTTTTACGTTCTCTCTTCCTCCATCAGTATTTGTGAGAGAGAGTCCTCTGGCCGACTCGCCAGACTTCCAGTCCTAGAGGAGGTCACTATCTCTCCATCCATGGAAAGGTTCTTGGGGAGAAGACTGCCTGAGCACCCCAATTGTTCTGTAACAGCAGAGCAGAGCTCCTTTGCTGGTCTGACCAAAAGGCCTTAAATGCTCCAGATAGAACTATAGTAACTAGGAAAACCTGTTTCCCATTTTCCTTTAGTGGTAGGAGACTTTCCAGCTCTGTTGGTGCAGAACGGAGAAGGGGGACCAGGCAAGCAGCCTGATGCTCTGAAAACCTTTCCATGAACTGAGAGGACAGTGGGGCACATTTTGGTTCCCAAAAAGTTTGAAAATGGCGCCAGGAGCCAGCTGGTCATCACTGAAGATATCAGAGGAAAGGAGTGAGAAAAGGGCATTGGGCTACCCACCTTGAGAATGACAAGAGGTAAGTGGTGGCAGGGTATCCTTAGGGCCTATGGGATGAGAAGAGATTCCAGGGGTTCTTGTGATGGAAAGATCCATTGATAGTAGATGGACTATTGGGAGCAAGCTCAACCGGAATTTCCCTACATACCATCTGCAAGAGGACAAAAGACTTTTGCTGTTCTGTTCTCCCAGTGAAGATGAGTCATGCAAGTGGACTCCTTCCATCAGCTGAGTTTTCAGCTCAGAGCACACATGGCAGGAAAGGGATAAAAACCCCAATCAAAAGAAACTATGGATTACTCCTGTTCTCAGTGTTGCTCAGTTCTGAGAGTTTAAAACCTAATGACTTGTCACAAAGCTGTTTTCAGCCAGAACACTATATTAAACACCACTAAATGATGGGCATTGTATTGCTGGAGTTTCTGTCTTTTGATGAGACATAAAACTGAGAACTTGACCACCCCCACAGTCCTTTAAAAAGCCAACGCGCTATTTGCAAGAGTCCAGAAGTCCCACCCTAGGCACTAAGGCTATGTCTACACTTGTTAATTTAAGTCGACTTTAACTAAGTCGACTTTAAGTTGACTTAGTTAAGTCGACTTAGTGTGTCTACACTTAAAAATAAAGTCGACTTAAAGGGGAACTTAAAAAGTTGACCGAGAGCATCCACACTGGATGCCTAGGTCGACTTCTAGGTGCTTAGGGGGACCTAGGGGAGGTCCACAGGGGAAGGAGGGCACCTCTTGCCCAATGCCAGGGGGCTCAGCCTTTGCCCCATTGTACCTAGGTACAATGAGGCAAAGGGGGTCAAGGACCCTGGCAGGGCATAGGGGCAGGGTGGGCAGGGCTCTGCCCTGCCCTGTGGGGGGGGCATGCCAGGCTCCCTCTGTGCCTCCCCCCCGGCAGGGAGGGCATTGGTGTAGCCCTGGGGTAGCCCTAAGTCGACTTAGGGCTTCCCCACATCTACACTGGCTTAAGTCAACTCTAGGGAGTTGACTTAAGCCTTAGGTCTAATCCAAAGGAGGTGTTATAAAGTCGACTTAATTTTAAACTGCTTAAGTCGACTTAAGGAAACTATAGTGTAGGCGCAGGGTAAATTAAGTGGATTTAAGCAAGCTTAAGTTGACTTAATTTACCAGCGTAGACGCAGCCTAAGGGAGGGAGGTCGCAAAAGCTGCATTAATGCAGCAAGAAACATGCACCTGAATGCCTTCAGTGGACTGTTGATGCAGCAGTTCATCTCACAGTCTCTCTGAGTCAAACAGAAAGGATGACACTGCGGAGTCCGGTGGGACTGCGTCTAGGAGGAGGAGCGTTATGACTTTTTACAAGGAAGGATTAGAACCAGCAGATTGCTATTCTACCCTTTCCTGCTCTGTGCGGTGTGTAGATCAGAGGTCTCATCACTTGCAGAGGAAAGAAGTAGAACAAGTATGGAGTCCTAGCCTCTGCAAGATCTGGAGCTGCTATCCCATTGGTGCCAGCACAGCCATTTCTATGGCATGGCCTGGCCTGGAGCCTGGTGGTGGGGGAGCCAGGCTACAGTTGCTATCACCTTTGTACTCCCTTTGCACAGGGGAATGGGGGTTACTTTGCCAGGCCATTGGCGTTGAGAGTCAGTATTGTCAGAACCAGCAAAGCTATTGCGTTTCCTTGGGTGGCTGATAGAATGCCTTCTTTGAAGGACTCACAAGTTCCAAAAGGGGTAGCCGTGATAGTCCAGTTCAACAAAACAAACAAGGAGTCCTGTGAACAGCAATATACTAATTCATGACAGGAGAATTCAGCCAGGCTTGAAAGAATAACACATAAAGAAATTATTAAGAGCACTAACATCTAACAAAATACCAAATTTAAATCACTTTGACTTATAGAAGATAAACATATCCCTCTCTAAAAGCATTTACCTGGTTCCCAAACACTCTGTCTCTCTCTCAGAGAACTGGACAACCTTCAGTCACTCATTAGAGAGACAACCAAACTTTTTGTCAAACTGTCTTGGACTAGATCCTGAAAGGTGTTTAGGCACCTAATTCCCACTGATTTCAGTAGGAAGAAGGCACATAAGTGCCTTTGAGGATCTGGGCCCTAACCCTTAAATCTGCTCACCAGAAAAGACTGAGTGCTTTCTACATGGAAAATGTAGTATGCAATGTGCATTAAGCTAGGGTGTGAAGGTAAAATGCACTAACTCCGCTGTACTAATTCCCTCTGTGGATACCTTTCTACACATGGTGTGCCCTTGAGTGATTTAGCATAATGCACTCCCAAAGTGAGTTAAGCTACTCTGCCCAAATACATTCTTAGGGTGCAGTAAATGCATTTACAGGAAAAGTTTATGGGGAGTAGCTAATACACATTTGCTACTGCAAGGTTTTCCGTCAAACTCTGAGACTTTGCTTCCCTTCCAAGGAAAGGTACCACACAGGTCACTTCAAATCATATTTCTTCTCTTCCAGGAAAGCTTCTTGAATCTGTATCTTAATATTGCTCTTTGCCATTGGTATTAGGGGGAAACATTTTGTGCTGCTTGCTCACTAAAGTCTCAAGGTTTCAGACCAATCAGGGAAGCTGTATGCATTCCCTCAATAGCTGCTATACCACATTTGCACAGATTTCCCTAACTCAAAACAAAGAGTAGGAATAAATGGTCAGTTTCCACAGTGAAGAGAGGTAAATAGCAGGCTACCTCAAGGATTTATACTGGGACCAGTACGGTTCAACACATTCGTAAATGATATGGAAAAAGGGGAAAACAGTGAGGCAGCAAAGTTTGCAGACAGTACAAATTTACTGAAGATAATTAAGGCCAACGCTGACTGAAAAAGGTTACAAAAGGATCTCACAAAACCAGGTGACTGGATTGCAAAAAGGAAGAGGAAATTCAGTGTTGAAAAATGCAAAGCAGCACATTGGAAAACAAAATTCCAACTATACATACAAAATGACAGGATCGAAACTAATTGTTTCCCCTTAAAGATATGTTGGAGTCATTGTGGATAGCTTTATGAAATAATCTGCTCAATGTGCAGTGGCAGACAAAAAGCTAACAATGTTAGAAACCATTAGGAAAGAGACAGATAATAAAAATATATATATATATAATAATCCCATTATATAAATCCAGGATATGCCCACAACTTGACTGCTGCCTGCAGTTCTGGTTGCCCCATCACAAAAAAGATATATAAAGAACTAGAAAAAGTACAGGGAAGGGCAACAAAAATTATTAGGGGTATGGAACAGCATCCATATGAAGCGAGATTAAAAAGACTGGGGCTGTTCATTTTAGAAAAGAGACAACGAAGGGAGAACAAGATACAGATCTGTAATATCATGAATGGAGTGGAGAAAGCAAATAAGGAACTGATATTTATTCCATCACATAACACATCTAATGAAATGAATAGGAAGTCAATTTAAAAGAAACAAAAGGAAGGACTTCACACAATGCAGTCAATCTGTGTAATTCATTGCCAGGCAATGTTGTGAAGGCCAAAATTATAAGTGGGTTCAAAAAAGAACGAGATAAATTCAGGGAGGATAGGTCCATCAAAGGCTATTAGTTCATATTAGGTCAGGGACACAATCCCATGATCTGTGTCTCCCTAAACCTCTGACTGCCAGAAGCTGGATCTAGACAACATGGAACAGAGGGAGCTAAAGGATAGAGGAAGAAAGATCAGGTGATGGGGGAGCAAGGGAAGGCTGAGGGAAACAGGGAGAGACTCCCAACAGATCCTATTCTGTCCCCACATCTCCCCTAAGTGTGTCAGCTCCTATTCCCCACAGGGGGCTTCACTGTCCAGGTGACCTTATTACCAAGCTCTGTAGCCTTTGACTTTACCTATCCTTGGCTTGAATGCATATATCACTACATATATATATCTCATTTCATACATATAGATATCTTTCTTTCTTTATAAGTTTAAGAAATCCTGGTTTTATAGTATTACACTTAGCATAAGTTGATAAGTTAGCATAACTTCCATATTAGTAGCTGAAATGCAAGGTGCCTACAGGCCAGTGTAAGAAATTATAAACAGCCTGTATGTAAGAGCTCTGCAAAAGGATGTAGTTCTAAGTTATTTTTGAGGTTTGAAAATATCAGAAAGGCTGGGTCTGTTTGTTCAACAGTCTCTGCTGGAAAACCCCAGGTAAGCTATTTTGGATCGTGATACATAGGTCAGCAGATGAAAAAACAACTCAAGATGGGACCTTTGACATTTAGTAAAACACCACAAAAAATTCATAAATAAGAAAAGGGGAAATGTGGTGACTGATGAGGAATATTCTGGTAAGTAAAATATGTGTCAATTGTACACACTAACCCCTTAATCAATGACACAGATGTTCCCTGACAATTTGTGGGGTAAGGACCCATATTTGGGTGATAAAGTAGGAGCTAATGGTGTAGACCCTTTTGCTAGTGGGGAAAAGGAATTTAAGACCTTAGGGTTTGAAGAACAGAAGCTTCCAGCCCACAGTCTCCAGCTCAACTCTTTACAGACCCACCATCTCCCTCTTTCTTAGCTATGTAGTCTTTGTTGTTTTAATACATTTAAATACAACAATTAGGGTTGCTAGACTCTTCACTCCTCCTGTCAAATTGAGGCATTGGGCATCCTTCTTGACTCTAGGGTGTAAGTATAGCAACTGTAAGTTTTTAACAGGAAATGTAATCTATCAAATTATAAACTACATAAGGTTTCCTAAATGCAGTCTGTATGTATGAGCTAATTATTTCACTGTACACTCATCAATTAACTTTTTCTCGATTCTGTGCTCATCACATATGCTTTTGGTAATAAAAGGATTTTATTAAGTAATTTAAAGTATCCATGTGACAACGCTTAGCCGTTCCCTGGGGGTTCCATGTATTAAATATTTTCTGTGGTCAGAATCAGGCAAGAACCCAAATTCCCTGGCAAGATTTACTGGCTATCCTAATCCAAATTCCAGATCATAAAGAATCAGGCTACAACATTGCTCAGCTCTACCCCAACCCCCAATGACCTTGCAGGCTGCAGTATTCCCGGCTCTCTCCACATGCACAAAGAGGTTGTCTGCAGTGGTCTGATTCTGAACATGTTTTCAGTAGCTACCCAAGAAGCAGGCCAGCAGGTTTTAACAGGTTTGGGATTTGTCAGTTAAACCAGAAAAACACTTCTGGAATATAGTTATCCAAGAATGGAATCCAGTTACTGTTTGACTTGGTTGATGCCAGATTATATCACCCACTTTGGCAGAAGATCCAAAATAAAAACCACATTTCACAGATCTCACTTCCAATCAGTCTTCTAAACACAGCTGTTTTTACAAGATGGGACCTGTACACGTTCACCAGCAAGAGCTGCGGGGGGTGGGTGGGGGTGGGGGGCTTAATTTACTTAAGAGATTAGAAGATTTACTGCATTGCACCTGTAGATAAATTGGGTTAATTTATATTATTCAGCATTCCTACCAAACCACTGTTTCAGCTGTGGTTAGAGACAGGCAATTCATCTTCAGAAAGACTCCATAATTAAGAACCTTTTAAATTTCTTAGGTTGTGGTATTTGAATCTCAGCAGAAGATGTTACTCTATTTGGTAGAAAGAAAAAGGATTTTAATCTTTGTAAAAAGAAACAAAAAACATTGTTGCATTAAAAAGTTATAAAATCCTTCTTGAAGACTGTGATCTGAAAGAACCTAACGTTTGGTGATTCTCTCCCTTCTTCTGTTTTTTTCCTGTCTCTAGCTTAATCTAACACAATAAAATGTAAACAAAAGTAGGGCCAAATTCTGCTGTGGGTTACTTTGAATTCAACCTCTATTGCACATGTGCAGCAGAGGGTGGAATTTAGATCTTTAATATCACAGACTACCGTAGTACCCTTAATTTCAGGATTGTGGCACATGTGGTGTAAGTGTGCAAGAGCCACATTACTACTGAATAAAGAGCTCTCGTTGACAGTGGGAGCTGGATCAGGACTTAAGATTGTATCCCATATAACTGCACCAGAGGCCTGATTCAAAGCCCATTGAAATCAGCAGAATATGACCTTATTAAGCACTAACTTTCCTTAATTTTCCCTAAATTGTGCTTCAACATTATGTTTAATGTGGGGCTATTTATTGCAATACTCCTACTTAAAAGAATACCAGTGATTTTCTATTCCTGGAAATAGACATTTGTTTCTATATATAACAATTTAAAATGAATAGACAAGATTTTTCATCCTATATACAGCATTGGAGCAAACTGCATAATACTACAGGGAAAGGCACCTTATAACCATTTAAGTAACATAGTGACACTCAATATCATTATAGGCTACATTCTGACCCCATTATTCTTGCTTAATACTACCTTGTTCCATGATTGAACCCACTGATTTCAGGGGGACTACGCATAAAACAGTTTAGACTTGCCTGTATAGGTGTTACAAATAAAGATTACGGTGAAGCAGTTTGGGAAACACCATGCACTGCTGAGGTCAGACAGAAAAACTCGTGTTTCAGTGACACAGGATCAGGCTTGAATTAGAAAGTGTTTATCACTTTTCACTTAACTTGTAAGAGTCTGGCTAATTTTCTATCTAAATCAAGAATATGAACACTATTTAGTCCTATGCATGTATTTTGTGTCTAGTAGTTGTTTCAGAATAATAAACATTTTAAAACTAAACTGTTGCAGCATTTAATTTTCTTTTTACATGTTGCCTGTTTTAGCTAGGGGTAGGAAAATCCTCATCTGAGACAGAGTCTAAGTTATAGCCTCAGTCCTGCCCTTATGCCCACACCCAGAGTCCCTTTGAAGTAGCATCCCATTGCAGACTCAGGATCCCTTTGGACCTACACATGGCCAACTATTGAAAATCCACTGAAATCAATCACAGCAGGATAATACTTGTTTCTGATCAGAATCTGGCTCTCAGGTTTTCCCTGATCAAAATTATCTGATTTATAAAAAACAGTTCTAATCTTAAATTAAAAAAAGACTAGCTTATTTAACCAGATTTCCAGACAAAATGATATCATGGAAAAAATATTTAGCATGTTTCTCTTCCACTACGTGCAACCACTCTCACCTTCATCCTTGACTGGAATCACAGCAGCTGTCTAAAGACTTGTCTTCCCAATATCAGACTTGATGGCTTGCCCAAATTCTGACTGACAGACTGTGCCAGGCGGAGAGAGACCTCAAGTCACTGACGCTCCATCACAGGTGCGTTTCCCACTTGGCTGTTGATCAAAACTAACCATAAACAACAAGCTGGGCAAGCCGGTTTCTTAATGTGTATATGCTCACTCACCAGAAAGTGAAACTTTCCTCTGCTTCGCTTTCATTCATTCAGCCTGCTCTTACGCTCCCCACAAGAACAACATCACTCTCTAAACAACAGCCTTCAGGTTGTTTATTTTTAGGAGTGACAACATCTATTGCCAAGGAACGATTCCGTTCTTTAATGAAGATTTCTTGTGAAAGAGGCCTTTTGACAGCTTTAGTGACAGAACAGAGCAGGTAGAGGCACCACCCTTGCCTCATTCAAACCCCCTCTCAAAAACCACAATCCCCAAAAGAAATGAGTCAGCAGTATATGTATTTGTATTTGCTTTTTTAAAAAATTGGTCCATCATGACTTATGTGTAATACTGCTTCTCCATCTTCAAGTGTGTGACAAAATGGATCTTAAGTAACTGCTAACTCGATCCAGAAAGATCTGATGGTGGCAAATTTGCCACCGTCACTGTAGATATGTCCTTCATCTCTTAGTTCAAGTGGTAGAGGATTGTACTAGAGCTAGAAGTCCTAGATTCAGTCCCTTCTAATGACTCAACCAGGATATCAGTATAGGCACAAGATTGACTTAGAACCATGGGATCTTGTTGATGTAAACCCAGTCCCTTACAGCTCATTTTTAGGTCTCTGCATTGCATCCTCTCTGCGTTTAGACTGTGTAAATTCTTTAGAGCAGGGACTAGAGCTGATCAGAAAATCGAATTTTGCAAACAAAACTGCAAAGTTTTCAGTGATCACAGATCTTCAGTGATCATTTGAAATTTTCCACAGGAAACAGGCACTTCCTACATAGATCTTTAGTTTTTGTCAAAAACTCAACTGTCTATCAAAACACAGTTTTGACAACAAATGTTTGACCAGCCCTAGAGAAAGCCTAGGGTTTTCCTCTGTCCTGTAATGCAGCCAGAACACCTTCAGGAACTGCCAGTAAATTAAAAGAAAAATGTTCATAACTAGTAAAAATTCAGTAGTCAGCAGCAGCATGGGCTTTCTCATGGTGCCCCAACACTGTACCTCAGTCCCTACCTTTTGGAGGATGAGAGGTTGTCCCTCCAGTCCCATGCAACACTTGGCTCAGAACTACCAAAAGAGTTCCAAGGTTTGCCAGTTTGCTGGTAGCTCCCATGATATGGACTTGCATTCACTGGGAACTGGTGGTTAACCAAGAAGGTGTTTGCATAGGATAGCAAACTGTCAGATGAAAATGATTTTTGTGGTATATCTGTTAGCCAGTGGTAGCAACATCTAGAGTATAAGCGGTGGATAATACTTGCATGCTGACCTCCCAAACCCAGCCTTAGGGAGACTGGAAATGGAAGGAGAAGCTACCTGGGGCCTGCTAAATTTCCCAGGGAAGGAAAGGTCATCCTCTGCTGCATACACTTAAAGACATCAGAGCTGCGTGTAAGGAAGAGAAGTGCATGTTGACGTATATGAAGGCTTTGAGATGAGAGATGAGGGTGTTTGCAAGTATCAGCCCAGTGTTCTTGTGAACATGGCACCCAAGCAAAGCTATAGGGATGGAATAACCAGGACCATGGATGTGCATCACCCACAAAATATGAGAATCAAAATAGGTCAGTCATGCACAATTTTGCTTCTATAGCACCCGTCACCTGACACGCTCCAGGCACTTAATAGACATCGATGGGTGAAGCCACACAGCACCCCTATAGGCACGTAACTATTATCTCCACGTTAGAGAATGGGAAACTGACGTACCAAGCGGCTATCCAATTTGCCCCAAATCACCGAATGAATCAGTTATAATACCAAGAATAGAACCCAGGCCTCCTGACTCACCATCCCCTGCTTTAATCACTTTATAAACCAGGTGCCAAAATGCAGCAGCTTGACACCACAATACCAAGTTATAGGTCACGTGGCTGTTAAAACCAATATTCAACACAAGCCTGAAATCCTAAGGGAGAATGCAGTAATGCTGCAGTCCCTCCAGCGTCCTGTATACATTAGAGAATCCATCTTCGTTCATCAGTGAGATTAGTAACAATAACACAGTGGGACATTAGCACTGTGCTCTGGAATTGTGAGACTAAGCTGTCGCCTCAGAAATGGGTCAAAATGCACACGCCTTTTACGTTATTCCCCCAGTACGCTCAAACAAGCCCAGGCAATCTCCAGGTGAATGCAGCTGCTGCTCTCCTTGTCAGAAGATTCGGAGATGAATTTCAATTCCAGTTTCATTCCTGGTGTGTTTCCACTGACTTCAGTAGAATCACGGCAGGGATAACTTTCTCCCCCTCACCCTTACAGAAACCAAGCCCCATATCAGAGCTGTGCATACACCTGCACTCTGAAATTTCTGGAACTTTACCATGATTAATCCATTCCTCTGGTTGAAGAAAACTGAGACTGAATCCATGGCTTCCTTAGGTCAAGGAGACCACTCTGCACCTGGGGACACCCCCATTCCCCACGTATGCACGTACGTGTGCGCACGCACACGATATGTCCTGCACACTCCTTTCAGTGGCATGTAGAGTACATACACCACATACCCCACCAGTAAGAGTATAAATAGCAGCGTAGATTCTGAGGCACTGCTTAGGTGAGTAAAGACTGGTCGGAACCCTATAGGTGTGCACATGTGTATGTGTCCCATACCGCTCTCTACACACCCAGACAGGGCCTCTCAAGTCTACAGGGCTCGTTTTCCTGATACAGGAAAAGGTTCCAGCAGTGGGAAAAGATTGTGGCAGTGGGGCGCTTTCCACCAGCCTACCAACCTGCTCGAGCTTCTCCCCACCACAGAGAAAGGCTCTGCCAGATGGGGGTGGGGAGCAGAGGGGAAAGGCTCTCGTAGTTCCCCACTGCCGAGCCTTTCCCATTTGTGTCCCCCTGCTAGAGTCTTTCACTAACATGGGCAACTATATGCTACAGTAAAAAACAACGAGAGTCCTGTGGCACCTTATAGACTAACAGATTTTCTTCAGCATAAGCTTTCGTGGGTCATAGTCCACGAAAGCTTATGCCGAAGAAAATCTGTTGTTTTTTGCTGTACCACAGATTAACATGGCTACCCCTCTGGAACTTTCTATATGCTACAGTGTGGCTGTGGTGTGTAGCAACACCTACCACCCTACATGCTGCCACAAGAGGTGGGCAGTGTAACTGTAGCCACCATATGCACACAGTTTTTTACACGCTCATCGCCCATTTCTCTCCTGCCAGGCTCCAATTGCTGAGGAAAATATGAGGCAGCCTCCCCCACACCGCCGCCACTCAACCCTCTGCATATTCTCAGCCCCCTCCCACTCGCTTTTGACCATTACTATCTTATTTGTTCACGCTTCATCTCTGTCGGCCTCTTTTGGGTGAGGGGAGATGGTCCTGGGAAGTGGGGAAATGCGGTAGTATCTCTCTAAAGAAAAAGAGAAGATGGTTTCCAGCTTCTTTTCTTCTTTCCCTCCCCAAAGACCATGATTAAAACTCTTCCTCACTCCTCTCCTGCCGCAGAGAGAGGGCCAAAATCACTCACGTTATGACACCGTAAGATGGGCCTATTGCCTCTACTTATTTCTGTCTCTACCCAGTTTTGTCCCATTACCACTTACACATATTGGGGGGTAGGGGAAGCTGCGCAAGAGGAGAAAGATGTGGACTCACCAGAAAAAGGGGACTCAGGTGCCTCCCCTGCTGATCACTGTCAAGCAAAGCAGCACTAAAGCATTAACACCCAGAGGGCATTGTGGGCTCCCAGCTTAACTCAGATCAAGGCTAACATCGCCATCTGCACCCCAACAGCAGCCTGGGCTCTCACAATGTGTTGTGGCAATGCTGCAAAGGGAGATCATTGCCATCTCTGTACCTATGACCTGCTATACCAGCAACATCACCTTTAGATTCCTCTTCTGAATCTTGCGCTCAGTTCCCGCGAAGCACACATGCCAAGTGCTGCCCCAGATAACAGTCAGACTCCAGTTCAGTTTGATGCAAATCAAAGGTGTTTGCATCTGAAACCTTACAACAAAGGGAGAGGCAATCCTAAAATACACACCAGGCTAAATTCAGAGGGGACCTTTAGAGGGGTGTAAATTAGAGTCCAATAGGTGGGGTTAAGTGGATGCAAATAGGCTACGTTGTGCTGAGGAATTGGAAGATGGCACAAGAAAGAAGCAACCTACTTTAAGTAAAACTGTCTTGTGGCTTCATAGTAGTTGCTTTTCCTGCTGCACCTTTTTTTCCAGCTCATTCACCTGGTGTTACACAATGTTAGGTTTCCTAAGATTAATGGGACAAACTCAGAAGTGATGTATAAGAGGGCGCGACATACTTGCTGAAGAAGGACCACCCTGCTTAGACTGACCTTTGAATTGGGCCTTTCTGTATTCTGTGAATACTACCCAATGCATTGATAGCACTATCTTGCAGGAGCTCCTTAGAAACTATGTCAGGTGTTTAGTATGTAACAGTAGTTCTGCTCTCTCTTTTCACTGTTGTAATTTTCAGTGAATGCGGTTGTTTGGGTTTTTTTAATCCAAGTTGGACCTGATCCATCCGTTGGTGTAGACTGAGTTGGTAGGAGAATAGTACCCAGTAGTTTTGAGAGGAAGGTATCTCTGTCTTCTGAAAAGTAGCGGGGATAAATATACACGAAGGAAAACAGTGTGTACTGATTGATAGTGGTTCCAACTCAGAAAATTCCATTCCCCCACCCCCGCAGCAGGACCGCTTTCCAGTTCTACTCATTGCCTCCTGCAGGGACCCTGGGTCTCCCGTGGTTGGGGAGTTTTCCCCTTTCTCTTACCCAAACAGCGTATGAGACAATGTTGCCAAATCTTGAGTTGTTGGCTGACTCCCTTGCACTTTGCCATGCAGGAACAGATGCCCCACGCACCAGGTATTGACCCATTTGTGTCGGCCACCCCTGTCTGGAGAGAAGGGCAGTCGAGTCAAGTAGGAGTGACGGTTGCAATGCTTGAATGCCATTCACTGAAATTTGGTCCAGCTCCTGTCCATCTGTACAGAAAGGCAGCAGGGTCAAAGTTCAGTGATGTTGGGGCCACTCAGCCAGAGCAATGCTGTGGACCACTCGAGTAGCAGCCATACTGATTTAGTAGAAGACCACCGCCATGCCTCCCCCAGATCCACAGTCATGGAATTTAGAACCAGTGCAAAAAACTGTGGTTCACTATCTTCCAAATGGGACTTGTCACACTACTTTTGAGGCGTGTCTTTATCTTCTAATCAGAGAGCCGAACCCAGTGGCACAGGGAGAGGAAATGGGCTCTAACAACATTTGGTACCGATAACGCTGATGTTATTTAGGCATTGTTCTATACCACAAGTCCCTGTAATGTAGTCCTGTGTATCGAGAGAAGAAATGAAAGGGGTGTGTAGGTGGTGCAGCTGAAAATGCTTTGGAGGATGCCAACATTATTTGATACCCATGCCTGGGTGTAAATTGTGTGGGAATTAAGTCTAAACTAAAGGAAAAGTTATTCAGAGCCTTGTAGAAGTTAGAGATGGAAAAGACTTTACTTAGATCATCTGTTCTAGCCTATTCTCTTGTCAGGATGCATTGACAAATACTGTGTACTTCAGTGCTCTGACCAAGCTGGTTTTACGCTGTGAGACAAAGGACAAACTTATTTCCTCAAGGCTTAGTCCCAATTGTCACGTTAAAATATAAAGTGACTAACTGAGAAAAATCCAGTATAGTAATAGCATGAGAAATATAAACCATTGGGAATACGCCTGGGCAAAGGGCATGTTCTGTCTACAGTTTGTAAACCTCACCATGCCATCTGAGGAAGGATGACCTTGTCACTGAGGTTGTGGCACAGAGACCTGAGGTCCTTCCTGCTTTGTCACCAGTTTCCTGTCTGACCATGGGCAAGTCGCTTTGTCTCTCCAGGCCCCAGCTTCCCAGCTATAAAATGGAATAAGAGTAATTCCCTGCCTCAGAAGGATGTTGTACAGGTAAATGTATTGATAGAGAGCAATCATATGCCCCCTCAACCTTCTTCTGGTTAGGCTAAACAAGCCAAGCTTCTTGAGTCTCCACTCATAGGGCAGGTTTTCCACTCCACAGACCATGCTTGTAGCCCTTCTCTGCACCTGTTCCAATTTGAATTCATCCTTTTTAAACATGGGGGACCAGAACTGCACACAGTATTCCAGCTGGGGTCTCACCAGTGCCTTGTACAATGGCACTAACACCTCCCTGTCTCTACTTGAAATACCTCTCCTGATACATCCTAGAACTGCATTAGCTTTTTTCACGGCCACATCACATTGGCGGCGCATAGTCATCCTATGATCAACCAGTAATCCCAGATCCTTCTCCTCCTCAGTCCGTTCCAACTGATGTGTCCCCAACTTATAGGAAAAATGCTTGTTATTTGCCCCTAAATGCATGACCTTGCACTTCCCATTATTAAATTTCATCCTATTCCTGATACTCCAGTTTACAAGGTCATCCAGATCTTTCTGTATGGTATCCCGAGCCTTCTCTGTATTGGCAATACCTCCCAATTCAGTGCCATCTGCAAACTTTATTAGCACATTCCAGCTTTTTGTGCCAAAGTCAGTAACAAAAAGGTTGAATAAGATCGGTCTCAAGACAGATCCCTGAGGGACTCCACTGGTACCCTCCCTCCAGCTTGACAGTTCACCCTTCAGTATGACCCGCTGTAGTCTCCCTTTTAACCAGTTCCTTATCCACTTTACTATATTCATATTAATCCCCATCTGCTGTAACTTAACTAATAACTCCCTGTGTGGAACTGTATCAAACGCCTTGCTAAAATCTAAGTAAATTAGGCCCACCGTATTCCCTTTATCTAAAAAATCTGTTATCCTTTCAAAAAAGGAGATCAAGTTGGTCTGGCACGATCTCCCTTTTGTAAAGCCATGTTGTATTTTATCACAGTTACCGTTATCCTCTACAGCCTGAAGTACTTTCTCCTTCAAAATTTTCTCCAAGACCTTGCATACTACCGAGGTCAAACTAACAGGCCTGTAGTTACCTGGATCATTTTTATTCCCTTTCTTGAAAATAGGAACTATATTAGTGATTTTCCAGTCATACAGTACAATCCCCACTTTCATGACCTCATTCCCATTAGCTTCCCCACCTCTATCTCCCAGCTGAACTTCACTCTCATTGAAAACAGATGCAAAGTCAAAAAAGAAATGCCCTTTCTATAGGGGAGATGGCCTTTAAAATGAACACAAAAGGAACATTTATATAAAGTGAACAGAAAAGGAACAGTTATATAAATGCAGGTCACTTGGCCAGTAGGGTCCCATGGCTATTATTTTCCTGAGGTATTTGACCAGGAGCTTTATCCTTCACCAGCCAGCCTTCTATTCCACTGTGTAGTGAAGTGATATTCATTTGTGATCTCACAAAGTTACTTCGATATCACACTCTGTTACTCTGGCTATTAATGTGATTACTGTGAAAACTCAGACTGTCTTTATTGTTTTATCCAGAAAGCGGAAGGAGGGAAAATTCCTTACTTAAATAAAATAAAATATCTCCAGTAATGAGCAAAAATGACATAGATTTATGAAACACAATGAGGAATGAGTTTATGACTTAAGTTGCTCCTATCATGGCTCTACATCTTTAAATATTTTTCTCTTGTGTTCAGTAGTCTTTAGCAAACTGATATTTATTGAAGTCAAAAACACATTCAGCCTAAAGAAGAAGGCAAAGGTAAGGGGATAGAGTATGCTGTTATTACCCTTCTGACTTGAATGGTTAGCTTATATCAGTGGTCTCAAACTCAAATCACCACAAGGGCCACATGAGGACTAGGATATTGGCCCTAGGGCTACATCACTGAAACTTTTTCATAGAACGGCTTTTAAAACCCTGAAGGGCGACCAGTTTATTTAATTAAAATTAAATTAAAAATTAATTAATTAATTGAATTCAAAGTGATTGTATATAAATTAATTAATTTGGTTTAATTAATTGAATTTGAATGAATTTTTAATTGAAATTTAATTTTAGAAAGGTTTTTAAAATCCTTTTAAAGAGGTTTTTAATTAAAATTAATTTTTTAAAGTTTTTTTTAAGAAAGAAGGAAAGAAACAAGGAAGGAAGAGAAAGAAAAAAGAAAGAAGGAAGAGAAAGAAAGATAAAATAAAGAGAAAGAAAGAAAGAAAGAAAGAAAGAAAGAAAGAAAGAAAGAAAGAAGGCCCGGGGCGGGGCGATGGTCCCCGGTCATGGCCAGGGCTGGGCCCCGCCGGCGACATGCAGCCTCAGCTGGGGCGCCGGCTCCCAGTCCCCAGGGGGGCGACCGGGGTCCCTTGGGGATGGAGTGGGCTGGCCCGCCATGTTCCCCTCCAGCATGGGGGGGGTCAGGGCTCCACCCTCCCCAAGGGACGGCATTGCAGGACTCTGCCTGCGGCGCGACTCCCAGGCAGCGGTCGGCTCTATCTCTTCCCCAGCTGCCCGGCTGCCGGCTCCCAGCCGCGGGGCTGGGCCACTTGAAAAGTCGGTCCGGGGCTGGGAACCCCTGAATTCCAGCTCCTGTTGCGGGCCACAGGAGGTAACTCCCCTAGCTTAAATTCTTGCAAGTTGTTTCCAGTTGGGGAGAAAAGACAGAGTCAGCTGTTTGATACAGTGCTGTTCCTTTCTAAAGAACGCACAGTCCTGCTTCCCGGAACACTTAGCAAACAATCAGCAGGAAGCAGTTTCTTTGCTCATAAGCTCCAAGCCTCTTTCCAGCTGCTCCACTCTCTCTCTCTCAGCTTTCTCAGGATCATGCAGCAAGTCCTTCTCTGGCTGTTTGTGGTGCTTCTGTTCCATGTTCTCTCTGTTTCTGTGGGGTTTCTGCTGCTTCTTTCCATACATATGCATTTCCTTCAAACAATATGCACCCCACTCCCTTGGTTTACACTGAATCACTAATGCAATCCTTCTGCCCCTATTGCTCAGTTTTTGACCCACTTCGTACATGGCCCGTGTTTTGGGTGGTGGCTCCTATTCTTTAGCTATACTCCATAAAGAAGCTTAATTGCTTTTTAGATTTGTCCTGAATGACGAGGAGCCACTACACTCACCGGTTTCACCCAACCCCCAGCATAACATTTTGTTCCTTTTCACTGAAAAATGCATAATCTAAAAGCATTCGTTTATCACCATTGTAACTCAGAGCAACCAAAAATAATGGTGGGAATAACTTCAATAATACTGCATTTTATAATCTTTTTGTATCTCTTTACATCAGTGTAACGTCTTCATTGTACAGCACTGGATATCAATATTCTTAGAAGCCCACAGAAGAAAATTCAAGCATGCCACAAATTTGTGTTGGGCATAAAAGGGAGGTGTCAGATTAATCACCCTTTCCACCTTGTGACTCTCCAGTATTTTATGTAGCTTGTCTTCTCTCTATATAATCCTCAGGAACATTTAGGCTGGGTCCCTAGGAGGGTGAAGGAGGATTTAGTTTGTAAGGTCCTTGGGGCAGGACCTGTCTATTTTTTGTGTTTGTACAGTGCCTAGCACAATGGGGTTCTTGTCCATGACCAGGGCTCCTAGTTGCTATGTTAATACAAATAATAAACAAACAACAATAAGGATATTTAACTGATCTGTACTTGGAAGGAAGTTTGCTTCAGTGTGGTTCTTATAAATGCCAAACTGGTTCATTTAACCCTACTAAAAATGAGTGAGAAATTTGTTCTTAGAATTTATTAATAGCTTTACTTCTTTTTCTGCTCTGCTGCAGAATCACTCAGATGCCATGCCGCTGGCTCAGTGCAAGGACCTACCCAAATAGAAGTTTGGAAAAACATGATAAAACAAGTCAGCCGAACTATCTCTTTGGAAGGTGAGGATACAGGAGGTCTGAGAACAAGGCACTATTAAGTAGCCCTGATACCTCCTGTAGAGTTAGTTACCTCCCTTTCCCATGGTTTTATTGCCATATTGCTACATTGACACGTGGAGTGGTCACATGCTTGAACATGCTGTAATATTATTCCTTGAAGCATTTCCTCTAAAAATGATGTTTCAGCACCAGGAAAACAGACTGGCTGGTGCTGACATGACATTTCCAGTACTTCTAGGAAAAGTGATGAATTGCTGTGTTGGGTTGATGAGGATCAGCGGGGGAGCTGGGTAGAAAGGGGAGAGGGTTTTCTTTTCTAATCTACATCTTTCTTTTTTAATGATTGATCCAAGTTGTCATTCCTTCCCAAAATATTTTGCGTAATCAAGAACGTTTTTTCCTATGTTATTTATCTCTGCTTCCTAGTTACCGCCTCGTGACCTGATAACCTCTTTATTTGTGACCTGTTGCCATGGTCAGATATGTGAGGACATAAATAAAATACCACAAGTTTTCAAATATATCTGGAAAACAGCCAGATGTATTTTTACAACTTTAGGAAAGACTCATCACTCAAGAACGGTCTCCCTATTAAATGATTAGTTTTATACTTTGCAAGGCTAGCGTTGAAACCTGTTCGTTAATCAAGAAGTCATCTCTTGTTGCCAAATACAATTAACTTGGATCCAGACTTATAGTGATTGAATGCAAAGGGCCATTAAAATATCTGGGAATTCAAACTGTGAAATATTAATTTCCCCTTCACTCCCACCCTGTGAGATTTCTACTATCAGATAAGAATTTTGCATCTCCCTTAGAAGATGTCTGTCTCAAATGCAGGTATAGTCAGAGCAATCTCTTTTTGTTATTTCATTTGCCACTGATAAACTTTTTCCTACTATTGGATCCCTTGCTCCCCTTAGCAAGCAATTACCAACACACGGGTAAACTACTATACCACCAGTGTGAGCAAAGTTCACTATCTGAACATATGTTAGAGAATGGGAGAACAATTTCTCTATTAAGAGTCCAATCCTGCACTGAGCTTTGTGAGGGGAGGCCCCTGCCCCTTGCAGAAGGTTTATTTGACTTCAAGGGAATTTGCCCATACAGAACTCATTGCATGATCAGACCCTAAATGAGCACCCCTCTTGAAAACAGTGACTTGTAGATTTAGAATGGAATTTGAAAATGTATAAGTTAGTTACATTTCACTATGGGAAAATGTTCTGGTCCAATGGTTAAATGCATCTCTTTATATATTCTTCGTATTAAGCCTAGATACAGGATAATTACTTCCAAAAAAGAACATTTAATGACCAGGTAGTACATGTAATTGGAAGACTATTTCATTTAATTTAAATCTGTTTTTCCAAGGGAATATTAACTAGAGAATGGTCACTTCACCCCTGAATTTTTAGATTAAAATGAAAATTCAGGATCTGAACCTGCTTCGGTTAGGTTTTCTAACCTAGCCTCCCTGGGCCACCTCTAGTTAAAAAGAAGGGTAGCAATTACGTGACATCCAAAACAGGTTTGTGAAACCCAAACCACCTCTTTGTTCCCAACACTTATTCTGAGATATTTACTTTCCTTTACGATTGCTGGATCAGCCCCTTTACTTTCTGCATACGATTCACACGGACCTTTCAGTGCGAGTTTTGCCAATGACTTCAGAAGGGCCAGGATCTCACCCAGAGAGTTTTTTAAACCATTATTTGGAGAAATTCTGACTACACCATCCATTAGGAACTTTTTTTCCTACACATTATCCGACAAGGGCTTAATGAGAGTGGTCCTGTTGAGATTTGTATGAAATATTTCATACCTGGAAAGATAGTTGTGAGGAGGGTTGCCATGGAGAGGTCCAATTTTCAATATATTACAGTGGGATTATTTTTGTAATCTCTCTGTGCTAGAGGCTATCTTTTCATTATGGATGTCTACAGTAATACCATAGCTGAGCCTGGATCCTTGACTGGAGCTATCATGTGCTACCATAATGTCAGCTTTAAAAAACAGAACAACTTCACCCTGATTCACTGGAAGTAGAACTGCAATGTTGTAGGTATGTTACGATCACTGAAATTAGATAATGGCCCCAGCTGCAGCATTTGCATCTGTTGTGATAACTGGGCCTACAGGTTTACCCTACTTGACATCAATTATAAAATGTGAGTGTAAGCTCATAAGATGTCCCAAAAACCTGTAACAACTAATGCTGATGGGAAAAGGTACAAAAAGGAGACAAAGACTGAAATAATCCAAACAAAAAGGCCTACAGACATCACACAAGGACTGTGTGTTAAGATCACATCTGTTAAACAAGAGAAGAGTGGAACCAGAAATCAGTGAAGCAAAAGTGGTGGACAAAATAATGAGAGATGGGATCCTCTAACCATCAATTCCTTTTTCAGTCCTTAAAGAAAGACTTAGGGAAGATAAAATTGGCAACTGGAGCAAGCTTCACTGCCGTGATTGCCACCCTGGACACCAGCCCTGATCCTGAGAAATGTCCTGACCAGATCCGGAAAGGGAGAGGGACCCAGATGACACTGTCACCTCTACTGGCTTCAGCTGTATCCCAACCACCATCTGGGATGAAATGGAATTGGACTTTTAATAGCAGCTGCAACAGTTCCAGCCCATCTCAGCTAACTTCTTCTCTTTTCCCCCAAATGAACAGCTATTATCAGCTTTGATACCAACTCAGAGACTGTCAAACAAGGGCTTCTTCCTTCCAAACTTCTCTCCAGTTAAAGGGAACAGGAGCAAGGGATGTGGTTAAAATGAGAGCCTTATTTAATGCTTTGCGTTCCAAATGCTTTAACTGTTTTTCCTTCTTTTCTTTATCTTTAATAAATAGTAAAAAGGATGTTGTTGAGTGGTGCATTTGCCACGGTGCTAAACTGGCTGAGGTCTCTGCATGCTAAATCCAGAACCTTGTTTAACACCATTTAATGCTGGACAGTGACTCGTTTATGCTAACATCGAGTCCTTTTATTCCATTTAAATTTATGTAACAGAGCACCCCTTTTTCTGAGACTTTTACTAACTAGAAGACTACAGACTCGTTGGTGCAGAGAAGGGGAGCAGAGGCACTACTTGACCTAGCCTTTGCTTTGGGAATCCTGTTGGCCAGGATTCCTCATAGGCGAGCCATAGGGGATGCACCATAGAAAATATTTTGCTGCTTCCCTGAGCTCCTACAAGCAGAGTCTATCTCCACCTGTGAACAGCCAGTGCTCACTGTTGACTGCTAGCCAGTTGCAGGGCTACAGGGAACCGACCATGCTTCTCTTAGGTCATGATGTTAGGGCTGACAGATTAGTGTCTCACTCTCAAGCTATATGCTGTCCCCACCTATTCCTATCACTGTATGCTCCATGTGCAGGGCTCAGCACTTAAGATGTAGCAATGTTTATGTAAAACAGGAGAACAGCAATTTAGGATATAAAAAGTAGCTCACTATTAATATTTCCCTTATGGAAAAATCATACTCAATTGAATAGAAATAACATTTCTACAGGTTTATGAACCATCCTGTAGAATGTAATGGAAAACTATTTGCTGGCCTGCAGAATTCTATAGGATGGCTAAAAAACCCACCATACAAAGGATATAAATTCTCTTTAAATGTTATAGTTTTTAAGCACATAGTGCTATAGAAGCCATTCACATGTCTATATAACTCTGCTAGTTCTATCCTTATTAAATGCGACAGAATTTTCCCAAAGGGTTCCCTCCATTATATTTGTTGCCAGCAAAATATTAATACACGAATGATATGTTTTTATGATTGAGGAGTTCAAACCATGGGAGCTAAGTGGGTGCAGTGGGCTGAAATGATAGTTCTGGCTGAGACAAAAACAACAGGAAGAAGAAATTGGATCCCAAGTGAAAAAAATGAATGTGGTGATTTTACTCTGATCTGTAAAGGGACATTTGACTTGTCAGTATCAGCTAAGGAGAGATTTCATTGTGGAATATTAAACAGATCAAGATTTAAAGCAAAGATATTGACAGAGATGTGAGAAGAAGCTCCTACTGCAGTTTCTTATTTTTATGGCCACTGAAACTAACTGCAAATTTTTAAGGAATAAAAAAAACAAAGGAAATCACAGGCAGTTAATATTGTATGGCTAAGAAGTCTATCATCAGGCACTTCCTTGTTGGTCTTTGTTTTAAATGCCTGGACGATAATCTGTCTTTTCTTTGATTTCACCAGTGAGGTTTAAAATAAAAAAGAGACAGTGTGAATCTTCAAAGGTGATTGTATTTTCAGTTTTTAAATATGTACCTTTTGGGTAACTCACTGTGTGTTATGAACAGAGATGGAATCTTGGGATCCAGCTGAGCTTAGGCTGTAAATGTGGGGTCTGGTGTTGAACAGACCCAAATCTAGGGCTGACGGAGTGGGGGATCATCTCTTTTTACAGATTCATGATAGCAGGGACAAAAGATAGACACCTGCCATATAAAGATGAAAGCAACTGAAGGAAGAGATATAAATCATAGTTCTTCGCAAGTTTCCTTTCACCTGCTAGTGGGCGAAGGAAAGCCTAGCTGACTATAACTGTAAAACCTATTAAATGGGATTTCCAGTGCTCTGGCTCAGCTGACAATTAATCTGTTTTGCCTTTTGCCTGTCAGGGTTTTTCCATGCAGTGGGCTCTTGTTTGCTATGAAAGTCATCTGAGTATTTGTTAGTGTCATGGCCAGAGCCAGATGATGTTTATTCTGCTAACATCCAGTTGGAGTCCAGCAACATTGGACGAGGTCAGGGATATATTTATAGAAGCAGCTAAACATCAGAACTCGTTTTCTTTTTCTTGCACTAATCTACCTAAAGCTCATCCGAAATAGAAAGAAACACGGAGACATGCAATTAATATAACCATTGGCTGGATCCTCAGCTAGTGTAAATTGGTGTAGCACTGTAGAAGTCAATGGAGCCACACTGATTAATGTCAGCTGAGACTCTGGTCTATTATTATGAAAAGGGAGACGGGGAGGATGTTTGAAATCAGCAATAATAATAATAATTAAAATACCCACTGTATGTGGCAAAACAGGTTTTTGATTGCTAGATGTGCAATTAAACACAGATTCTCCCACCCCTGCTAGAACATGTGAAAGTTGGGCTGCCGAGGAAAGATCCACTCAATAAAAGTAACAAAAAAGACTTAAAGGAATATCATCATTTACCTGATGAAACTGGAAAGATGCTGTCGGTGAACGAAGTGTGAGATAGAACAAAGCAGAAAAAAAGCTGAAGATAAAATCCCAAAGCAATTAAACTGAAGACGACCATGCTGGCTGCAGTCTGTAAAATTCCAACTTAGAGACGCAGGTCTGCTCTGGGGATCTCTCTCTCTCTCTCTCCACTGTCTTTTCTGTCTGGGTCTGTCTTGCTTGCTCTCTCTTCCCCTTTCTCTGTGTGTGTGTGTGAGTGTGTGTTTGTATGTCTCTCTCTCCCTCCTTCTGTCTCTCTGTGCCTTTAGGAAGAAAGAATGCCAACCATTTCCCATTAAATCTTCTCCTTACACTAGACAGGGTTATATTTAACTCAAGCAGTGGATCAGATGCCCCCACCATGGCTATTAGCTATTAAACCACGCTGTTGGAGATTCTGTTTTTGTTAGCAGAAACCAAAACGAGTTTTGGATTATAACAACAAGGAGGACGAAAGGGAGAAACTGTAAACTGAACCATCAACCAGCATCACTCGTTACTGGCAACCAGACACAGACATCAAGTTAGAGAAACTCCCTGACTGATGATCTTCTGATGGCTGAAAATTAGAGATTTGTATATAATGACCTAGCATCTGTGTATAACTCATGGTGCTCAGCATTTATTAAAATACTGAATTTCAATCTGAGGGTTGCCAAAGCATGCCCCCAAACTATTCAGCAATATTCTTAACATCAACAAGTATTTAAATGAAACTGACATGATCACTGATTGTGCCAGATGCTGAACACTCACACAGTAAAAGAGACGAGCCCTGTCCCAAAGAGCTCACAATCCTGGTGACTGACAAGAGACAAAATGTGGATGAAACAATAAATGGTAGTTGTGGAGTGCCCCTGAAATACAAATATCTCTGGGTGTGATATGTGACTGATAACACACTGTGCAGCAAACTGGGAAGGGAAATTATGTGGCCAAGGAAATGGAAACAAAGCCTACTCCTGTGAAAACTGACACCTATCTTTAATATTCACATAGGAACTTAAGTTTTTAAAGGTCTCACACCTACTTCTATGAACAGAGCTGTGCAAAGAAAGTTGTATCGTCAAGATACCGGTAATTGGTTGGGGAGAATCCTGTGTTTGCTGATCTTGTGAAGCTTTCACTTTTACTGAGAATCTTTCAATGTTTTCTACAGAAGAATAATCTTTTCTGGTGAAAAACAGCATTAGTTCTCCCATGACAGAGATGTCACATGTGTGCAAAACTTGGATTGCCTTTTTTTCCTCCCCCAGCAAACACAAAAACACTTTGGCATTAATCCAAACTGGGATTTTTGCATTAATCAAACTGCAGTCATCACTGGAGACAATGACCTGTCACCCTTGGGGCCAATTCTCATGGAAAACCTGCCAGAAAACACCAACATGAAAAGATCTGGTTAACAGCCTCATCTTTTATTTTCAATATATTTTAAACACATTCAATGGAACTTTTCTAAATGATATTTTGGGATTAAAAACTGCGATCAGAAGAAACAATGACTCTTACTATGATTATCGTGGTCACAACTGCATCTCTTCTTAGAGACTCTCAAGACAAAAATATTTTAAACATCATTTTCCTCTATTATAACACTTTACAAGACTAAAACATACAAAATCTATATTTTAAGTCTAGTTTATTTATCACCATTTTGAAGTTTGTTCAGATTTTGCATTTCACTAATTTTGGACTAGGCCATTTCACGTTTGGCCAATATGATTATTTCTTAGTTATGTATTGTTGACTTTCTCAGCACCATGCAATTCATAGGGGAAGAAATGGTTCCTGCCAGAAGGGGTAGGTCTACAGGGCAAAGTGATTGTAGCTTTAATCTAACTACTCTGGGTAACAACAGCAGTGTTGATGTGATAGCACAGCCATCAGCAGGGGCTAACAATCAGTGTAACAAGCTCACCGGGCCCCTGTGTATGTAGGATAGTTTCTAGTCAGTGCTGAAGCCCCTGCTGTTATTCTCCATGGATTAAAGCTAACATGGGTAAGCCTAAATTTGCTACAATCCTACCTTCACTTTGCAGGGTAGATATACCCAAGGAGTTTATCATTTAAAACCCTGAGCCTTCAGAAGAAGAATTCTCATAGGATTCCTGCTGGGCATAAGGTTCTGCAGTGACCAATCCCTTTGCGGGAGGAGGACCCAAATTGGGCAGCTGGTCAAAAATCAGGGTGAGGAAACTCCCACACTGCAGAGGAAATATTTAAATAATAAATAACTATTTTTTTTAAAAAATCTTGTCAACATCTACATTAATAGGCCCTATTATATGGGAACAGGGGGCTCCCAGATTGCCAGCAAAAGCAACTGCTTTATTGAAGACAGCATAGCTCAGAAGTGATACAGCAAGTGAAGCCGTATCTACACTACAATTTAAGCTGCTTCCTACCTCCATGAAAGGGGGTTTTCCATCTAGATAGCTAATCCACTGCTCCGAGAGATGGTAGCTAAGGCTATGGACAGATGATACTTACAGGTACAAGTTAGGTTGCTCACGGGCATGAATAAGCCCTACGTGCACCAGCCTGCAGGCCGATGTGGAATGGCACTTTGTTGGTGGGAAAGCTTCTCCCTCGGACATAGCTACTCCCCCTCGTGGGGCTGGAGTAACTAAATCAACGGGAGACCTCTCTCCTGTTGGCTTAGAGCATCAGCGCTGCTGTAAGCTCAGAAATGTGGCCATGGCCGAAGTCAAGGGGAAAATGTTTCTGTTGGCCTACCTGCATCTACCATAGGGATTAAGTTGACCTAACGACAGCACTCAGAGCGTGATATTTTTCACAGCTCTGAGCAATGGCTGCTAGGCCAATCTAATTCTTATGGGTAGACCAGGCCTCGGTGCAACCTATAGTTAATCTTTCAGAGCCTTCCATCAGTTTTCTACCTATTCCTTTCAATGGAGATTTCTGCTTAAAAATTAATGCTACAATATGACCTCTGCCACCTCAAGATAGCTTTTTGAACAACCCCATTCCCTTTTGTGGAACAAACAAGCCAACCTTGCTGTTTGAACCTATCCTGCCTGAGTGAGGTAAACTATGCCTAAACTAAACCTGGTGCCAAAGGGGCATTCTTATGTGTCAAGAACAGCAAAAATGAATCAGGCAAAACGCTAACACGGAAAACATGTCCACCTTCATAAAAGAGTGAATATAGGAGATGTTTGCATTTAAACAGAAAGGGGCCTTTTCATCACCAAATAGCTTAGGAGGATTTAGTTCATCATCATTATTATTACTGAAGTTGCCATTGGAAAAAAAGAGAGAACTTCAGACCTTCAGCCTGCCTAATGGCTCCCAGGAGAAGTCAGCCGGTCAGGCCCTGTCAAGGCCCAAGTGCTGGCATTTTGCTGTATTTTCATTAACAGCCCAGTCCTACTCCTACTGAAATCCATGGCAAAACTTCCTTTGGGTACAGTGGGGGAAGGATCAGGCGCTATGAAAGTGAAATGGCAAAAATTATTTGAGTGTTTAATTAAAAAAAACAGCACTAGGTTTGCCTAAAGGCTTCCCCCAGCCCCTGCATTACATTCAGTGAAGCTCCTCATTCAAACGGTTCACTCCCCCAGCCGTTCTGTTTGAGTTTGATCCAGACCCCGTGGAAGTGAATGGAAAGTTTCCAATCATGCTAATGGGCTTTGAACCAGGCCCTTAGGTCAAGGCTTTGGCAAGGTTTGGGGAATTCATAGGGTTAAGCCCCTTATCTACCACCCAAGCGCAATTAAAGCTAAATGGAGATCTTTTTCCTTTATCTTATTGCATCTGTTGTTTACTGGTATGGCTGAAATGCATATTAAAAGTGATTCATAGACCTGGCGATCACAGTCACCCCATAACCTTTTTCACGAGCCAGTTTTTCCATGCTGTGATATTACAGAAGAGACTGAACTGGATGTATATTTTACACGATCCATGTTTATATCTTGCCTGGAATTGCTGCTCTAATTGCAGAACTGCTGTGTGTAGTATGGAAGTACGTTGATTTTAGGAGTATTTCTATTTTTAATTCCATTAGCTTCAGGAAAACTCAAGAGAACCCCCAACCTTGCAGACCCTTACTTATTGCAGCATCTGGCACCAATAAATTGTTCCACAAACTATGACCCTTAATACCACAGGAAGCTTTAGTCTTTGGGGCTGTTGCACTGGGATCTCTCAGTATTTTTTATTTCAGGGAAAAAACTAGGAATTTAAAAATCCAGATTTGATATTAATTAAATAAATGTCAAAAATCCAATTAATCACCACAAGAAAAACCCCCCACCACCATCACAACCACCACCTTTCCCGCTCCAATAGCTGTCTATGCCCTTTTCAGCCCACAGCTGAACTTCTGAAGGGAAAGGATGGTGGAGCCCTATTGATTAGTCCTCCCACGTAAACTGAATTTATGAACCTGTCCTTTCTGTGCAAGAATTAATGACAATTCAATTAAAGAGAAGGCTTCTTCCCAGTCTCATTCACTTTCAGCTAGCAGCTCCTTCATCTGCAGGCCAAAGGAGAATGAATGCATCTAAAATAAACCATCAGTAATCTCAAAGCCCTGGGCAATCATACATTTAATTAAAGAACAAAGCCAGTGAGCCTTTTCTGTTCAGAGGAATGAAAGGTCTTCAGCAGACTAACTGGGTAAAATGAGCACATGACGACACAGGGTATTAATGCAAGAATTTAAACATGCCTTTATGTCTGCAAAGTAGGCAATACAGAAAAAAAATCTATTCATTTAATTAGACTAGGAATTGGAGAACATTTGCAAAACATTCACATAGCATTAATTTAATACTAGCCATTTTTAATAACAAGAACCTGGCTTTTGTTTGGGTGTGTATATAAATCATATCCATTCATCAACATGGGTATTCATGATTCTATGATGAAGCCAGCATTTCCTTGGGAAGATGAGCAGGTACAGCCCATCAAAACCAGTTCCTGAAGTTGACAAAAAGCAAAGAATGGTCTCAGTACTTCCTGTGGTTGTGTTTGGAAGAAAAGGTTTCCAGAGACAAATTTTAAAAAGCGAACTTTGTGATGAGCTAAATCCAGCTACATGGACAAGAAAGTTCCAGTTTATTCCACATCTCCTCTAGCCACACTGTTCATCAATTGACAATCCAGCCAGCTAATTAAACACAAAATAGAATTACTATGTCCTCAAAATACTCAGTAAGTGAACACATCCTGATGGTAGGACACTGTTACCTAATAACTTCTGAAAGTCACAGGCTTTGAAAATTGACCACTTCATGGGCATCACATACTTCAAGCAGTCATGTCCTCAGGTGTAGATATTGCCAGCCTCTCTCTTTTTTCTATACTCAGCTCTCCTAAAATAAAATAGTAAAAATTGGTAACAGAAAACATTCAATTTTCCAGTTTCCCTGAGGTCATCTTACTACAGATAGACCCCAAATGTGGCCCTCCCACCCCCCAGTCTCCCTTGGAAGTTCAGACCCAGACCCAGAGGTTGCAGGTCCCACCTCCTCTAGGCCCCAATCTTGCAACTCTTTCATCCATGAGTAATCCCTAGCACACATGTTGTGGGTATTTTCACCAGCTTTTTCAGCTGTTGCTTTGTTACTGGAAAAGTGATTTAGGGTCTCTTCCCACTATCCTGATTCTGGCCACCTATTTACTTCCTATTTTCATTTAATAATTTATGTTTAACATTTATAATTTAAGTTAAAAAATTGCTAAACTCTGTAATAGGACTGAGATGTTCAAAGCGTTCTCTAACAAAGTTAAGACTGCTAGGAGGCATTGGCTGCTGTCCAAGAAGTGGCTGTATCAATTCTGCAACCTTGACTGAAAGATTTGGATGGGTTTTTAGTGATTTTTTTTAAAAAGCCAATTTATTTTACATATATTTTTAATATTTTGTTCAATAGATTTTTTTTAAAAATTACAGTCCCTTGCTGTTGTAAACAGGTTATTAGAAGAGACCAAATAAGTATTTTAAACTTCCCTGGCTTAAACCTCCCAGCAGATTCTTTCGCTTTTTAAAAATTGATTTTATACTTTTGAAGCTTCTTTTTTTAATAATTGCAGTAATGAGCATATGTAAGTTGCCAATTTTAAACCACAATTTTTATTTTTATATTTAAGCTTTGAATAAGGTTTTTTTATTATTATCATCTGATTAATTATTGAATAACTTTTTGGCCTGGGCTTAGATAAGGGTTTCATTTTAGCTTTTTATTAATTATTTATTAATTATTACTATTTATTTATTTTAAAATCTGAGACTTTTCATTAAGCTTATCCTTATACTTAACTTTTTTGACAGATAGTTTTAGCTGCTATTTTATTTATTTAGCACTAATAATTATTTCCTTTTTTTGTGCTTATGTCACATTTTTACTAGTCCATTTGGAAGCAGTAAGGACTATAGAAACTCCTGTTTTAATCCTGATCCTATGACTTACACTTCCCTGCATTTATTTTCCTCCCATGTAAGTTCTCCATCTTCAAGTGTCAGATGAAGTGGAATTCCAAAGGGGTAGCCGTGTTAGTCTATTGTAGAAAGACAAAAGAGTCTTGTGGCACTTTTAAAGATTTTCTCCCACAAAAGCTCATGCAATAAATAAATTTGTTAGTCTTTACACGTGCCATAAGATTTCTTGTTCCTTTTTTGGGGTTAGTGACTTTAACTAAATGGTTCATAGTCAAACAATTTAAATGAGATGGTCTCTGTATTTGCAGCAAGCAGCATGACTGCTTCTACACTTGTAAATAAAGTCGACTTAAGCTTGCTTAAGTCGACTTAATTTACTCTGCGTCTACACTACACTTTCCTTAAGTCGACTTAAGCAGCTGCTTAAGTCGACTTTCTAAAACCTCATTTTAAGTCGACTTTTGGTTTAAGTCAACTTTAGAAAGTCGACTTAAGCCAGTGTAGACGTGGAGTAGCTCTAAGTCGACATAGGGCTCTCCAGGACTTCCCCACTGCTCTCCCTGCTAGGGTGGCTGGCACAGGGGGAGCCTGGCATGCCCCCCCACAGGGCTCTGCCCTGCCCACTCTGCTCCTATACCCTGCCAGGGTCCCTGTCCCCCTTTGCCCCCATTGTACCCAGGTACAATGGGGCAAAGGCTGAGCCTCCTGGCACTTGGCAAGGGGTGCTCCCCCTGCCTCCGTAGACCAGTCCCAGGTCCACCTAGCCCCTACAAGTCGACCTAGGCGTCCAGTGTGGAAGCTCTAGGCCGACTTTGTAGGGTCCCCCCTAAGTCGACTTAAAATTTAGGTGTGGACATGCTAAGTCGACTTTGTTAAGTCGACCTAAATTTACAAGTGTAGACATAGCCTTACAGATACATGAACTAGGAAGGGCCCATTGCCTTCAGAAAGGCTGTTAAAGCGTGTCAGAGGAAAAAGCATAGCAGTGCTACCTGGCACCGTCTGACCTTCCCTTTTCATAGTTTGTTTGATTATTAAGGATCTTCCCAAGCATGTTCAACTGATGTAACTGGATTTGATTATTAAACCAAACAGTCTTTAAAAAACCCAAACCAAAACAACTTTAAGGTCCCTTTTAGCACTTTGTTATTTCCACTGTCCCAGACTGTGTTGTGTTTCGGGGTTCCAGAGACCTCTTCCACTCACTTCCTCATGAGTTCAGTTTGACTCCCATTGCATCACTCAGGTTCCTTTATTCGGCATACAGCAAAGCTCGGCTGAGTTGATCAGATTGAAATGTGGGTGGGTATAGAGCGTAAGTTACACAGCAAACCTCTTCTTTTTTATACATTAACACATTGCATTTACTACACACATTTGGGGACTGGCTTTGTGATTTTATTGGAACCAATCCCTGTACAACATGCTTTGTTCAGACATGACTTACTCTTTACCTCAATTTACCATTTAGGGAGGCTTAACTTATCTGTTGCTATCTTGTCCATTGTAAATGGTTCCCTGGGTGTCCGCCCTTATTTTAGCTAGTACTGACGAATAGTTTCCAGCCTGCTGATCCATTTATCACTCCTATCCTGTGTCCCAAAAAATGAGGCCTCCCCATGTCCAGTTCCAAGGGGGTAACCAAGTCAGTCTAGTTCAGCAAAACAAACAAGGAGTTTTCTGGCATTTTAAAGACTAACAAATTTATCACATGAGCTTTTATGGGAGAAAAATCCCACTTAGACACTTGAAGGTGGAGAACTTATAGAATAAGAGGAAAATAAATGCAGAGAACTATAGGTTATAGGATTATTTATTTTCCTTCTATTCTGTAAGTCAGGGGTCGGCAACCTTTGTCGGCCCCTGTGCCAGCCCCACCCACCACGCCCTCAGCAGGTGCCAGGGCGGGGCCAAAAGGGGGCAGGGCCAGGCCTCGGGTACCTTGCCGGCTGGGGCTGGAGCTGGCACCTGCCGGCAGCTGGCCTCCGGTTCCTGGGCCAGCTCCTATCAGCAGTGGTGGTGTGGAGCTGATGGCCCCACCCCCTGCTGTATGGGAGCAGAGCGGGTTGGGTCAGCCATGGCCAGCAAGGGGGAGGGTTGGCTCGGCTTGCCCAGAGCCACTGCTCCTGGCCCCAGAGGCTGCCCGCCAGCAATGGCGGCTCCGACGAGACCGACCCGACCCGGCCCCTTGCCGGCCATGGCCGGGGCCGGCTCCCTCCTGCTGGCAGCAGCGCAGCTCTGGGCGGGCGGGCTGGCCCACCGACCCTGCCCTCCTCCCCTCCAGCAGCCCTGCCCAGCAGGGGGCAGGGCCAGCAGGGGCCATCAGCAGCGCCACAGCTGCTGGCCGCGCCCCCCAGCAGGAAAGCGAGGCGAGCAGGGGCCAGGCCACGCTGGAGGGTGGGGCCAGTGGGGGAGCCTGAGTGGCGCCACGTGTAAGTTCTCCATTTTCAAGTGTCTGACTAAGTGGGATTTTCACACGATAAATTTATTAGTCTTTAAAAGTGTCACAAGACTCCCCTATGTCCAGTTACTCACGTCAAGCCAGGCTTACAAATAGCAGGTGCTGAAACGAACAAGAACAATTTTACAGTCAAAGTTCAACCACTGAAATACACTGTGATTGTTGTTGCCCTTCCTCCCTCCCCACACCTGCTTGTCTCGACCTGCTGCAGCTTCTCTTTCGCACTCCAGGCTCTTTATCATTTACAGGTGTGTACAGTCCTTCACCCAACAGGAGACCAAGCTCAACTGAGGTCTCTAGGTGCTACCATAACATAAATGAGAAATCATTATTTTCAGAGGCTGCTGAACTATAAGTAAATCTCAGCTATGAGGAGGGCTCTAGTTGATATTTACATCCACTCAGGGCAATGCACAGTCAGAGGAAAGGGACAGTCTATGCATGCTAATGCTTTCATCTCCTTTTCATTTAGATGATTTTGCTTACTCTAAATTCCTTCTGCGCAGTGCAAAACTTACCAACTAGCCTAATGTCACTGCGATGCTGCTGTATGTATCAGGCCAAACAATATCTGCCAGGAACTGGTTCTGACAGATGCTCATTAAATTATATACAATTTACCCAAGCCAAAAAGTACAACTAATTAAATTCCTCAAAATTAAATAGCACCAAACTCTTCTATGGGAACCTTCCACTTGGAAAAGTATTGATGATGCTGTTTTCATACGGTCTCAAGTCTCTCTGCACCAAAGGACATTATGCATGATGGCAATGAAGCTGCTCTGGGCCGGAATCTCTCATTGCCCAGTGGGCTCCTTATGTAAGTGGGACCATGTATAGTGATCATAAAGGCAGTGAATCTGTGGAGGATATTGTAGTGCTGCTTGCTCTTTGCCACCCTCCTCTGCACCCCCAACATACACAGTCTGTTGGACAAGTGGCCAGAACACGACTAATTCAGCAAAGAACTTAAGCAAGTGCCAGCAAAGAATTTAAGCAACCGCCATTGGAAGTATTCATGTAAAGTTAAGCAGATGCTTAAGTATCATGCTGAATCAGGGCCTAAAATCGGTATTAACATTATCTTTTTAAAATGACCTTGTCATTTACAACAGAGACTAACACGGCTACCCCTTTTGGAATTCATGTCATTTACAGTTTACTAACCTCCTCTGAACTATCCTTCCCAGGGTTTCTCCTGCTTTTAGATTACACAAGAGCAATCAACAGAGCTGGAAATCAAAGTTGCTCTGTGGTAGCAACATGTACACACACACACATTTATCAAAGAGCAAGACAGAGCCTGGAGCGTGGAGCAGAGCTTTGTTTTTGAGTCCGATGTCCTGCCAGAACTGCCAGTCTAGAAGAACAGAACAGGAGGGGGAGTGGAAAGGGTGCTGCAGCTGTTTGTTAACTTCACAGGTGTTCTACTAAAGGGCAGCATTGAGATACAACAGTGACATGACAATGAGGAAAAGTTTCACTGGAGATTGGGCTGGGTTTTTCTGGCACAGTGAATTTTCTGCTGTCTTTTTCTCATTAGTCATGCATCCCACACTTGGTCTTTATGGCTTCACACTACGCCAATTGAAGCCAATGACAAATTTTCAACTGACTTCAAAGAGTGCAGGGTTGGGATATTAGTAGGTTGAGAAATGCTGAATATTTATTTTGTTAGGAATTAAGGAACCCAGCAGCACCCCATCACTATTGTGTGGCATGCAGAAGGGCCAGGCCCTTAGCATTGTCTAATCATTCTGGCATGCCTGTCTTGTTGTCTTCTAAATAGAGGATAACAGCTGAATCTAATCAAACTAGACAAATGCATTTTCCAAACTCCTCTTGCAGAATTATGGAGCTATAATTAAGGCTGTGTCAGCATTTCCATTATTAACCCCTGTTTTTGAGGGTTCAGTCACTTGGCTTTCAAACATCCCAATGAATTGCAACTTGACACAGGAGGCCTTAACCTTAGAGCTAATTTATTTTTGCAAACTGAAAGGGGAAAAACTACAGTGCAGCACTTTCTTGACTATCCAATGAAGAAAAGGTTAAAAACACCCTAAATGTACCTGTTTCAGATGTACTTTTGGAGTTTATATATATAATTCAGCAGTGTGCTGGATAATAACACGAGAGCAAATAAACCCATGCATAAAGGGACAGCGCTTGCTCACACTGACTATGTCTACACTTAAAATGTTAAGTCGACTCTGTTATGTCAACTTAACAAGGTCAACCTTGTTAATCGACTTAATGAAAACCTAGCATGGACATGGACTAAGTTAGGTCGACTTAAGCCTCCTTGAGTCGACCTAACTTTCAAGTGTAGACATAGTCACTGAGATCAGTAATAAAAATCCTGTTGGTTTAGTTCAGGATTGGGTCAGATATGATCATCTACTTGCGGTACTTTAAACACCTCGCAAATGGCCAAAGTATTTATCTTTAAAACATGGTTACTCTTCATCATGTGAGCTGCTCAACATCCTCACATCCTGCCTAAGTCCAGGAGAGTAGAGGGTACTGAGCGCCTAATATTTTTTTAAACAGAAAGTATAGCAGTGCCTTAATGCAGTAGGCAAAGAGGAGCTATTCTGAATACATGCAACTGGAGGTGTTCTTGAGCAGGGGAGGTGCTAGCACTCAGCACCTCTTGAGTCATGGCGTCTAAAATGCCGTGAGCAGGTGCACATTATTTTAATGACACTGTCAAGGGCATTGACGACAAATCTGTAGAGTGTCAGAAATGCCAACTTCTGGTTTTAATTTAGACATGCTGATTCCTTCCAAGGGAGGCTTTTCCGCAAACATTATGGTGCTCTTATTTGGACACGTGCCTGAAGCACAACACTGATGTAAGGCAATTGCTACAAAATATATATATTTTTGTGCCTCATTTGCATGTTAGAAATGTGTGGCTGCAGTTTCCATTTCTCTCATCCTATGACTGCACAAGTGACACTCATAACCATAGGCAAATCTCCTGTAAACACAGATGAACATATTAGAAACTTCCCTTGATCTTTTCACGCCCTCTGTCACTTGAGAGGCTATTTAACACACGCCATTAGGTCAAAAACTGGGTGGGCCAAATTCTATCTTCAATTATATCCCTGCAACTCAGACTTCATTGCATCCATTTTGACTGGGCAGAATTTGACCCAGGATATTGTATGGATCTTCTGCTGTTTTTAAATAGTGAGATGGGCATATATGGAAAGCACAAAAACACTAGATCACACTGCCGGCTTTTTAAATAGCCAGTTTCCATATATTCCTCCTACTTTGCAGGCCAGACCATGATTAGAGACGAAAACTTCTTGGATTATAGACTCACGCAAGCAGACTGACTTCTAAATTAATTTCCCTCATTTCTTTCTGCACTATTTCAGTCAGCCTACTAGATTCCTGGAAAGAACAGACACTGAAAGCATTTTCATTTATATTAGTATGTGCCATAAATAGCTGAAATGGTCTGCTTTATTCAGGATCTCTACTGGCCCTAGCCATCTGGTTTGAGTCATGCCATCAAAGGAAACAGTAAAGGTCTGCTTTAGAATAGCTGTTTCTTGCTAGTCATAATATTGTGTTACAAATAAATGTGTAACAAAACACTTCTACTAGATGGTGTAATACTGAAAGGTGCTACTAGCTGGCTGGTCTTGGCTTCAGAGATGATCACAGACCTTTTTGAAGGGTTATGACCCAAGACACATGGGCACATGACCTGGGCACAGCTAAACCAGATTGGGTTGACTGGAATTTCCCTAGTTGTGAATGCAGATACAAGGACATTGCTCGTAAACTGTGTGTAGTGGAGGGACCAAGCCATCAGTAGGCATAGGAGTTGTGTGTGTGACTGGAATTGGGTGGGGAGGCTTGCCCCTAATGGCTACAAGACCTTGGCCAACCAATCTTGATTATTCAGGAGCTATTCTTGGGAAAGATGAGGTGATTTCACTAAAAAGATCAGTAGGAAGCCGCAGGGGAGAATGCTCAGGGATTTGAGACTGCTACGGGAGAGGAGACTCTAGTGGAAATTGTTAAGTTTTAACTTTATTTTACATGGCATACTGACCTTTGGCTAGCCCCAGCCCTCACCCTGGCCCATCTGCCGGTCTCCCCCCAACCGTCACTAGGGGGCCCTAGTTTCCCCAGTGCTAGCACTAGCTTGGGGCCCCATGTCAGCCCATCCCTAATGCTTGAATGCAGCCCCCATGCTAGCCCCAGTTGTTACATGGGAGCCCATATAAGTTGCATTCTTGCCCCTCTTCTTCCCCCCAGTCCCACCCTCACTATAGCTCAGGGTCCTATCTCAGCCCCATCCCTAATGCTAATTTGCAGTCTCCATGTCAGCCACATCTCTAATCCCAGCCAACAACAAACCTCATCCTAGCCTGGGGCCTCAAGCCATTCCTACCACTAAACCTAGCCTAGGGCCCCATGCCAGCCTAGCTGGCCCCATCCCCAAAGCTACCCCAACACAGGGCACTATGCTGACCCCACTGCTGAGCCTAACCCCAGGACTCCACCCAACCCCACTCTTACTCTAGCCCCCAGCCAGTCCCCAACCTAATCCTACCCCTAGGTCCCCTAACAACTGTTAATTTACCCTAATTATGACTTTGGTTGTTTTAAGTTATTGTGAATATCTTAGAAACTTGCATTGACTTTTTACATTCAGTGTTGATGGGAGAAGGTACGCCAGGGAGTCTGAACTAGTCCAAATAAAAAGGCTTGTCGTCATAACTCACAAACTACGTTAAGGTCACACTGGTAAACAAGAGAAATGTGGAACCAGAAATTAGTGAACCGAAACTGGAGTGTGGAAAACTAGTCCTAATGAGCAGACAAAGTAGAGGGCATGGGCTAGTCCACCCATCACTCTCGTTTGGGGTTTTTAAGGAAAGAAATGTAGGGAGAAAAACTCACTAGTGGAGTGAGCTTCACCGTCACAGCTGCCACACTCACCATCACCCAGTCACCAGGTCTTCATTGTCCTGATCCTGAGATGTGCTGACCAGGCTGGGCCAGGGAGGGATCCAGATGATACTGTGATCTCCATCGGCTCTAGATGAATCCCAAACACAACTTGGGATGTGAAATTTTCTCTCTCCCTCCTTAATGTATCCTTTCCCTTATGCACCTTCTTTCTTCTTTCCTAGCCTTATCTTTTTTCCTTCTGTCTAGTAAGGATCTGTCTTAGCCAGCCAAAACTATATATTTTTGCAACACTGCTGTAGGCCTCTGACTAGGAAGAGACAACCAAAAGCTAATGTTTCCCAGCCTTTAGTGGAATGGGGAACACCTAAAGGCATTAATTCTTTACATGGAACACCTGATGAAAGCTTTCTTGAAATACAGTGTATACCGGCTGTAATGTTCGTAATATCTGTGTACTATGCATTGCTGCAAATGTTATTCAGGAAACCAAGTTACATACAATTTTATGAATATAACATGCATTTATTTCTAAAAAATAGATACAAGATTATGTATACAACTAAAAACTGAAAATATTACTCAAGTTTTAATTTGGAATTTGGGGCCTGCATGTTCAAAGGAAGTTCATCTATTCTTGGAGTAAGGACTGTCAAAGAAAATCTTATCGTGGAAGTTATGTCCAAGCAATTTCCATGGTAACAGTGGCTGGAAATTTAAAATGTCCCAGCTGCGGCAAAGGAGCAAAGCAGCGGACACCAAAGTGCATCTAGAAGCTTTGCTGTGGCTGGAGCATTTTAAATCTCCCAGGCACACATCCGTTTGCCACATTGCTCTTTCTCCCCTCCCCAGTTAACCCTCCCCTCACGGGGAGGGGTTGAGATCAGTCGCGGAACACTTCACTAGGTCTGTGAAGCACCGGTGTTCCATGGGACACCCACTGAGAAACACTGCCCTAACAGTCGGCTGCTGGTACAAGTTGGCCAGCTCTCCGAGTGGCTGGTAAGACTGTATGCTATGCCTGTGCTTCTCCAGCGAGAGCCAATGTCAGAGACAGAAGCTGCATTTCCTGTCTCTGCTGTTCATTTGTCTCCTCTTTAGTGTGGGGTTTTTTCCTAGGAAACCTCTTTAACAAGCAACAATAACAACAGTTCCAGTGCATCTCAACTGGCTTCTTCTCTTTTCCCGCAAGGATAGTTATTAACATCTTTAATACTGTCTTAGAGTGTCAAACAATGGGATTTTTCCTTCTAAAAACTCTCTCCAGCTATAAAGGACAAAAGATGCTGTTAAAATGAAATATCTTATTCAGTACTTTATATTTCAAATACTTTAACTGGTTTTCCTTCTTTTCTGTATCTTTAATAAAAGGTTAAGAGAATTTTTAATGGTGTGTTTGTCATAGTATTAAGCAGGCTGAGGTCTTGATGACAAATCCTAAGGGTGTTTAACTCTGGACAGCGACTAGCTATGTTAACACTTTTGGCCCATTTATATTGTCTAAATGGATAACCCAAATCCCAGCCCTTGCTTGGGGCTTCCAGCTGGCCCTACCCCTCATCCTAGCCCAGAGACCCTGCACAGGGCCATCCCCAAGCCTCAGCTTAAAACACATCCTCTGACTACCTCCTACTCTCAGCTCAACCCAGTCCCTAATTCCAGCCCCACCTTCATCTTAGCCAGGTATCCCGACACCCATGAACCCTCACAGTACCTGGGTTAAGATGGATAGCCCTAACCCTAGACCAGACCCCCTGAGAGCCCCAGTTCTAGACTTATATTGGGCCCCAGCTGTCCCCAACCCTCACCCTAACCTGGGGTCCCTTGCTGGTCCAAATCTTCACTGTAGCTTTGGTCCCCAGGGTAGCCCCAACATTCAACCACAACTAGGTCCCCTGTTGGCCCCTACCTAGACAAGGGCCCTAGGAGACCTCTGTCCCAGGGCCTCCATCCAACCCCAAACCTACTCCTAAGTCCCCTGCTGACCCTGACTCTAACCCTGGGTCCCCTACAGATTCTAACCCCGTATCTAGCCTGGGGACCTCTGCTGGCCCCAACCCTCTCCTGGGGCTGTCAGCAATATGGGAATGGTGGAATTTCAAAAACATTTTTATGAACTGTGTGTATGTGTCTCTGTATCTGTGCATTATTTATCTAGATCTAACATGGCACAAATAGCTCATCTCCTCCCCAATGTAAGGAAGGTGTCTGTGTTTTGACTGTTGCCTGGGTTAGAACCAGACAGCTTAGGAAGAAATGGCTGAAATCTACAAACGTGTACTGAAAACCCTGCAACGATAATGGAAGAGCAGAGGACTTAGCTATTAACACTCAGCTACTCCGACAGACATGGAGGAGACCTCCTCCCATCCTGTGCAAGGAAAATATAGGAAGCTTAGGTATAAACAGACTACGCTTAAGGTTCTGCTGTGAGAAGGGCAGAGACATAGACAGACAGAAGTTGGAATTCACCAGAGCATGATATCTTGGGCAGTAGCTCACCAATACAAATCCATCTGAAGCTGATCTTTGCCATATTAACCAAGGGACTCTTCCACGCTGTACTCCAGATGACTAATAAATACTTAGTTTTAAAAAGGCTCTCTTGCATCCCCTCTAAATATTAGATTGCAATACTCCCCAAGAAGGAAAAGTCTCTGCAGAAGTCTGAACTTGGAGCATGCCTACATTTACAATGATACAGCGGCAGTCCCACATCCGTGCCACTATAGCACGTCAGTGTAAACTCTCACTACTGTGGCGAGAGGCGTTCTCCCATTGCTGTAGTTAATCCTAATCCCTCACTGAGATGCAGGAACAGAGTTGATGGAAGAGTTCTTGCTCCGTCAGACCCAGGGAGTAGGTCAGCATAGCTACATCTCTTAGGCGGTGGACTTCTCACCACAAGAGATGAAGCTAAGCTGATGTAAGTTTTCAACATAGATCAGCCCTGAGTTGGACTCACTGTAAGAGCGCATGATGAGAAACAGCAGTTCTGGAGCCCAAATTCCCAGTTTAGTTGTTGATGCTGCATGGCTTGCTTTTGTGGAAAAGTGTGGACCCTTGGGGTCAGACAAGGAAAAGGGTTACTCCCAGGAGACTGTTTAAAGACCAAGGCATAGCACAGACCTCTGTAGAACCATGGCAGTTTAGGGAGCCCATTCAACCTGTTGGTCTTGTCCCCAAGCCTAGCCCAGGTTCCCCTTGGATGGCTCCTACCTTAACCCTACCTTGATTTCAGGGCCCACTCAGCCAGCCCCTACCCTGAAACTAACTGGGGCACTCTCAGCTGACCCAAACATAACCACAACCCTAGCCAGGAGGCAACCTCAGCCAGCTGGTCCCAGCCCCATCTCTAGCCCAGGGGCCTCCTCAACAGGGCTGAACCATAACCTCACCCATAGCCTGGGAATCCCCTCAGCCTACTGGCATGGCAATGGTCCATTTTAGACCAACAGCCAAACCCAAGCCCAAGGGACCCCTCAATTGGCCTTGATTTGAGTTTGTGGCATCTTCATCTGGCGCAACCTTGCCGCTTTGCAATCTCTTGATCCTGGAATGTTTATTTCTGAATCCTTGTGCATTGCTTATTTCATGGGGGCAGAGGCGGCCTTTGACTTTTGGGGGCCCCAGGTGAAGGCCCATCGAGGGGCCCCCCATAGGCCCATGGGGGCCCTGTATAGGTCCCCGTGGCCCCCCTCTGTGGCCCCAGATACCTGCCACTGGCCCTCCTGGGGGCCCCAGCTCCCTGCTGCCACCCCCAACTCCCTGCCACCGGTCCCAGATCCCCTCCCTCCCGCCCCAGTTCCCCAGCCCTGACCCCCCCAACCCCTGCTGCTAGTCCCAGATTCTTGCCGATGGCCTCGGCCCGAGGGTCCAACTTCTCCTCCTACTGCCAACCAAGGCAGATGTGACTTTTGGGGTAGGCAAAGCAGGTGATGGGGCCCCTTACTGCTTGGGACCCTAGGCACCTGCCTGCTTTGCCTACCCCAAAAGCTGCCTCTGCATGGGGGCAGATGTGTGTGGGAACACATGGAGAAGGCAGTAATTTAAGATTATCTTTTCCGCACATACACCAGGTTCCAGTTAGCAGACTGTAGAAATTAATGCAACAAACACATTCAGTACTGCAGTTAAATTTGGCATTTTTTAAAATATACTTCAGAAGCTTCTAAACCATTCCAGCATACAAAGCTGTCAATCCAGAGTCTGCACAGAAAAATACAGTACAAGAAATAAAGGGCTTCGTCCTTCTCTGACAAAACTCCCCCTGAAGTTAGCGAACGTTTTGCTGGAGTAGAGGCTGAGATCCAACCTTGAAAGGTGCTGACGGATGTCAAAACCAATGGACTTCAGTGGGAAGTGAAGATATTGAACACCTCTAAAAGAGGATCCGACTCTTAGTAAGAGACTCAAACTGGGCTCTATAAAACAAGCTCTCTAGTAAGCAGCATACTGATCAAGGGGCAAAAACCAAAAGGACAGACAGACAAATTACTATGATTGCAGAGATTTTTTTTCTATTTTTAAATTACATAAATTTCCTTTCTCTTCCTAGCCACCCAAACACTAAGGATTTATTTGATAAATCTGATTTGTCACATTTGTGGTAAAAGGAAAAAGAATTCATTTTATCATTGAAGTGTTTCTATGTGACTGATTCATAGCCAAAAAAGGAAGATTTCCTTTGAGTAGACACTCTGATGTATATTTAGGTGTCACTTGTGCATAGTATGATTGCTGCTATTATAGTAATGCCTTAGTGATTTTTTTTTAAAAGAATGGAATAAAACTAGGATTTTACAATCTTATGTGAAAAAAATATCAAACATGGCTCTAGCAGTTTCACTCCTGGGAAATGATATACGGTAGTTTGGCTGAAATGGATTATTGGCTAGCGTCATCACATTCTCTGCATCTTTTGTTACATGTTAGAACGAGTCAGCCAGTGAAAATCCTGGAAGCAAAAAAACAAAACAGACAAGTAGAAGGTGGAATGAGACACAAATATGTATTTATTAAAATTCTTACTTTTGCGGAATTGTAAATGTAAGACTGCTTATGAAAAGCAGTTTGTTTGGTAGGAGCACAGAGGGATGATTTTTGATATTGTGACAACACCTTAAAATATTGTCAGTAAATAAGGATCACTAGGAAAAAATATAAGGAAGGCAGATGGTGAAGTATAAAACCCTGATGCCACAAAGAACTGAGCATGGGTGGACCCCTGCATCTCCACAGAGCCCCACCCCAACAGAGTTTCATGAAGATATAGAGGGTCTGACCACCAGAGTATAAGAAAAATGAAAACACATACCTGTTCCTTTCTATCAGATTTTGGGTTGATCATTACATTGATAAGGGAAGGCACTTGTTTCTCTGCCAGGCTTGCTTTCAGAGCATTTTGCAGGTCCTCTGGTGTTTTTACAAAATATCCTTTACCCCCAAACGCAGACATAATTTGCTCATAGTGGGAATTTGGCAAGAGAGAAATGGGGGGTGCACTGAAATGAAACAAAGAGGTTTTTGATTCCTGGCAGAGATAAAATTGTGAGACTGACCAACTGAGATTATTTCAATTTTAGTACTTTTAAATGACTAGATGCTCGTTATGCTAAGTGTCTCCAGCACTGGAGGGTCATGTAATTCAGACCCTATACACTTCATTGTGTGCGGCTGAGCACAGTAATTGTGTAGAGGTAGAGTCTCTGCCACTTAGGTACTGATCCAAGCCCACAAAGCTTGTTTCACTTCAGCTTTTAGTTCAGTACTGAAAACACTAGCCATGAATAAAATGACCCACTTGGTCACTTCTCAATTGATTCACTTGCTGGTGGATTCTCTGTACCTTAAAGTCTTCAAACCATGATTTGAGGACTTGAAAAACCCAGTCGTGTGTTAGAAATTTATTACAGGAGTGGGTGAGTGAGGTTCTGTGGCCAGCATTGTGTGAGAGGTCAGACTAGATGATCGTATTAGTCTCTTCTGACCTTTGAGTCTGAGTCTAATTCAAGGCCCATCGATTAGAGGTACTCACCACATAGCTGGTTGTCCAGATTTTAACATCTCCTTCCAGGCATCTGCATCCAAACCATTGTATATCCCGTTGTTGTTTACTATGATAATTACAACTGGCAAATTATACCTGCAACCATTCATAAATAAAAGAAAGATCTTGGGAGAAATTCTAAGGAATTGCATTTTACTGTAAAGTGCTAAAGGGGCACTCCGTCAAAAAAATCACTTCTGTATGAAAGTTATCACATCTACTATTGTTACAAGTATCGTGGATTCACAGGGTCTGGTCAACACTCTGGCCTTTAACAATTTCCTGGGAGTGACATTGTTAGTGTGCTGGACCCCAAGGTCCCACAGTTTCATAGGGGCAGGCCCGTGCCCTTCGGGACTCCCAAATTGGCTGTCTGCATTCCAACATCCTCTATCTTTCTCCATGGTTCTTTGTACTCAGTCTAGCTGATCCACACTTCTGTGAGAGACTTGGTCTCCACACGCCCATTCAGGGTGCGGTGCTCTTCATTAAGGATCTACAGGGACAGCAGGCAGACTGATAAGAAGGTGACCTGTATTCTTCACCTAGAAGCCAGGATCTGAAAGTCTTTGGGTTAGCATAAGAGCGGTGAACAGAGTTCATATTGTTGGAAGCCATAGCTCCACTATGCCCTCCTCCTCTCAGTTCCAGCTTTGCTCAACTCAGGATCTACCGCTCCGGTTTTGCACCCCAGCTAGGCCTTTTGCCCTTCTTCCCTGCAGAGAGATAGATGGTGGTGGTAAATAACTTGCTCTAGGAGTTAATATTTGGTCACTGAGTCTTCTATTCCAGCCCAAACAATCCTAGTGGCTATATGTCTCAAATTCCTAGGCTAATCTCCCATGTGCCAGGAAGAAAAATTCCCCGCACTCCTGCCCAAGAAGAGAGAGTGCCAAAAGGGTAGATACAGACTCCTACAGATCATTGATAAAAGTATTACAAACCTGTCCCCATCTGTCACAACGAGTAATATCAGTAAGACAAAATATTGTTCTGAATTTTTTGTTTGTTTTCTTTTTGCACGTGAAAGTTTCCCTGATCTGGATAGTCTGTCAGTTAGGCTATGTCTACACTTGTTAATTTAAGTTGACTTAGCATGTCCACACTTAAATTTTAAGTCGACTTTGAGGGGACCCTACAAAATCTACCTAGAGCGTCCACACTGGACCCCTAGGTCAACTTGTAGGGGGTAGGTGGACCTGGGACAGGTCCACGGTGGCAGGGGGGGCACCCCTTGCCAAGTGGCTCAGCCTTTGCCCCATTGTACCTGGGTACAAAGGGGAAAAGGGGGACAGAGACCCTGGCAGGGCATAGGGGCATGGTGGGCAGGGCTCTGCCCTGCCCTTTGGGGGGTGGGGGGGCATGCCAGGCTCTCCCTGGGCCAGCCACCCTGGCAGGGAAGGCAGTGGGGAAGCTCTGGAGGCCCCTAAGTCGACTTCGGGCTACTCCACGTCTACACTGGCTTAAGTCGACTTTAGAAAGTCGACTTAAGCAGAAAGTCGACTTAAAAGGAGGTTTTAGAAAGTCAACTTAATTTTTCCTTAAGTCGACTTAAGGAAAGTGTAGTGTAGATGCAGAGTAAATTAAGTCGACTTAAGCAAGCTTAGATAGGGATAATAAAAGTTAGGGATAATAAATTAAGACGTTTTACTTGATTTTTTTTTTTTTTTTTTTACCTACAAATGGTTTCCACTTCCATGCCAGAAAATCCAAAAGCACTGTCTCCTTCTACACAGATCACTCGCTGCTCGGGTGTCTGATCCTTAGCCACCATCGCAGCTGCTATAGCAAAACCCAGCCCAACTCCCATTGTCCCAAATGTACCAGCATCGAGTCTACAGATAGAAAGCAGAATTATTGCCTGTTTCTTCATAGCATTATTTTTTCCTTTACAGCCATATTTTTCCTTGTCTATGACAGTTTGTTCTTGCCTTGCAGTAATTCTGATATAACCCAACTACTTATAAAACAATATCTGAATAGTAAAAAGGCATTTATTACATGTGCGCCTATGTTACCTACCACGTGTCTAACCAGGCTTGTTTTTCATATGAGAATCTGATCAAGATTTTAAAATACTCTAATGAAAATACATATAATAGGACCTTTAAAAATGAGTTGACTGGAATAAGAAAGAGATGCTTGCATACTACCAATTACAACGTACTATATTCCTGACTGCCTTCAGTCTGCATTTTACTGGTATTTCAAGACATCTAATTAATGGTTCAAGAGGTAGTACAATAGTTGTTCTATTGAGTCTTGCATCTCAAGCTAAAATTAATAGGCTACAAGAAATCCTTTTTGAATTTAACTCCTTGGAAATCCAACTAGAAGCCTTAAAACTTTCAGGACGCTATTCAAATTCTCGTCTTCAGGTTCCATTTTCAAAATCAATCGCAATACTTATAGAAGATTATTTCAATTAGGCACATAGAGAAAATGCAAAAGTCTATAAAGAAATGTACAACTATAGGCCTAAGTTTTCAATTTTACCTTCTTATGTGCGCAATGTTATGTGCAAAGAAAAAAGTGCCAGTCTTTAAAAATAAATATATTCTCTCAGTTAATTTAAAATTATCTTTATTTAATCCCAAATATGTTGTTGATTCATTTATGACATATTGTGCTGTTTTCAAAAGAAGGGTCTAGACTCCACAATCAGATGTTAATTCTTGCCTCAGCAGAGACTGTCCAGTTTTCTCTCGTACAACACAATAAATACAGACTAAAACTAATTTACAGTTGTTCTGTAACAGCTGGCTTTAATAAAGTAACAAATCAGAACATCAGAATTTGTATGCCTACATATAGACATCTGAATTCAAATGTAGATGTCCAATATATGGCTTGCTTTCCATGGATGCAGAACACCAGTAGTTCCCATTGATTTTAAAGGCATGTTTTATCAGAGAGACTTTGCATGTGTGAATCAGCTTGCAGGATAGGAAACTAGCTTACTTATTTTAATTTTTTTTTTTAAAAAAACACCTAATGCCTTTAGGCACCGATTGACACACAAAGTAAGGGACTCAATAAGGCACTCCCATTGTACCTTCTCAAAAAGGACTGAGATCTCTTCTAAATAACTTTCACTTGTTTGAAATATGGCCTTTTATTACCACTGAGCTACGTACAGAACTCTCACACAAATCAATGTGTATTGTGTATAAAAATCAAGGACAGGATGTGACCATAAGGGATTAAGCTAAGTTGTCTTAACAAGAACAAACCCACCCCAAAGACACATTGTACATTTACTTTATTTGATTATCTTTTTTTTTTTTAAAAGGCACAGTTTCAGTAATCTATAATATTTCATTTTCCATGTGTGTGGAAACAAGCGTACAAATAACTCTGTCGCATCGTGGCGACCAAAAAAAATTCTTTACCTGTGGCGAGGATGATAGTTTGGGAGCATAGTGCGGCCAATGTCCATAGTATTAGCTCCCTCGCTTACCAGAATGCAGTCTCTGGGTAACAGTTCTCGGACGTGATGGAATACTGTATAATAATTCATAGGCAGGGACTTTTGCAAAGCCAATGCCTTTAAAAAAAATTGGAGATTATAAAACATTGTTATACCGATTGCTTAGCATAAAGGCAATGTGGGAGGCCACGTGTGGAGATTACCACTGAAGTCAGGAACTACTCTCCTGAGTAATGGTTGGAGCTTTCCCTCCCAGTGGCTGAGATCATTAGGTTAACTTGCACTGACAGATCCTCTGTAATTCTGAGGACAGGCTATTTTCCGCAGACGTTCCCTCAAGTGTGCAACTTGCTCCCTCTGGTGGTGCGCCATCATCAACAGTTTGCTGACATTCAGAGCAATGAGTATGGCACATCAGTTTGTTCAACTATTATTCTTACTATTTATTATTGGGATTGCCATGCCCCTTCTATGCACCAGAACCCATTGCGCTAAGTGCTGTTCAAACAGAGGAAAAAGTTGGACTATTTCTAATTGCAGGTGACCTGTGCCATGTGTGCATGCTGGGATGATTCAGGAACAGCGCCGCCGCCTGTTTGTGCCATCTATTGAGAGGAGTCTAATTTAGGCTCCATTCCTGCAAACACATATGGGCTTAACCTTCCACGGTTCCATGAATAGTCCCATCCATATGCAGACATTTAAGGACATGCATAAGAATTTTGGGCCTTAATACGCTATTTGCTTTTAAAGTACATCATTGCACCCAGAGGTCACAACAACAGGCACATACAAACTCATAAAATAAAAATAAAGGACCTACCTTAGAAAAACAAGCTGTTATATGCTCAGAGTAACACCACAACACTTGCAAATCAATTCTGGTACCACAATAGCTGCTAAACAAGGGCTTACTTCTAGCACTAGGGTACTGATCTAAAGCCCAGTAACTTCCATAGGGTTTGGATGATGACTAACTCTTGAATGCACTCTTTCCATACAGTAGATAAGTCTGAACACAGTACGTCTGCAGGAGTCTTCTGAAATATTTTGATATCATTCAGAATATAGAAATCTGGACGTTTCAGTTATTTAGGGAGACAACTACAATACTGACAGGATTTCTAGAAAAGGATCAAAAGCCACTTTATCTGAGACATTGTATTACCTTAGATACTTCTTCATTGCTCTTCATTTTCTCTCTTAATCCCTTCCACCACTTCGAGTTAGAAGGATATTTCCATTCCATTAGAACAAGTTGTTCTAAAAGCTAAAACAACACACACACAAAATTGCATCGCTTCCTTTTATGCATTTTAAAGATAACATAGACATCACAGCAATTTTTACACCAAGATTCGAGCACAATACTACTACTTTTAAATTTTAATTTTAGATTAGATAGTGGATGCACAGCATAAATAAATCTAAGGTTCTTTTTCTAGGACCTCTGAAGAATTTACTCTCTTTCTACAGGTCTGAGGAAGTTATGGACACCTTGCATTACATTACCTGCTCAGTCACAGCATTTATGTCACCTAATAAAATTGCAGCAGGTCTCACGTTATTCCCCAGCTCTTCTGCGCAAATATCAACCTATTTTTTTAAAAAAAATGTTTTTAGAGAACAGAACATTGACTCAATTAAGAAATCATTTTTTCAAGTCAATGAATTAAAAGACTTACACTGTAAAACAGAAGAATACTTTCTCACAATCTCATTGGCCCTCCTTCGGCTTTAAGAATAATTTCCTCTAATCTTTACTGGAAGCGTTATTAAAGGGATAATTTACTCCAAGTAAAAATGTGAATGTGCATTAGGTTTTAAGGCATGTTCATCTCTACCCATAGAGTTCCAGAGGGGTAGCTGTGTTAGTCTGTGTACAGCAAAAACAACGAACATCCTGTGGCACCTCAAAGACTAACAAATTTCTTCAGGAATAAGCTTTCATGGGCTCCAACATATTTCATCAGATGCACCCATAGAACTGATTTATTCCTTCTATTACACCTCCAGTACATGAGTATATAACTTTGCTATACTAAGGTGAAGAGCACCAGCTGGACACCTTTGAACTTGATCAGATGAGGACTAATTATGTTTCAGACTACTGAAATTAGGGTAATCAGAGAGAAGAATTGACAGTTACCCTTGGACACATGGGTTTACAGAATTTTGAAACTAGGGGTTGGGGTGTAAAAGCTGTTTTTATATCTTACCCTTCCTAACACAGACAGCTTGTCAGAAGTATTCATTCATTAAGTAGCCTTTCCTCCTCTACTCCCTTTGGGTGCATCTACACTTGGAAATTAAGTCGACTTAAGCTTGCTTAAGTCGACTTAATTTACTCTGCGTCTACCCTACACTTTCCTTAAGTCCTTAAGCAGTTTGCTTAAGTCGACTTAATGAAAATAAAGTCGACTTTATTAAATCTCCTTTTAATTCGACTTTAGGCTTAAATCGACTTTCTAAAGTCGACTTAAGCCAGTGCAGACCTGGAGTAGCCCTAAGTCGACTTAGAGTCGACTTAGGGCTCTCCAGGACTCCCCTGCTGCCCTCCCTGCCTTATGCCCTGCCAGGGTCCCTGTCCCCCTTTGCCCCACTGTATCCAGGTACAATGGGGCAAAGGCTGAGCCCCCTGGCACGGGGCAAGGGGTGCCCCCCTGCCACTGTGGACCTGCCCAAGGTCCCCCTAGCCCCTAGAAGTCGACCTAGGTGTCCAGTGTGGACGCTCTAGGTCGACTTTGTAAGGCCCCCCCCAAGTTGACTTAAAATTTAGGTGTAGACATGCTAAGTCGACTTAAATTTACAAGTGTAGACATAGCCTTTGTTTCTAAGCGATCAGGCTCAGATACTGAGCAGCAAGATCTTGTCTGCTTTGACTGTAAACACAAGATCATTTTGTAAAAAGAACCTATTGAGAGAGGGATCCAGAATTATGATTATTATGAACGACTCCACAATTTCAAAACTTTTTGGTTCTGATCAGGGAAACTGTAGTCGTGTACATGGTATGTTTGCATACCATGTGTAGGTGTGCATAATGGGCCTAATTTCTTTGCTATATCCCTGCAGAGGAGCTTTGGCATTGAATTCAATGGTAGCAGCACCTTCTCCTATATGCTTGGAATAATGTTGTATTGATTTTGAAAATATCAAAGGAATTAAAAATGAATAAAAATTATTATTTTTGGAGACCTACAATGATCACATAAATTGCACTTCCTGTATATGACAGTGATCACTACAGGAAAGAGCAGGCTATCAGAGAGATAGCTATAGAGGGCACTGTTCAAATTATTTTCCAGGTACCTGGATAATCTTTACATCAGGTCGAAATCTTGGTGGAAGTCCAAAGTGCAAAATCCAGTTTAACCTGGCACCAAACAATATTATTACATCAGCATGTTGCAAAGCCCTAATAATGAAAAACAAGAGAAAACCATGGAACAAATATTTTTATACGTAATTGCTTTTCAAATAGTTCTATATAGCATAGTTCTCCTATAATTTAGGAGAATATAGTAGTAACACATCTTATTTCCCTCCAGCCTTCACGGGTTTAGCTCAGCAAGCCAAAAATCTTTCATACAGAAAACTGTCTCTTCTGTACACGCAAGCACCAAATAAAGCACTAAGTTTTTCTTCTAAAACATTTTGTTCATTTTGGGAAATTAAATATTATTAGACCCAAAAGTCAAGCCAAACAAACACCCCCTCCCCCCACCACTTTCAAGAATGTTGAAGTCACAAAGTCAAGCATTCAGAAGTTAGAAAATATCAGAAGGAAGGTGAACCATGCCACCTTAACTCAGCCCCCTAGCGTGTATGCTTAAAGGGGCCGAGCTACAGAGCTAAATACCTCAGGGTAGTTTTTTAGTTCTCAGACTTTTAAATAATATATTCCCTAATGATGAAGGTATTCTGTTCAACACATAACTAAGTATTTAGGCATTTCAGCTGCACAGTAACCCTACCACACATAGAGAGACCTACATGTGCTCTATAAGTAAGTTCACATTAATTTGTTGTTAACCAAAACCATTTTTAAAAACACATTATTCAATATATGTCTCTGCAATCCAGTTAAAGGACTTCCTCCTCTCTGGAGATCCTAGTTCAATTAAACTGGAATGTACTACAAATGCTACAGAAGCAAAGCTGCATAAAGCAAAATTTGAATTGTGATATTCCATTTTATGCACCACTTTAAAGCCGTAAAGGAAAGTGCACCGAATATGCCAGTAGCTTTCTGCTGAACATGTAATTTAACTTGCTTACAGCCCATGCTACAAACTATGTGTTAAAAATACTATTTTATCTGATACAGACAAATATTTATACAACAAAACCTTCAGCCTAGCTCTGCAAAAAACTTCTAGTTACTACCAAGTTTTCACCCTTTGCACAGTTCCAAGAGCATTTGACATCAACTTCATAAAACTATTGGTTTCATCCACTGCCACAAAACAGGGCAGTAAGTGCAGCTGCACTTAATATTTTTTTGCTTTATAGCTTGGGCCTTCCACAGTATTGGTAACACATCGCCGTTTGGTGCCTCTTTAATGGTATGCTCCTATTAGATTCCCAGAAGACAGGATTAGAAGCAAAGCCTTTACATTGACCTGGATCTAGCTGCAGCTACACAGTTCGGATGGTTGTCAGGAACAACTCCCTTTCCCATTGGGGTAGGCAAAAATGGTAGCCCACACTGGTCCACCAACTTTCTGATGCTGTTTTCAGCGTGCGAATAAGCAGCACCTAAAGGAAACAAAATACAAGGAACTGTTTAATATGGGCTCTAAATCTGTCTTTTTTATGGGCCCCATTTCAACAAGATTCTTAAGGAAGGGTTTCACTTCAAGCATGTGAGTGAACAGTCCCATTGATTTAGAAATACTCATATGTTTAAAGTTACAGGAGGACGGTGTGATCTCTGAAACACAGAATACATACACTCTTCAGTTAACCTAAATAATCATATTATAGGTGGGGCTGGCGTACCACATGCCTAACTCTTCCCATTACAAGACCCTTTTTTTCAGTTGACTGTAACTTGCCAAGCTTCTAATTGTTTCTCTGAAACTTTCCATGCCACATGTCTGCCAAAACATAGGCAAAATGTGTTTGGAAAATGTCCACCAAAATGATTCAGCTGTTTCTGAGAAACAGGTTGGGGAAAAATACATTGTTTTGCTTAGGGTATAAATTTCTCGCAATCATTTCTTCAAGAAACTCTGTCACCCATGTGCTTTGGAGCCAGGACTGGGAAGAGTTGCCAGGGACGAGGAAGAAACAGGCCTGGGACAAATTCACATTGCAAGAAATGGAGCAGAAACGGTCAAAAACTTGGGGTGTATAAGCAGAAGAGTCTCTGCCTAGTGGAGCACATTCCTCTCCAGAACCTGGAATGGAACCAAAGATTCATGAATCTCACCATTCCTCTGCTGCCAGCAAGCATCTGTGAAACCCACTGCAAAGTGTGTCTCTCCCGAACCCCACAAGTGCTGGTCCACACAGAGAACAACAATCTATGGCTGCTATCAATTATTCCATTAGCTCAAATGGCAGAGGTCTGTACAGTAGATGTAAAAGTTCTAACCCTGCTCATGAACCATGTGCATATCAAAAGAAGGAATTTCTGTTTTTTCAATTTGTTTTAAAAAAAATTTAGGAAATAATGCACACAAAAATGATGTTAAAAACATTACGGTTACCAAGTCAAGCAGCAGAAAGTTAGGAAATGCCAGAATTTCCTATATCACCCTAACTGAGCCTGCTTGTGCATTTGCATTACAGTGAAGTATTTAACTACATGATCACATAATTTTTTTCTCCCAGATCCCTTTCTCATTCAACACACAAAATTGATAGTGCTCATTTAATTGACCCTTGTGCACTATTTTATTTTCTCCTCACTGTTCAGTGTGTGGCCCTAGTCCTTATTTACTGTACATTCTTCAAACCAGACTATGAAGACAGTTTAACTTTCCTCATGGGTTTTACCATGGCACTGGTCACTATCGCATCTGAGTGCTTCACAAATGTTACTTTATTTTCACAGTGAGATGAAAGGATTTTATTCTCATTTTAATGACAGCACAGAAACGAAGGTCAATAGTATCCATTAATTGAGTGCCCAATTTCACACCTATTTTTTCAAAGTATACAGCACTTCGTATGTTCAAAGCAGAGATCCCACTGACTTCAGTTAAAGCTGTAAGTGCTCAGCACTTCTTGCAAAAAAATGACACTTCAGGATCTCAAGTCAGGCACCCAGAATATGAGGAACACGCAATTAGGGACCATCTGTGAAAAGTTTTCTTTAGGTGACTTGCCCAGCATCACACAGGGACTCTGTGACAGAGACAGGGATAGAATCCGGAACCCCAGGGTAGCATTCAACTGCCTTAACCATGAGACCTTGCTTTCTCTTCCAGCAGTCCTCTACCTCATTCACCACACACTGTCCAAATTCTACAACAAACCAGGCTGAGGTGATACAGATAACAGTCTCCTTCACTACATGGCAGGGGCGTGGCCAGGGCAAGTGGAGCAGAGGCATTGGTGCTGGTGCCTCTGCTTCACTCGTGGCCGTGGCCATCGGGAGACCCATGGCCACTGCGTGAAATTCACACTGCTGACAGGTGCTATGGTGGGTGGGCTCTGGCCCACTGCTGGCTATGCCCCTGCTACACAGCCCTCGTTCACACTAAGAGTAGGGCTGCCATGTGAACCGAATGAGGCACAGGTCTTCTGTAAAAATAGTATGTGATCATGTAATTAACAACTATATAATAATGCATACACACAAGGGGGCTGAATTAAGGTTGCAGAGTCAACCTTGATTCTGGGTAGTTCTTTTGAGTACTTGATTTTATAACCTTCATAACAGCCTTTTAACATACTATTTTTTGTGGGTAATAGTAATCGGCGTGTCATGCCTTACATTAAAGCAGCTAAAGATACCCAACAAGAATTATGATGGCTACCCATCAAAGCTTGGAAATAAAGGCTCTAGACATTTTGCAAATGCAGTAAAAAGCACTGCAATTAAGACATTTTGATAAGTGACTTTAGGTCTGTCTTGTGTTTTAGCCACTGACCACCTTGTTGAATGGACATACCATCAAAAGCTCTCTGATTAGTTAGTCATCCACAACATCTTGATTATTAGAAAACAAGTCCAATTTCAGAGCATTGGAGACTCTGGTGCTTGGTAGAAAGAACATAAAAATTGTTGTAGTGGATCAAGTTTGTGGTCCATCTAGTCTAATATTTGTTTCTGACAAAGGTGATCATCAGGCACTTCAGAGGAGGGTGCAAGAAATCCCATAATCAGAAGATGTGGGATAATTTGACCCCCAAGAAGGTCATTGTTGTCTTAAAAACTGGAAAACGGGGTGTTATTTTAGCAAAATTTTTCCTAGCATTAAACTGTAACTCTGGATATGCATGTTACCCATACAAAAGGCCAATTTCTATTTGAATTTTGCTGTATTCTTGGTTTCAGCCACATCGTGTGGCAATGAGTTCTGCAGTTTAATTACATACTGAGTGGAGAAAAGTGCACTGGCAGAGTGTAGTGGAAGTACGTAATATAGCGATGGCAGCAGCAACTATTGTATGGTTGTAGAGTGGGCTTTGGGATCTAGTAGTGGTAGCCTGGCACATTCAGGAAGTGCAAACCAAATAATAAAGGTCACTTTTGGTTCATTGTTATGATACTAACAGTAAAATGCAAATTCCAAAGGGGTTGCCTGTGGGGATTTATTCAGCATACGCAGATATGCTGACGCTGTAATAGATTTATTCAGCATACACAGACATGATGACACTGTAATTGGAAGATCACAGCCAGGTCGGACAAGGATACTTCAGGCTGCAATGGCATACTGCCACATACTTTCACACCGGCCTTGGCATTTCAGTGTCTGGATTTCTGTGAGAATTTACTGATAGTGAGGAGTAAGAAGAGCAGTAAACACAATTATAAATCTAGGGGTTATCTAACCAATGGCTTACAGGTTTGTTTTATATAATTATATATGCACCAATTAACTGTCTTGTCATAGTTGGTGGTGGGACTATGGAAATGTATAAAAATCTTTACTTATGTATCAATAAACGTTCTTGCTGCAATCATATTGGTTGTTTATGCTTGAGCCGGCCCGCCACGGTCTCGACAGTTGCCGTGTTAGTCTATTGTAGAAAGACAACAGATCTTCACATTTGAAGATGATCTATACCTTCAAGTCAGTGGCACTGCCATGGGTACCCGCATGGCCCCACAATATGCCAACATCTTTATGGCCGATTTAGAACAACGTTTCCTCATGTCTCATCCCAGAGCACCTCTACTTTACCTATGCTATATTGATGACATCTTCATCATCTGGACCCATGGTAAAGATGCCCTTGAAGAATTCCACAGAGATTTCAACAATTTCCACAACACAATCAAACTTAGCCTGGAACACTCCACACAAGAGATCCACTTTCTGGACACTACAGTGCAAATTAGCGATGGGCACATAAAGACCTCCCTATACCGCAAACCTACTGATCGGTATAGTTACCTACATCCCTCAAGCTTCCATCCTCGACACACCACACGATCCATTGTATACAGTCAAGCCCTAAGATATAACCGCATTTGCTCTGACCCTTTAGACAGAGACAGACACCTTCAGGATCTCTACCAGGCATTCTTAAAACTACAGTACAAACCCGCAGAAGTGAAGAAACAAATTGACAGAGCCAGACGGGTACCCAGAAGTCAACTACTGCAGGAGAAGCCCATGAAAAACAACAACAGAACGCCATTGGTCACCACCTACAACCCCCAAGCCAGACCTCTTCAACACATCATCAAAAAACTACAGCCTATTTTACAAAATGATCCCTCACTCTCTCAAGCCTTAGGAGACAGACCTCTCCTTGCTTTCAGACAGCCCCCTAATCTTAAAAGGATACTTACCAGCAACTACAGATCACAGAACAGAAACACTAAAGCAGGAACACAGGCCTGCAGCAGACCACGCTGCCAACTTTGCCCTCATATCTACACTGATGACACCATCACAGGGCCTAATCATGCCACCTACTCCATCAAGGGTTCGTTCACCTGCTCATCCACCAATGTGATTTATGCCATCATGTGCCGGAAATGCCCCTCTGCCTTATATATTGGACAGACAGGACAGTCTCTGCGCCAAAGAATCAATGGACACAAATCTGACATCAGAAATGGCAAAACTGCAAAACCTGTAGGGGAACACTTCAATCTCCCTGCTCACTCCCTTGACGACTTGTTAATAGCTGTGTTGAAACAGATGAATAACAAATCACAGCTTCAAAGAGAGACTGCAGAACTCAAACTTATATGCAAATTTGACTCAGTTGTCTTGCGGTTAAACAGGGACTATGGATTTTTCTCGCATTACAACAAGTGATTTGACCTCAACAAGTGATTTGACCTCCCCCTCTTCTATGTGCTGTTCCCCAGTGTTTTGAATCCTAACACCTATTTTGATTTGCTGTTACAGCCTGACCTGATGCTATGTCATACACTCCCCTGCATTTAATCTCCTACCACTCTGTAACTTTCCTATCTTCAAAGCATCTGACGAAGTGGGATTTTCTCCCACGAAAGCTCATGCGATTAATAAATCTGTTAGTCTTTAAAAGTGCCACAGGACTCTGTTGTCTTAGTAAAATGCAAAGATATTAATGACAAAGAAGGGTACTTTTGCATTTAGACAAACAGAGTTTAGCTTTTATTTGGAAGAGGCTTTACATTTAAGATGTTTACCCATTTGTTTTCCATTCAGCTACAGACTTACTCTGTAAAAAATAAAGGGACAATCTAGAACAAAATCGATTACATACAAGAGAGAGGAAAAATTATTCCAGCAGTGAAACAGATTTTAGTTCCAAATCTTAAAGATGTTATTTTATGAACAGCTGAAAGGACAAATGTTAAAATTTATGAAAAATATTACTTTGGTCACTGTTCTTTCCAACATGGGTAAAGTTCAAAGCTACATCAAATCAGGTTACCTTTGCCAATAATTAGAAGAGGTTGTCTGGAATGCGTTAGGATAGATGCTGCTTCAGAGACAGCAGACCGTTCAGCTGTGCTGATGGGAGGTGGCAAACAGCATTTTACATATCTGCAAGACAGGTAGGACAGTGTCTTCAAAGGACATGCAATGGAAAGCAAGAAATTCTCAAAAGATAAAATCAGTCAGTCACTGTAAAATAATTTGAATTTCATAACGGAACAATCCACAGTATTTGTCAGAACAGCAAATTTTTACAAACAAATTTTAAATTATTCATCGTATTCAAACCATGTTTCTCTCAAGACAATTAGCCATACCATAGAGCAAGCAAAGTATTCAGAACTCAGCAATAATAAGCCCCCTGAATTGTAATATCTCATTTAATATGGGTATTACAGTGTGACCTTTAAATCAAATTATTTGCCTTGGCAACATTCTGAACTTTTCCTTCCTTTCCCTCGTACATGGGCAAGTTCCCCATCTTACGTGGGAAGTTCCCCATCTTCAAACATCTGACGAAGTGGGATTTTCTCCCATGAAAGCTCATGCAATAAATAAATCTGTTAGTCTTTAAAAGTGCCACCAGACTCCTTGTTTGTTTTGCTGATCTAGACTAACACGGCTACCCCTTTGGAACGAGTCATATGTGGGCAGCTAATTTTCTGCATAAAAACTCTCTCATTGCATTTTAGCAATAAACAGCTGCCAAGGCTTCCCACTTTAGTTTCCTCCTCACTGCTTTGACCGAAGTAAAAAAAGAGATGATATTTTCTAAAAAAAAAAAAAAAATCTGACAAAGATTCAAGATTTCTGCAACTGTCCTGGTGAGGGCAGGAGAGGACAGGAAATGCAATGGAAACCCTCCTACTACCTTTTTGACTGCAGGTTCTACAATGTCCCCATACAAGCCTGCAAAACCTAGCATTTGGTATTACAGGAGTGCCTCAATTAACACAATACCTGTCAATCAAATGCCACCCCATTAAATCAATGGGATTGCAGCATGTGCTTAAGTGCTTTCCTGAACGGCAATGGAGCTAAGGACATGCTCATTACTTTCCTCCTTCCTAATGTAAACAGTCTTAGTAAAGCATACTCCCTACTATTCTTACTTTCTCAGCAGATGGAAGTTTTTCAGTGTTTCCTAATAATACATCCCCTATCCTTGAACTCCCTCTATTTCTCCTATATATCCCTAGCATTCTAGGTGAGAATGTAGCACTGCTTTACACAATGGCACAATAATATGGGCATAATATTTCATTGAATTCTTTCTTCTTCAGAAAACTTCACTCCTGCATGACATGGTACAATATTAAATCCACAGGCTGGATTGCAAGTAATAATTTCAAAGTGCTGAAGCCTCTATAGTAGATAAACTGCAGAACTGGAATCCATATGCAAATTTGACACTGTTGTGTTAGGGTTAAACAGGGATCTTGGGTTTTTTCTTCTTACAACAGGTGATTTCACCTCACCTCCCTCTATATGATGTTTTTGTTTGAATTTAAACTGCTTTAATTTGCTGTTACAGTCTAACCTGATCCTATGACTTACACTTCCCTGCATTTATTTTCCTCCCATTCTGTAAGTTCCCCATCTTCAGGCAACTGACGAACTGGGATTTTCTCCCATGAAAGCTCATGCGATAAATAAATTTGTTAATCTTTAAAAGTGCCACAGGACTCCTTGTTTGTATAGCAGATAGTGCAACCCTTCTTTAAAAGGGGGGGGGGGGGGAGCCAAACAGATTTTTTCTTAAGTACAACGAGATCATGTGGGAAAAGCTCCCTATCTAACATCATCACCCATGTAAGTAACTGTACTCACTTGACAGAGCTCTTGTTCACCTGCAGATTTACAAAATCTCCCGGTATGTCAACATAACAGGCACCTGGACGACCATAGATACTGCATCTCACTGCCTAGATTTATTGAGAAAAGAGAAGAGTACCATTTTAATCACTGCTTAAGGTAATTTAAAACAAATAAACAAACAAAAAACCTGATGCTTTAAAAAAATTGGAGTAACATGAAGAAAATGAGCTTTCTTATTCTCTACATACCTGTAGGAAAAACCTCCGTGACAATTTATAGTGGGCTATTTTAACCTAACATCTTACATTTGGTTAACTGTTTGATTTCCCCCCTATTTAAGCCCATTGAAATGAGCCAGTGCATAGAAAGGATTGGCTTGGAAATGCTTTATCTCATAAACAATGAGACAGCTACACTATCAGCTCTTACATCTGGAGTTACTAAATCAAAATTTCTAGCTGAATTTCTGTTTAAAGTAGCATGAATCTTAAAGCAAGGACTTGAAGCCTCCATCTTCTACTACCAAGGACTCCTATTCAATCCAGATGCTACTGTGCTGAACTGGCACTTCTGGAAACTATTGCTTGAGACAGATTTAAGCTGACATGGCTAATGAGATGCTGTAGCAGTCATGTGAGATTTTTCGAACTCAATCCTGGAGAGCTAAGATAAAGATGTGTCTGTGAAAAACCTAAATCTCACAATATGAACATCTGGCAATACACCAAAATTGAAGAGATGGAGCTGTACATACTGCATTCCTAATGCCGGCACCTCTGCCACACAAAATGTGTTTTTTAAAGGCTTAGCCAACTCCCCCTGAAGTCAACCAGAAGATCCTTGTGGACTTCAGTGAGAGTCAGATTGAGCCCATACACTGTTCTAACCTTATTCTACAAACTAATGTATGGGAAAGATCTTCTAAGTGCTTAGGGACTTAACCAATCAACAAGTCCATAGTAACTTTGCAGGATTAGGTTATTAAATGATAATTATTTTCAAAAATTCAAGAATTAAAGAGAAACTACCTAAACACTAACCATGTGTGGCTAAGTATTATACCTTTTCAATAACAGCAGGAATAGCTTCTAGGTTGCTGGGTCTGGCAGAAAATTTGCTGTATAGCCTGCAAGCTTCAACCTGCAAAAGAAAGAGAAGGAAATATTACAAGAATCACATATTTTTTTCTTTCAAAGAGTCCTGGTGATTAATTCACATTTATCATTTACAAAAGAAATAAATTCCACAGAATATCAATGCTTACAACAGCTTGTAATGAAACAGACTACAAAGAGGCATTGGGCTTTACGAACTCAACATCTCATATTATACAGAAAGAGAATCTTTATCATGTAAAGCAATTCTTTTAGACACTAAAACTGATTCAATGAATTATTTTGCTGATTTCCATCTCACTTTGGTTTGAGTGGGTGTTCTGCATTCTGTGATTAAAAAAAGAAACAGCTTTATAGAAAGCAAAAACTTACAAGCTCCCATGTAAACCCAGAAAGAAAGCTCAGCAGCTGACTTTGGTGAAATGATGACAATTTAAACTATCTGAGGATCTATCCCTGAGCATACATATTACCACGGTCTCACAGAAAGGAATTCCAGAAAATCTGGAGGATGGCAGCTTAACCAATAGACAGAGCAAGGCAACAGCCTTATGACGCTAGCTTGCAACTGTTAGTGTGAGGCTTGAAGTTCACGTTCATTAAAACACAGGCTTCCATTTATTTAACTGAAACCTTTATGCAGAAAATTATGTATCTGTGTACCTGTGGGAATTCTTGGAAAGCTCCCATGATTTCCTGATTTCTGTCAGAGGAGCCTCCTACAACTATCACAGGCCTGAAACAAGCATAATAAAGATTTTATTTTTAAAACCAAACTTAAAAAAGAGCCCACAAACAACAACAAAAATATATTTAAAAAATCTCATTCTTAAGATATATTTTTAGGGCCCAACTCTCCCTACCGTTTAATGCTTCTTATCAAGGTACCATGCACCTTCATTTTCAGTTGACCTCAGTAGGAGTAGAGGGTGATCAACACCTTATAGGATCAGAGTCTAGATAGCATTTGTTTGCTAAACAGTAAACTTTTGAGTGTTCTTTAAGATATTATAATACCTCTTCTTCCACAGTGCACGGCCATTAGAATAAGGAATCTAGGTACGTCTCTTTCTCTTTACGCAGATCAACTGACCTGCAGTGACAACTCACTCAAATGATCCAGAAGTCAATTTAGTGAAACCACCTCCCCAAAAAACATAGTGCTGCACAGATGGGTAAGCATTTCCCATGGGCACAGCACAGAGGAGATGGTGTGCAGAAGAGGAGTTAGGAAGACACCGTAAGTTACACATGCTGCTCTACATAGCTTGTGTAACTCACGTTGATTGCCACCCAATTTCCCCATAAGCATAGAACAAGCCTGAGAATGCAGTCCTCTCCTGCACTGCAGATATGTTTGACATACAGCAATAATTGGCCACACATTTTTCAGTGACAGCTATGCTTTTATCATATCACATATCAATGCATCTGAAGAACAGAGCACTGAGCAATGTTTTAACATGGCCATAGATGTCCACATTTTTAATTTAGTTCTGTATCCATGAGAACGAGAGAGATAGAGTTTGTGTATAAGAGAATGTCAATATGGGACATGGAATATAACTTTATGCAGCACAGATTCATATAACTAGTGCAATGACTTATAAATAGCCTTTCTCCCATGATGAATGAAACCTAGTTCTTCAGTTTCTAGGTCAGTATGGTACTTTATAAGCTGCCAAATGACCAGTTAATAAGATCCGCTGGTTTCAGTAACATTAACTACAGCATAGCACTCCATTAACTTTCCAGGATTTTTCTACAAAAATACTTTCTTCTGTAAATCCTTTCTATCGATTCAAGTATGCATAATAGGATTACTTAGGAAGACAAAACTAGAGAGACCCCAGGGTGTAACGCCAATCCTGAACATCCCTGAGAACTGGGCTTATATGGATGGAGGTTGTACCGTATGACTGGAGAATTGCTAATGTAGTTCCTATTTTCAAGAAAGGGAATAAAAATTATCCGGATAACTACCGGCCTGTTACTTTGACCTCGGTAGTATTCAAAGTCTTGGAGAAAATTTTGAAGGAGAAAGTACTTCAGGCTGTAGAGGATAACGGTAACTGTGATAAAATACAACATGGCTTTACAAAAGGGAGATCGTGCCAGACCAACTTGATCTCCTTTTTTGAAAGGATAACAGATTTTTTTAGATAAAGGGAATGCAGTGGACCTAATTTACTTAGATTTCAGCAAGGCATTTGATACAGTTCCACATGGGGAGTTAGTAGTTAAGTTACAGCAGATGGGAATGAATATGAATATAGTAAGGTGGATAAGGAACTGGTTAAAAGGGAGACTACAGCGGGTCATACTGAAGGGTGAACTGTCAAGCTGGAGGGAGGTTACCAGTGGAGTCCCTCAGGGATCTGTCTTGGGACCGATCTTGTTCAACCTTTTTGTTACTGACCTTGGCACAAAAAGCTGGAATGTGCTAATAAAGTTTGCGGATGACACCAAGTTGGGAGGTATTGCCGATACGGAGAAGGATCGGGATACCATACAGGAAGATCTGGATGACCTTGTAAACTGGAGTATCAGGAAGAGGATGAAATTTAATAATGGGAAGTGCAAGGTCATGCATTTAGGGACAAACAACAAGCATTCTTCCTATAAGTTGGGGACGCATCAGTTGGAACGGACTGAGGAGGAGAAGGATCTGGGAGTACTGGTTGATCATAGGATGACTATGAGCCGCCAATGTGATGTGGCCGTGAAGAAAGCTAATGCGCTTCTAGGATGTATCAGGAGAGGTATTTCAAGTAGAGACAGGAAGGTGTTAGTGCCGCTGTACAAGGCACTGGTGAGACCCCATCTGGAATACTGTGTGCAGTTCTGGTCCCCCATGTTTAAAAAGGATGAATTCAAATTGGAACAGGTGCAGAGAAGGGCTACAAGGATGGTCTGTGGAGTGGAAAACCTGCCTTATGAGTGGAGACTCAAGAAGCTTGGCTTGTTTAGCTTAACCAAAAGAAGGCTGAGGGGGGATATGATTGCTCTCTATAAATACATCAGAGGGATTAACATCAGGGAGGGAGAGGAATTATTTGAGTACAGCACCAGACACCAGAACAAATGGTTATAAACTGTCCATCAAGAAATTTAGGCTTGAAATTAGACGCAGGTTTCTAACCATTAGAGGTGTAAAGTTCTGGAATAACCTTCCAAGGGGAGTTGTGGGGGCAAAAACCATAACTGCTTTCAAATCTGAGCTTGATAAATTTATGGAGGGGATGGTATGATTAGCCTGTTTTGGAAATTGACTGATATTTGGCTACGTGTGGTGGATTTACAAGTGGCCTAAGAGGGGAGAATACGTGGGGTGGGTTCTGAGTTATTACAGAGAATTGTTTCTTGGATAACTGGCTGTTGAGACTTGCCCACATGCTCAGGGTTTAACTGATCGCCATATTTGGGGTCGGGAAGGAATTTTCCCCCAGGGCTGATTGGCCTGGGCTCTGGGGGGTTTTCGCCTTCCTCTGTAGCACAGGGCATGGTTCACCTACCAGTGAATTCTCTGTATCTTAAGTCCTTAAATCATGATTTAAGGAGGTAAATAACTCAGTCATAGGGTGGTGGCCTATTGCAGGAGTGGGTGGGTGAGGTCTTGAGGCCTGCATTTTGCAGGAGGTCAGACTAGATGATCGTACTGGTCCCTTCTGACCTTAAAGTCTATGAGTCTATGAGACCTTCATTTCACAACCTGGCCACTTCTCTATAGTGAAACAAATTAAAACTTTGATCCAAAAGCTTTGGAAAGCTGAGATCAGAACACCTTGTAGCTTGGTCTAATAAAAATCCTTAAGGCAAACAGATCTGAAGCGTAAAACCAGACACTTCGCTGCTCTAAAGAACTGTATTGATTTGCTGTAACATTCTGACCTGATCCTATGACTTACACTTCCCTGCATTTATTTTCCTCCCATTCATCTGTACTTCTCCCTCTTCTAGCGCCTGACGAAGTAGGATTTCCTCCCAAGAAAGCTCATGTGATATATACATTTATTAGTCTTTAAGGGTATGTCTACACTAGAAAAAGTTAAGTCGACCTTATTAAGTTGATTTAACAAAGTGGCTCCTTTTAAGTCGACTTAACATCAGACATAGACGTCCACACTGGCATTAAGTTAACTTAATAAAGTCAACTTAAGGGCTACTCCCCCCGTCCACACTGTCCTTAAGTCGACTTAAGGCTTAGATCGACCTAAGGAGAGGTAGTTAATAAGTCGACTGAAGCTTTCATTAAGTCGATTGAAGGAATTTCTTAAGTCGACTTAATGAAAGCCCAGTGTGGACATGGAGTAATTTAGGTTGACTTAAGAGTCCTTAAGTCAACCTCAATTGCTGGTGTAGACATAGCCTAGAAGTGCTGTTAGACTCCTTGTTCCAGAGGGGGAGCCGTGTTAGTCTAGTCCAGCAAAACAAACAAGGAGTCCTTGGTGGTGGTACTTTGCTTTCTTTTGAGGCATAGGTTGCCATCAGAAAAAGGACAGCAGTTTAGTTAGATCGTTGGTCCACTTCAGGATGTCAATTCCTATGGTAGCTTTTCCAAATTTCATCTATGAAGAGAACTTTTTAAAAATGTTAACAAATCCCCTTCAGTATTGCAATCTAACGATTAAAAAACACTCTGCACTTTAAACAACAATCTCCCTCCCAAAAAACAAACACACACTTTAGCCCAGCCTGGACTAGCAGGTAGGGGCCCCTGGTTGGGGCATCCCAGCAGCACAAGGGAGACTGGCTCCTCCTGCTGCTGCAGGAACCTCCAGGGCTGCTGCCCAGCACCGCAGCTTCTTCCAGCAGGAGGAGATACTGGGGGTGGATCTGATCTCCCCTGTGCTGCTGGAAGGGCCCTAGCTGCGTCCCCCAGCTGCTAGTCCCGGCGGGGCTAGCATCCTACCATCACCACTATGGAGATCAGACTCGCCTTGCTGTAAAGGCAGCACAGAAATGAGGGCAGCAATCCTGCCCCCCCACCCCCTGCAAACTATTTTGGGTCAGGACCCTGCATGGTTACACCACTGTTTAATTTCAGATTAAAACATCTGAAACTGACCAATTTTCAAGTCGTATGGCCATGAAAATGACTAGAAGGGATCCTAGATTTGGTAGGGCCCTAGCAATTGGTAACACGGTGTAGAATCTCAGAGGCTATGTAGCCAATGAAAACAAAACAAAACAAAGCCTCAAAAACCCAACCGCTCATCAGCGAGTCACAGAGCCTGGATCAACTGACTTGGGCTCATACTGCAGGACTATATAGCAGTGCAGAGGCTGGTTCAACAAGAGCCTGGTCTCCAAAGCTTAGCGATGGGGTGGTTCTCAGAGACAGGTCTCCAGCCTGAGTGAGAAAATCTACAGTGCTATTTTTAATCCCCCAGTGGGAGTCTGAGTCATTTGACCCAGGTCCAAGACTCCTTGCTGTGGGGTGGTTTTGTTTTTTTTTTTGTAGGGTGATTGTACCCAGAGTGAAATCCAGGCCTAGTTAAGTCCAAGGGACTTAACGGAGCCAAGATTTCACTCTTTCACCCTCAGACCCTATGCTCAGGTGTTAAAACCTTACAAGGTAATTACCTGCAAGTTATCCTGCCATATGGATCCAGTTAATTCCAGCCAGTGTGTTAAAGGTATAGAAGTGTCTCTGTTTGTTGGAGGAAATTAAGATAGATTTCTCTCCACGATCCTCTCTAAGAACAGCCAAACTCAGGGAGAAAAGCTTAGGCAGAGGTTTAATGTTATTTCTGAGTTACTAACAATAAAAAAAAATGAAATTCCAGTGATGTATGGGGCATTTGTACAGTAATTCGGGATCTGTGTTTCTATTGAAGAAGGGGCTAGAGAGTCAGACCAGTCTACACTTGAATAATATAGTGTCATCAGTATTTTTCTGTAACCGCATAATGGAGACACAGACTACAGTAAAGGTTTGTGGGTTTTTTTGTATCTCTAGGAACTCCATCTCCCCAAGTGATGGTAGAATTCTTCCATTGACCTATCTGTGTCTATATCAGGGGTTAGGTCAGCATAGCTATGGTGGCTCAGAGGTGAGGATTTTTCCCAATTGTGAAGGCCCTAGCTATGTCCACCTAAGTGTAAATTTGCCCATCATACTGCAATGTGCATGAGTGCACCACTGAACGAATACATTTATTTCCATGTCATCTACTGTGTCCAAGGGAGACAAAAACCACAAGCATCTTGGACTAATGGTTAGTCAAGCAGTGTGTAGATTGATCTGGTTTTCACTAGATTGCCAAATTTTCTGTCAAGATAGAAGATAATCCAGCTTCCTCATCTTCTGCCAAGACTTCAGATTTGTGCAAGATTAACTCAGGCATACACAATCAGTTTCAGCCAAAATGGATTTACAGGTAGGAAGTGCAAACGTCAGCCAAAACATGTCTTACAAATTAATCAAAGTGCTATGAAAGCTTCTTCCTGGAGACCAAAATAATCGATTATTTTAAAGCAATGTCACAACAGGATTTTTTTTAGTCTGGTGTTTTCAAATAAACCAAATATATGCAGCCAGTAGCTTGGACCTCATCCAAAAAACCACAAAGATTTCTTTCCATCAGGTGATTCTGTCAGACTATACAAACACTGTTTCCTAAGAATGGAAGTCTCCCAAAGCCATCAATATTTGTTCTTTGCCAGCCAGTTGTTAATTCATTTATGGCCTGAGGCATATGTATAGAATGCTATGAGATCTTCTACCTAAAAATCTTTCTTGTTACTAACTCAGCAACTTTATTTTTATTCACAGGTCAATTAAGGTTGCCATGCTGAAGTGAAGACTTGGGGGTAAACACTATTGCTACTGTACTTCCATCTTCATTTCATTAATATTTAACTGTTCAGCATGCACCAAAAACCAAACATTCACTTACTACACAACAGCTTTAATGACGATTGCCAATTTGCTCACCTACGAAAGAAAGAAGTCACTAATCCGAAGGCATCTGTAGGCTTCTTTTCTAATTTAGAACTGCTCCTACCCACTCCATCCATCAACACAACACCAAAAGACCAGTTACCATCTTGATGTTTACTTGTACCCAGGTACACTAAGCAGGAAATAACTGGATTTTACAGACCGCATGATGTAGCAAGGCAGGAGGATTTTATTTCTGAGAATGAGAAAAACTAAACTAGATCAGTTGTACTGAAGAATAATGAATTCACTCCTCTTATCCTATGAGAGAAACTTTTTGCTAAATATTGAAAAAACATAGAAACGTAGGAGAGAAACCTATAATGAAGAACAACAACAAAAAATGTGAATATCAGTTTGGACAATGATTGTGCCAATATGTAGAAATTTAATGTAGTTACATTACCAGCAATTCATGTTCGCATTTGCCATCCCGCCCAGAGCATGTATAAGACCTGGACCAGAGACTACAAGACATACACCTGGTCTAGAGACAAAATAGATTAGAGGGAAAGTGAAAACACACACAACATCAAATACAGTACAAACAAGAATAGAAAAATGCACAGCTTCCAGAATATTAAACTTTTAGAGTACTACAGTCAAGCTGCATCATATTGAATAGATTTGTTTGGGGGCAAATATGCAGCTGTACCGTAATGATGCAGAAATGATGTACCACAGCTACTATAGCAACAGGAGGGGTTCTGTGGCTGTGGTAAATCCCCTGCTCTGAGGCGTGATAGCTAGGTGATAGAAGAATTCGTCTCTTTACCTAGAGCTGTCTATACTAGAGTTTGTGTCACTTAACTATAGCTTAGGTGTGAATTTTTCACATCCCTGAGTGGCATAGCTGGGTTGGCCTAACTTTCTAGTGTAGGTCAGGCCTAGGATTCACTTTTAATCACATCATCGTTATCCAAAAAACACGTGGATGTGGTATGAAAGTAGTTTTCTTCAGTTTTACAAATTGTGCAGGCTGCACTTCTAGTTAGCGTAGGGTCACATAACCCATGCCCTGATCGTTACAAGACTACATTACTTCTACTACATTGCTCCATTACTGGTGGCCTATTATTTGGAAGACGATGGGAGGTTTGCTTCCTGGCTTGAACTACCATGATCATATTGTGCTCATCCATATTTTCCTGCACTGGTTGCCTTTAAAAGATTGATTTAAAATGACACTGCTGATATTTAAAAGTCTTACTAATGTAGATCCAGGGAGCATTCAAGACACCCCTTTGAACTTCAGTCTGATAAGGTTTGCGTCTTCAAACTTCAAGTCAACGTCTTTTTAAGACTGAATCATAGAACATGGATCTTATGATGAAGAATTTGATCTCCCTGAAATCTGTCTAATTTCTTTTCACTTTTAAAATCTTGCACATTTTGTATTCTAGAAGATGTATTGTTTAATTTCACCACTGCTATCCCTATATTTATGACTTTTCCTCCTCATTTTGCTTGCTCTCCACATCTCTTTTGCATGATTAATTACTTATTTTTTTAAGATTTTAGGCCATTTAAATGTATTTTAAATTGTTCATTAAAATATACAGCAACCAGAGGACTTCAATAGGGAGTGGGATGTGTACAGAATACAGTGCCCTTCACAAAAAAAATTCCATGCACAAAGCTACATGAAGAGAATATTAATACAGAACAATTAAAGAACATGGTCAACTTAAAAAAAAATGATTTTGGCTTTTTTTTTTTTAAAAAAAAAAAGCCTACAGTTAAAAGTAACAAAGACACTACAACTGTAAATAAAGAGGGGGAAAAAAGAATGTGTTTATTCTGTGCATTTTACAGCACAATGTATAGTTGATTTCACTGTTCCCCTCTTCTAATCAGTCTTCCATCTTTGTGGGAAAGGTGCAAGAGGCTGATAAAGCAATAGTGGACAGAATTTTTTTTAAAAATAAGGATATTATTATTTAAAAAGTTGCAGAGGGATTCAGGCACATCAACAGCACATGAAAACTACTTTGAAATCATATTTGACACTGCTTAGCTTTCAAGTTGACAGTGTCCCTTTAAACACCTTAGCCAGATTCTCCATTCCATCCGAGTGCTGCTCAAAGAGGAGGGGTGGGTCAAGGGAAGAAGGCATAAAGCTATCTTTGTGCTTTCCCTATTCTTAGTCAGCCCTCAATATTTGTAAGAGCAGCCTCTGACTATGCTTGGCTATAGGTTAATAGCCCTTAAGGGGCCACTCTCGTAGCAGAGAATAGTTAAAGAGTGGTAGGGTTCCGGCCCTGTCCCCTGCACTAGAGGCCTTGGGGTTGTGCTGGGGACTGTCATTATACTGACGGTATGCCACGTTGGAACACTTTACGTCATTGATGTAGTGGCCAGTCCCACTAGCTTTGAAGACTCTTTCCATGGCAAAACTGAAACTGGCCACTTTGTATTAAACACTTGATCAAAGAAGAAAAATCTAACTATCAATATCTCATGTCACATTTCTAACTTTGAATTGGACAAAGGTGTATCAGATCTCCCATACTGCAACAAATGGTGGTTAGTTTTGATTGTTTTTATATGAGTGTATTTGGCTTATGGTGGTGCATTAATATTTAGAGGCTAAACCAGTAAAAGTGAAGAAAAAAGTAATACGACTGGCAATACTGTCTCTGCTTTAGAGAAACTTAACCACTCGATTTGTGCATGCCACTGTTCCTGCATTGTGAGTCACAGTCACAGAAAAGCTGATACAGAGATGAACCTAGGTTTATGCTCCAATTATAACAGCAGCATCTCCATGCAGTTACCTGCAGCTTAATGTAAGAGCTAACCTTACACATTTTTAAATATAGAGCTTAATTGTTTACCTAATTTTTATTAATACAGCTGGGTCTTGTGCAATGCATGTTCTAAATGAGTTACAGTACCGTGCCCTTCTCCCAAACAGAAAGGAAATTAGTTTGGCCATTTTTAACTTGTATGCAAGTTCAAAGGAAAAATGTTGGTGAGTTTCTGCAAATGAAAATAATCTTATCTGATGCAACTAAGCCAGCTAACAGAGATGGTGCATTTTTTAGCTTATAGTTGATCTATCTGAAACAGTAAACTAACCTCACTTCCATTCCTCAATGGATAATTTAATTCCCTGAAAACACTTGTGGCTAAATCTAAACTCTTGGATTAAGGAAGGTAAATTCAAAATAATATGCAGATGGTAAATGCACTCAATCTGTACAAGATATAGGTATTTCTATGCACTTCCCTTGTGGCATTTCAGAGAAGCATCCTTTATCTTTACAGTTTTAGTCTTTACATTTGCTTTAACTTACACATCTTTAAAAAAAATAGAAGAGAAAATGCCATTACTCAAAACAGTTCCTTTGTCTTATATAAAATATGCAGCTTACCTGCCTGTCAGGTATCCAACAGCAGAGGCAGCATAACAGGCCTAGTGAAGATAACACAAGGCTACTTACATATAGCCATATTTCAGCTTCTCCCCATAACAAAACTTTTAATAAAAAAATTAATTAATAAGCTTAAATGTTGATTTTTTTTTCTGATTAAGGGATCTTATATTAAGATATATTATATTATATATATTATATATATTAAGGAGATAACATCCCATAACCATCTCTTCTAAAGAGACATGAGTAAGTTTGTATTGTATACACTATTAAATATTGAACATTCCCAAGGATCTGCAAACATCTTTTAGATAGGGGTCTCTAACCAAAGGCTGAATGATCATATATGACCTTTGTGGAAATAAAAAACAAAACAAAACAAAACAACCCATTCTCCTTCTTCCTTCAGGCTCTTCTTCCTCATGCTCGTTGATGACATTTACTTTTTTCATCTCCTTCTTTCATATTCCCGCCTGCTATTGCACCAGGATACTGCATCAATAGAATTTTTAAGATGAGTTTTAAAATACGAGGCCTAATGTGCGTCAGGCATTAAACTGAACACTTTTGTTTAAAGGCTTGATCCAATGAAAAGATTGGAAAAGAGGTCAACCCAGATTAGCCTATAAAACAGAAGTTAAGTAGCTAGAAGTGGGTTTTAAACAGGAAAGGCAACTAGCAAGAGAGTATCAGTCGTATAAACTTAGATACTGCTGCCCCGCCTCCCCTGGACTCTTTTTTGAAACTATTATGAATTTGAGCAAGGCAACCGGCTGCGGGGGGAGGGAGTATGTGCAGAATGAGGCAGCACAGTGTTGGCTCTGGAGGGCCGCAGTGCTGGCCTGGCCCCTGGCCCCGTGCAGCACCAGCCGGGGGGAGGAGAAGGGGCAGAGCAGCAGCAGTGCCGGCTGGGGGGTATGGAAGAGGACAGCCCACCCCTGCTCTAAAGGCTCAAAAAGTCAGAAGGCAATTTTACGATTTTAAACCAAATCTAATATTTTCGGGCCTAACTCATGATTTTTGGACATTTGGGTATGCCAATGTTGCATATAGTTTGCCCCCAAGTGGAACTGGGGTACATCAAACCTTTTAAAAGGGATAAGAAACAAATAAGTATTCTGTTATAGGCTGCGTAATCAGACTTGTTCTAAAGGTCTTGGCTACTGAGGGCAGACAATCAATGTTGTCAGAGCAAACTTTGAATTTGCTTCCTTCATTCCAGAATCATTGAAACAAAACAAAAAACAAGTACAGCCGTGGGAAGAGAAACAAGTGCACATTCAAAAGTGCCTTCCAATTAATTTTGGAACTTGCTGTCTTTTCAAACATGAGAATATCATAAAATTATAAAGTAAAATGATACAGCTGAGTCAAAAGGTTTAAGTGAGTGCAAATGTATATCCTTCAGTTTATGTGAGTTAATATGTATATACTTAAAAGAGAGGTAGATACTGGGGGAGCGGGAGATGATCAATGCTCCACGCTTTTATGGGCGCAGATGATCTGGTCATAGAGTAAACATCTGGGCTGTACTATAACAGCAATAAGCACTTACATTTTGCTTTTCTCAGTGGGGATGGGAGCAACTTGACTAGAAAAGAATTGCAGAATATGTTCTACTGTTTGCACATTTCATAAATCTTTTACAAGGAGAAACGAAAAACATAACTGTACTACCACCTGTTTCTTGAGTAGTAACGCGACATGGATTTTTTCATCTCCCGCTGAAAACATGTCAATGTACAAATGTTTACAGATGACATCTGGAGTGGATGTTCCATTATCAAGTTTCTTTGTACCTTAGAAGCAGGGTGCCATGGCAACAAACATTTTCTAAGTGAGTTAGTGACAAAAAAAAAGCAGCACACAAAATGCTATTTCATATACAGTGATTGCTGTTAAAATCTTCACAGTTTTTCTCTTTTAAGTAGATGATAGTAGCATTACCTGTACTAAGAACAGAAATATTGTAAACATCATTGTCATGTCAGTTGCTAAGATTTTTATGGTAGACACTGTACACAAGGCACTTTCTCAAGGGAAAAAAAGGATCACACTAATATATTAAGATATATATATTAGAGCTGAACAATTTTTTTCAACAAATAAATATGCAGAAAAAGGCATTTTTGGGGAAACAAAACTATTCACAATTTGGGTCAAATTCAGCAAATAGTTTCAGTTGAAAAGAATTGGATTTTTTTTAAAATGGTTTATTTCCACTGTGCTGAAACAAAACACTTTGACTTTTCATTCTGAAATTTAGCTATTTAAAAAAAGGTGAAAAACATCCCAAAATGAAGGCTGGGCAGCTGGGCCAAATTTGTGTGGTGCTGTGATCACACGTGCCAGGTTGCAACACACAGAGAGGGGAATCACCTCTGCAGTGTGAGTGAGGGGTGGGCTCACTCTCCAATACCCCATTACTGTGTCTGCTTCTCCACACTATCTGAGAGAAGTGTTTGCTAGCCTAGGGCTCAGGAATGGCCAAATCCAGTCCCGATGATTGCTCTTTCTAAATAGATGGAGGGAACGGGACAGCAGGCACAAGAACAAATGCATATAAACTGGCCATAAATAAATTCAAGCTAGAAATGAGAAGAAGGTTTCTAACCATCAATGGAGTGAAGTTTTGGAACAGCCTTCCAATAGGAATTGTGAGAGGCAAACAACTTAATTAGTTTTAAGAGAGAGCTGGACAATTCCAATTAATAGTCTGGGTTAATAGAGAATCCTAGAAATGAATAAATGTAAAATGCTTTTGATAAGAAAAAGATTAAAGAACTTTCTTAAACACTGACACCATTTACGGAGAGAATCTGAGAGCCCATATGGCAAGGGTCTGATAGAAATAAGATGGTCGCCCTTTTCAATAATCCCTGAAAACCAGATATAAAACTGGGGTCACTAAGTGAGACCTCAGAGTTTTTTGAGCCTATCAAAGAAGGCTTTGAACCCATAGAGTGTAACCAGACACTTGGAGCAACTACGTAACCAGCTCTTCCCTATCTAAATCCTAACTAGGACTGAGCAGAAATTGGGAGATTTCATTTCAGAGACTGGACTAGGCTACCCTGTCAGCGTAGCACTGATTATGAGTTTGTTGGAGTGCCTGTAAAGACGCACGCAATTGAACCCAGAATTAGCCAGAGGTCAATTTGTTAAGACCTACCCAGCAAGTAGCATAGCGTTAATTCGACGGGAACCAGCAATGAAAAGACCGTAGGCAGTTGAAGAGAGATACACAAGGTATTTTAAGTACTTTGCATATCTCCCTTCAATTGCCACCAAAACCCGCCGCAGTATAGAGCAGCCCTGTGTGTCTCTTCATGTTCTTTGACATAGAAATAAAGTTACCTTTTGAATCTGTACTCTTTCTAATGAGACCTCAAGGAACGTTATCTTGTATTTTAATTAAGTGACACTATATGCTTGTTCCTCCTTTGTAAATCAAAGTAAATTGGCCTCAGACGATAATTTTAGTCCATTACTTTTGATGCTTTTAACTAGTCCCTTTCAAATGAAATACCAGGGAGCACATTCAGAAGAGTGCCTTGAGATCAAGGTGTATCCTCCTTCTCTGGAGAATCACTTAAACTGTGATAAATTTTTAGAGAGATACTAATGGGCTGATAAGTGATAATTTTAAGTAAATGTGATACAAAATTTTGATGGTTTATGGTCTTTTACACTCCAGTATATCTGATGGGCCCTAACATTGGTATATATTACCACTTGAAGACTCCATGTGTATGTTGTGTTTACTATATCTAAACTTGATCTGCAAACCTTATGATTACATATCCATGTGGCTCTTGGTGAATTAATAAATGTGTTGATTGGCTAAGAATAACAAAGTGGCCTGATCTGAGAAATACTGCCCAAGGTGAAAGTTGACCTGAGAAGAACTCAATGTTAAAATTAGTAAATGATCACTCTGAGCTTAATAAAAAGCAATTTTCCTAATTAAGTATCATTCACATGTAGACCTTAATATTTTTTTAATTGGCAAATATACTGTTTTAGATTTCAGCTTTAAAATCTAATTGGCACCTGTGCAAAATCGTAAAACTGGCTCCCATTCATGCTTACACTATACAGATGCAATATGCAAATAAAAGTCCTCTGCAAACAGGAACGTTTTTATGCACTCCATTCACGTGATGGTGCAGGAGGTCACTGGAACAGAATATGTTACTAACAGAAAGAGAAATGCGACCCACCACTCCATCATTTTTCTTAGCTATATTGTAAACAAGGCTCAATTTAACACAGGATTAGCTGTTCATCTATGGGCACCTCTACCAGAAAGGTATAGCAAGAACTAAGAGAATAGGAATTTTGGGCAGAAATGATGGAAACAATATTTTACAAATATCTGAAAGTATGCAGAATTATTTAGTGTGTTAATGAGGGATATAATAAAGAACAATGGAATAAAATTAAGAAAAGGAACATTTAGGCTAAATGTGAGAATAAACTGACAGTGAAATACGTAAGACAGCAGAAAGGTCCTGCAAGCAAGTGGCTGAAATCATCACTTGTTATGACTATGGTGTCCAGAGCACTAGAAAATGTATTAGAGTGAACAATTGTGCACTTACAGGGAGATAGACTAGAAGACCTAGTAAGTCCTTTTCATTTCTATTGCTGGGACTTTGGACTATGAAATCCAGGAATACTCATCAATGCATATTCACTTTTCTCAACTCCAGTTAATTGAAACTCGCAGTAAAACAAATAGAGTCCTGTGGCACTTTTAAAGACTAACAGATTTATCACGAGCTCTCGTGGGAGAAAATCCCACTTCATCAGATGCTTTGAAGATGGGAAATTTACAGAATGGGAGGAAATCATTTGCAGGGAAGTGTATGACATAGGATCAGGTCAGGCTGTAACAGCAAATCAAAATAGATGTTAGGATTCAAACACTGGGGAACAACCTATAGAGGAAAGTGAGATCAAATCACTTGTTGAAATGAGAAAAAAATCCATAGTCCCTATTTAATCGCAAGGCAACTGAGTCGAATTTGCTCATGCAATAAATAAATCTGTTAGTCTTTAAAAGTGTCACAAGACAGTTGAATTTATATGCAAGTGGGATTTTCTCCCACAAAAGCTCATGCTAAAGATAAATAAATCTGTTAGTCTTTAAAAGTGTCACAGGACTCTGTTTGTTTCTCTGCAATAGACTAACACGGCTATCCCTTTGGGTCCAGTAAAACAAATGTCACTGTGTCCCCTACTTGAGCACTGACTAAAACTGCTACAGGACTTGGGAACTCCCAACAAGTAGAGAGTTCCAAAAGCTATGAAGCTAAGTTTCTGTGCTACTGCATTCCAGGTGAGTTTAGGTATTTTATTGCTAGCTCTTGATTATTAAAACCAAGAATTTTATGAGTGTTTCAGGTGCCCATCAAAGGTGTTTGAAAAGCAAAGATGCAACTGTAAAACATAGCTGATAACAAAAATAAAAGGAAGGAGGACTAGTCCTCAAGATATTTACTCACAGCTTGTTCATTTCTCATTCCTATATATTTTATTCCAATTGCTTGGGCTGCAAATGCAATTTCAATCACTGGAATACCAACAATACCAAACATGTATTCAATGTTCTGAAAAGAGAATTAAAGAAAAAAAATCTGAATTATTTCCAAAAGTGACGCACAATAATCAGATCTCTAAAGTTGCTTCTGTGTAGCATGCTGGTCTGAAATCCTAATAAAATGGACAATCACATAGAAGCAAAGCAAAGAGTGAAGTTTAATAATACCAGATCAAAATCTTAAAAGAAAGATAGGATCACTTATGCATATTGCTTGTTCTCAGGTGGTATATAATTAGAGTAGATCTTTTACACTTTCATCTCAAAAACAGGGTTTCTATTATAAATATTTTCGTTTAAATAATTAACTTTTTTCCCTTCAAACTAGATCTTAATTGGGATTTTAATACCAATGAAAATAATAGTAATTCAAAATAAAAAGTTACTAGCATGTTCTTAACAAATGCAGAGATCAATTCTGAATAAAAGTATAACAATAAAACCTACCTGCAGAAAAACAACACCCCAGGCAAACAGTAATACACAATCCATCCCTTGTGTGTTCATATAGTCAAGGGTGGGAGAACAGTTTCAAGAGTTGCCAGGTCTCGTTCCAAAATGTTTATTTGTTTCACTGGTAATAGATAACAAAGCTCTTCCATCCTACCCTAAAACCTGGTCATTCTTGTGTTTGTTTGGTCTAAAATTTAAAATCACTGTGTAACCAGGCACAGATTTCCCCACTACAGAACAGAAGCCAAACATTGTGTTTTGGTTGTTTGACATAGTCTCCCTCTCCTTATGGGAAAATATATTTATTAGGCCTTAACAAAAAGGCAACTAAGACTCTTTTATCTAGGGCCCAGGCCATATGCTTATGTCACGGTCAAACTCCAGCAAGCAAAGGATTCATAACAGAATCAAAATTAAAACCTGTAAGTGAACTGGGGAGGCTGGGGATGCTGAACTGATGGAGTGGGGGTAATAGTGGGGGCTGAACTGATGAAGTGTTGCACTGATGGGGGATGAAGGCAGCTGAATTGATGGGAGGCAAAGGCTGCGTGGGGGTAGAATGAATTGCTGGACATGGGAAGGGCAAATATGGAAGTGAGAGTTCTTTCCGGAGGGGCCAAAATCACCTTACCCCTCCCCCACATTTATCAAGTAACAGTAATTATTCAAAAACCAAAAAAGAGAGACCCACCCCAGGTCCCTATATATAGCCTTAAAAACAAAAACAAAAAACCGAATCCTCGTGATTTTTAAAAATCTCTTCAGAGGATTTGATTCATGATTTTTGATGATCTGCAGCTGGCAATACTGGCTTATCTCTGCTCCATCTCACTTGCGCTCCCCAGTTCACAGTATGTTAGGGAAGTAGCATCCCTGTGCTGCAGTTAGCATGATACTGTATCCAGGCATAAAATGATAAGCAATGAACTACAGCAGTGGTTACCAACCTGTGGTCCGTGGACCATTGGTGGTCTGTGAGGGTACTGCAGGTGGTCTGCAAAGGGCGGTGGGGGGGAGATAATGCAATAATAATATAATCCTGTGTACCTCTTATGAATCATACTCAATGTTATATTATTATTTCCAATTTAATTTGCTCCACAAACATCCTTGTGTAATATAACATTCTCTTGACATCTGCAAAACAACATCAGCCTTCTCATTAGGAAAGTGTTATCTTTTTCCCCACTGGTAGGCCTACTGCAGGTAAATGTAGTGTGACAAATGCAATATGTTTGTGAGTGAGCATAATAAGAAATCGCTGCATTTTTAATGTCCCTTGATATGCTAGTTTGACTCCCATCAGCCATACGCTTTGCTAAAAATGTTTAAAATGCCTTGTTTACATTGTGGTTTGTGAAAGCTTTCGATGACGACGTAGTTAGTGGTCTGCATAACAGAAAAGGTTGGGAACTGCTGAACCCGGTATATGCTCCTTTCCTGTAACTTGGTTCAGGTTGAAAACCTCCCTTAATGTCCATATTTAAACCATTTAAAATAATCTGAGCTAGCTGTGTCAGTCCAGAGTAGTGGTTCTTCATCTGCAGCCCACTGGCTACCTGCAGCCCAATCAGCACACAACTGTGGTCCACGTAACATCTGCAGGGGCCACAGAGGTAGTGTAAATAACGTGTGGATGCAGCCCCCATAACACAGAGAACTGCATACGTGGCCTACAATGGTAAATAGGTTCAGAACAACTAGTTCAGCAGTTAGTATAACTTGGAAATGCTCTTTTGCTCATGTAGACAGACCTTTACTGTCAGTTGTACAGCTGTGTTGAGTCATCAGCCTGCCCACACCCCTGCCTCTTGGGGCATGTGTACACATACAGCCATCACAATTATGAAATTTCTTGTGTATCACACACACTTGGTTCTTTGTATCAGAGTGCTTGTATTGTCAGTGTGGATGGGGCATTGTGGGACAGCTTCTGAACACTATAACCAAAACAGCATCTTCACTGACTCTATATTGACCAAATTACAGCGACCATGACTCTGTGCCACTCAAGGAGGTAATGTTATTAAGTCGTGGCAGTAAGGCATGTACATCAGTAAGAGCCAAATTTAAGTGAAGATGGTTCTTCAAGTAGAATGACACAAGGCAATTACTTGAACCTGTCTCTGCAGTGCAGACCAGGCCTTGATTTAAGCTTCTACCTCATCATCATACTTACTATTATTTTATAATAGTTTTCAAAATTGCATGTTCTCTTGTGATTTGAAACAGTTCAGGGTTGGGACAGTTTGCCTAAAAACCTTTAGTGATATTTGTACCATGGCACTCTTATTAATTGTTAAATAAATAGTTACAGGAAAGGTGCACACTCCGGATTCATTGGTTATGTTTATCCCTGGGTAAAATATCTTGTAACTGCAGCAAAAGCAGAATACTTTCCTAATGTACTGTGAATTGAGAGGCCCAAATGAGATGTAGCAGAGATATGCCAATATTGCCTGCTGCAAGAGAGCTAACTAAACTGATCAAAACCACACAAAACATGCCTACATGAACCATCTGCAGCAGCCCCAGAGCAAGCTGCTCTATCTTTCTGTGCCTAGTGTGATTTTACCAGTGGGTATTTTCCTCCCATGCTTTGCCTGCTCCTCTCTTTGGACTGTGAAGAGCTGGGATTGTCTGAATGCATTGGCCATGCACGCCGGGGGCTTCTTCTGCCCTATGGTAATACCAACATCCTGTAGCTCAGTGGTTTTCAAACCATGGGTTGGGACCCACTATTGAGTGGCAGACCCTCAGATACCAGGTTACAAGGTGCCCTGCTGCCGCCACCACCAAAAGACTGGAATGCATTGCTTAAAGATGGGTTGCAGACATAAATTTTTTTTTCAACTGGGTCCTGAGAATAACAATCAAAAACCGCTGCCCTAGCTTCCTTGGCTGGCTTCCATTGCAACCCTCTATAAGTCTTCACTCCAGGGCTAGACACCAAAGCGAGGTTGCAAATTTTCTGTCTGCAGCAGAGGCTGCTAGGTGTCCAGACTAAAGTGTGCAAAATCAGGACAGGGTGGTTAATAGGTTCCTATACAAGACAAATCCCCAAATAGCTGGACTGTCCCTGTAAAATGAGAATACCTGTCACCTTAGTCTCAGCCTATGATGGGGGGGCTGGGCTGCTGGGAGCAGCTTTGCTTCCTTCCAAGGCTCTTCCCTAGCACCTGCCGCAGCTGTTTCGTGCTGTCCGGGGAGGTAAATGATTGAACCACCCCTCCCACCACAGGGCCACAAGTCACAGATTCTGCTTAGCCCGGACAGCCGGCGGCAGGTTTCGAACCCACGTCTCCAAGGATGATTAACAAATTCCGCCAACCACTACACCACGCGGCATGACCCGTCTCGCTTTCCGTTACCATCAAGGGTCAGACTGGACTACAGCATTCTCTTACTTGGGCCTTTAAGGCCTCGGCGACGAGCTGGGCCCCGCTGACACATTCTTCCTCCGCAGAGCCGGCGGGAAGCATTGCTCTTAGCTCGCTCTCTGCAGAAGCGGTGGGCATTTTGCATCAGGCGGCACAAAGCCACCTCCCGCACGAAGGTGCTGTGGCTGCCAACCAATCATCAAATCCTTTCGGTGTGATTGACACTCCACCCGTCCAGTGAGACGGTAAAATGAAGCAGTCCGGCTGAGACTAGTTCCTGTGGGCGGGGTCCATTGAGGGAGAACGAGCTCCTCCGTTCAGCAGGCGGAGGCCTGATCCAGAGGTTTACGATTGGATGGCTCCTGTGTTGGAGCTGGCCAATCAGAAGGGGGGAAATTCTCGCTCGCTGTAGGGGCAGGGCTGAAGGCGGGACAGGCCCTTCGCTCGCAGCGGGAGAGAGGCCGAGGTTAATTATACGGGCGCATGCGTAAAGAACGTAAAGAGGCTCGCCAGTAAAAGGGTCACGCGCGCGGCGCATGTCCAATGGCCGAGTCCGGGAGTGGGAGGGGCTGGCCCGGAGTGACGGTGGCACGTGGGGAAGAGAAGTCGGACCGGAGCGCCTCCACCTCGCTACGAGGTTAACAGCGCCAGAGGTGAACAGCCAATAATAACAATAATAAGTAAAAAGAGTTAGTATTGGATAAGCTTACAAAAGGCTGACTTCCATAGCCCGCGCTGGGCATATGCAAAACCAGAGCAGACAACACACTGGACTCTGTAAAAGGGGGGAAATTACAGTAGAGATTGTGCATAGATTGCAGTATTGTTGTACACTCCATCCCATTCTTGGCCTTCAAACTACGATTTAGCAATTTGCAGTGAACTGAAGGCATCTGCATGTGAACTGGTTTTGCATGTGAAGGGATGACAATTTGCGTTAGATGATTTCACCCCGTCCGCTGCTAGGCAGGAGAAATGGTGTGCGTAACAGATCAGTTAAGACTGGTGTTTAAAAAAAAAAAAAGCAGCTTTATTTACATCTATATACAGTGATTTGTGATTTCCTCTAAAACAATGGGAGGCTTTTAATAAACATCCTGTACAGAACTTCAGTATGATACTATTAAGTTACTGTGAGGGTCTGGCTGAGAGGGAGCGAACCAGGGAAGAGTTTGAAAGGAACAAGGCAACACTTTGAAACCACATTTCCTGCCTTGAGAGGATTATGTTTACAGACTTGTTCAGAAAGGTGGACCACTTTAGGATGTAGCCAGCTGGAGACCCCCAAAGTATACCTGAATATGTGTAACAATTCAGTACCATGAACTAAATTATCAGCATCATATAATTTTTGCAGCATAACATGAGTCACTTGTTTTTAACCTCACTTTCCATTTTTAGATTTTGGGGAGTGGTAGAATCTAATAATTAGCCCGTCAGTTAATATATTTTCTTTTAGTTACCTTTGTAAAGCAAAATTTTGGTGAAAAGGCATCTTAAAACTTTAAATTTAGAAAAAAAGTCAAGTGATGTGATCACTGTGCTTCACAATCTCCTGGAAATGTGTTTCAAAATGTAAGTTTCAAAGAGTGCTAGTTACTCACATCAAAGATCTATTTCTATCCATGTTTTGATGAAAATTTTCAAAACTTGGAACTGATTTTATTTCTAAAATTGTTCAGAAACTTTTTTCTTACCATCAGCCTTCAGGCAACTTTCTCAACCAGTGTACTATGATGGGAGGTTTCTACCAAAAATGGGAAAAAAGCCAATAAGATTTTGGGGCTACAGCACAAAGATGAAAAGGTTTAACTTATTTGTCTATATCAAACTGAACCTGAACACTGGGAGACCGCCTTTCCTTTCGTGTACTGAAGGCCAAGATAATACAGCATATGATGGCTGGTTATAAACAACAGTGGTAACTAATGGAACACTCACATTTGTCTACTGACTTCTGGGCTTATATCCTCTGTAGGGTGCACCTGCTAGAGAGCAGTACTGTAATTACAATCAGGCTGGTTAACTGGCAGCAGTACAGATACTGTCTGTGTGCATATGCATTTAGGGGAGGGGAAGGTCAAGTAGGAGAAAGAAGCAATACAACTAATACCAGTTTTCTTATGCTGGTCAATAATCATACAAAACACGGTAAAGTTATGGATATTTTGAGATTCTGATGACATCACGAGCCAGCATAATGTAGTTCTATTTTCTTCATTCTTCCTCTCATTCATGAATGTATTTGTGTGGGGAATGGTAATGGGGTTCAAAGGTTCCTGACCCTTCTGACCATACTGAGATACACAAGTGTGTTCACTACAGGTCAAACAATTGTCCTCTAACTTATGATTCAAAACAAACTCTCTCATTATTATAACAGCAACCAAAGTTAACGTGTATTTCACCATTTTAGCTATAGTGTGTCTTGCTGTATAGTGGTTCTTAAGATGCAGGTTTGCATGTAATGGGGACTTGTGTATGTGACCAGGAGCAAGTTACTTAATTTCTCTCTATAGTATCAAGCAGAAGTAGTGGGAATATTGTAGCTGAAATGTATATTTATAATATTTTCCAATGAAACAGTTTATAATCTGAAAAGTGAAGCTATAAAACTATTAGGATTTCCCTATTTATTTGTCAGTGCCTTACCTGTCAAATCTATTCAGTTTGCAAGTCAATTTTTTTCCCCAAAACATGCCCCAAATTCAATTGTGCATCTGAAAATCTAAACTTAGATCTTTTCATTACCAGCAATAAAATTTGTAATTAAATATTGGTTGACAGTGTTGATGAACTACGCAGGCTAGAATACATCTCTCTCTCAAATGACTTTTGGCTCCGAAGGCATGTTAAAAGGAGAAAAGTTAATTCTGTCAGGAAACATATTATATTGAATGAGATGGTGCCATTTTTGTAGTTAGTTCCATGTGAAAGACAAAGGGTCCAGTTTTTCCTCCTCCTTGGTATCCTGTGTAGCCATTTACACCTTTGGAAAGTGAATGTTAAATGCTACCATTGCTGTAAGTGATTTGAAAATTCTGATTTGGCAGCATCCACTTCGTTAAAATTCAAATAGCTGCAGAAGGCAATGGAAAGTCTTATCCATTATTTGCTTTATCTATTGTTTATATACCAGGTTTTTTCCTAATTTTCAAGTAAGGCAAGTAAGTCTTCTGTTATGCCGAGTATTTTTCTCCTTATCCATAGATTTAGGTTTTCTGAATTATAATCTCTTTCAAAGTGAATAAAAGTTTGATCACAATGTACAAAAATTTGTAGCCAGTTTAATTACCATGCATCTCTTTTAACAATTTTTTTTTTAATAAAAGAGAATCAGTCCAAAACATCTATTAAGCATATTGTCATCAAAGCTTTACTGTGTTTTGTGTTTTTTGTAATTGAGGGGAAAATAACTATCCTCTTAAATACTTATCAGTCAGTGTATTGCCAACCTTAAATCTAGCATAAGAAGACAGGAAGTATTACAGTAAATCTAGGATTACATTTTGAGCTTTTAACACAGTAATGATTAATTTGAGACTCATTTTTATATTGAAGCCTTCTATTACCAAAGTGGTGTTGCATGATAATAGCAGGCAGGACTGGTAGGACATAGTAGGTGTGCTCTTAGGTGTGTTGATCAGGAGACTTTTGAGAGCTTTTAACTTGGCAAACATGTAATTTATAGTAGTGACACTCCAAATTTAATTCCAACATATCACTTACCAAAGTCCTGTGAAATGGATTTCCCGAGATTTCCATTCTTCATCGGTAGAAATCGATTCAGCTGTCATGTAGGCAGAAAGCAAGGCTAGCACAGTGCTAAGTGCTAATTAGGCCCTTTTCATTCTGGAATTTAAGAAATTTTATATTTTAAAATTAATCTGATTTGGACACTGATTCTGGTAAAATACTGCATTTAATGTAACATTTTAAAATTAAAATGTCATTTGAAATTATTGTAGTATCTCTTGTAGTACACTGATTATTCTTAACAATGATTTCTCTTACCTTACAAAGTATAGGTTGTACTAGCAAAGTGATGAGGTCATGTGCCTCAGTTTCCCCATTCGCCATTCCTTGTACACGCACAAATTTTTTACCAAACATCTCCACACAGCAAATCTAACTACAAAGATTGCATGGATATCTGAATCACCACTACATACAATACCCCCACATAGCCCCTGCCTGGTGTCTGGGTGGTAGGCCCCATGTCTGAGGACAGGAACCCTGGGTCAACCCGCTCCCTCTGGGTATCACCGTCTGAGCAAGTGGTGTGGCGACCTCCCTGTGTCCCCACAATGGCTTCGCTAGCTTCCTTCTCTGGATTTTGCTCTGAGTCAGGGCCCTCACTAGCTTGCTAAATGAGCCCCATACCTTGCACCATTGGAACCTGCTGGCATACGGCGTAGGGAACGACTTCCCTGGCCACAGGATCCGTGCGATTCCTCTCTGGTGGGCAGTAGCTGGCCACCGCTGCCTCCTCACCAGGAGACACACAGCTCTTTGGGGCTTCGCCCTTGCCCCTTGGGGTTCCTTCCAGGTATTTCGGGCTGTCACAAGTTGTGACCCTGACGGACCTAGCTCTCTTTGGGAAATCATTTCCAATCAGCATTGGCTCGGGGATCTCATCTAGCACCCCCACCACCATATGGCTTTCTAACCCCTCACACGGCCTTTGCACCATGGCAAGAGGCACATTGATCCTGCCTCTCCCCACAACTTCGATGCATACTCCCTGGCCAGGTAACATGGCTCCCAGCCTGGCCAAACCAGCGATCTTTGTGTACCAGTGTCCTTCCACCCAACAGCCACCTGGCCATTTTACTGCAGTAACTCTTGTAATACATTGATTATTCTTAACAATGATTTCTCTTACAGTACTAGCACAAGCTATACTTTGTAAGGTAACTGATTTGCCTCACTTGTGTCCTCCTGCATCCTGTTATGTTAACTCAGAACTAGGTTGCAGCAACAATTTTCTCGCATTACAACAAGTGATTTGACCTCCCCCTCCTCTATGTGCTGTTCCCCAGTGTTTTGAATCCTAACACCTATTTTGATTTGCGGTTACAGCCTGACCTGATGCTATGTCATACACTCCCCTGCATTTAATTTCCTACCACTCTGTAACTTTCCTATCTTCAAAGTGTCTGACGAAGTGGGATTTTCTCCCACGAAAGCTCATGCGATAAATAAATCCGTTAGTCTTTAAAAGTGCCACAGGACTCTGTTGTCTTTCTACAATAGACTAACACGGCTACCCCTTTGGAATTTTAGACCTGTTACAATACACTTCCCACTCCGAATTTATATACAGAGGAGCTGTACAACTGTACAACAATACAACTGACTTAAAGCTACTTTTAGAAGGCTATATAGGAAGCCTGTAGCAGTGCTGAGAAAGTCAGTGATCAGAGGTTATATTTTCAGACATTTAAAAAAAAAGTCATATTTCAATTCTGTATTTGCTGTGAACCAATGCTTTCTTTTAAAAGCATTCTAATTTTGTCCCAGTAAAACGATCCTAATTTACATGTTGCTTACAGTATAGTACCATAGGGGTAGCCGTGTTCGTCTATTGCAGAGAAACAAACAAGGAGTCCTGTGGCACTTTTAAAGACTAACAGATTTATCACATGAGCTTTTTGGGAGAAAATCCCACTTCGTCAGATGCTTTGAAGGTGGGAAACTTACAGAATGGGAGGAAATGAAATGCAGAGGAGTGTATGACATAGGATCAGGTGAGGCTGTAACAGCAACTCAAAATAGATGTTAGGATTCAAACACTGGGGAACAGCATATAGAAGAAGGTGAGGTCAAATCACCTGTTGTAATGAGAAAAAAATCCGTAGTCCCTGTTTAACCCTAAGGCAACTGAGTCAAATTTACATATAAATTTGGGTACTGCAGTTTTTCTTTGAAGCTGTGATTTGTTATTCATCTGTTTCAGCACAGCTATTAACAAGTCAAGTAGTCAATGGAGTGAGCAGAGAGATTGAAGTGTTCCCCTATTGTTTTTTGAATGTTGTGATTTCTGATATCAGATTTGGGTCCATTTATTCTTTTGCATAGAGACTGTCCTGTTTGTCCAATATATAAGGCAGAGTGGCATTTCCGGCACATGATGGCATAAATCACATTGGTGGACGAGCAGATGAATGAGCCTTTGATGGAGTAGGTAACTTGATTTGGTTTTGTGATGGTGTCTTTTGTGTAGATATGAGGGCAAAATTGGCAGCGTGGTCTGTTGCAGGGATATATATGTTCCTGCTTTAATGTTTCTGCTTTGATCTGTAGTTGCTAGTGAGTATCCATTTAAGTTTAGGTGGCTGTCTGGCAGCAAGGAGAGGTCTGTCTCCCAAGGCTTCAGAGAGTGAGGGATCATCTTGTAGAATAGGCTGTAGATCTTTGATGATGTGCTGAAGAGGTCTGACTTGGGGGTTGTAGGTGTTGACCAATGGCGTTCTGTTCTTTTTTTCCTTGGGCTTCGTCTGTTGACTTCTGAGTACCTGTCTTGCTCTGTCAATCTGTTTCTTCACTTTTGCGGGTGGGTACTGTAGTTTTAAGAATACTTGATAGAGATCCTGAAGGTGTCTGTGTTTGTCTGAAGGATCGGAGCAAATGCGGTTATATCTTAGGGCTTCACTGTAGACAATGGATTGTGTGGTGTGTCTTGGATGAAAGCTCGAGGGATGTAGATAACTATAGCGATCAGTAGGTTTTTGGCATAGGGTGATGTTTATGTGCCCATCACTAATTTGCACTGTAGTGTCTAGAAGGTGGATCTTCTGTGTGGAGTGTTCCAGGCTAAGTTTTATTGTGGAGTGGAAATTGTTGAAATCTCGATGGAAATCTTCAAGAGCGTCCTTATTGTGGGTCCAGATGATGAAGATGTCATCAATATAGTGTAAGTAAAGTAGAGGTGCTTTGGGATCAGACATGAGGAAGTGTTGTTCTAAGTCACCCATAAAAATGTTGACATATTGTGGGGCCATGCAGGTACCCATAGCAGTGCCGCTGATTTGCAAGTATAAATTATCTTCAAATCTAAAATGGTTGTGGGTGAGTACAAAGTCCAGCCACAAGTTTTGCTGTGGCATCATCTTGGATAATTCTTCTAATGGTTTATAATCCATCTTTGTGTGGGATGTTGGTGTAAAAAGCCTCAACATCCATAGTGGCCAGGATGGTGTTTTCTGGAAGTTCACCAAGAGATTGGATATTTCTCAGGAGATCTGTAGTGTCTCGAAGATAGCCAGGCGTGTTAATAGCATAGGGTCTGAGGAGAGAGTCCACATAGCCAGATAATCCTGGCATGCCAATGCCTGAGATGATGGGGTGTCCGAGGTTTCCTTTTTTAATGTATTTTTGGTAGTAGATAGGATATCCCTGGTTGGGGTTCTGGCAGTGTGTTTGTCCTGATTTGTTCCTGTGCTGCTTCAGGGAGTTCCTTGAGTAGGTGGTGTAGTTCCTTTTAGTATTCCTCAGTGGGGTCAGAGAGGAATGGTTTGTAGACCGTTGTGTTGGAGAGTTGTTTATAAGCCTCCTGTTCGTAATCCAATTTATTCATGATGACGATGGCGCCTCCTTTGTCACCTTCAGTAATAACGTCAGAGTTGTTTCTGAGGTTCTGGATGGCAGTGTGTTCTGCATGGCTGAGGTTATGGTGTAAGATGTTGTTTGTCCACAATTTCAGCCTTTGCCCGGTGGTGGAAACAATCTATACAGAAGTCTAGTCTGTTGTTCTGACCCTCAGGAGGAATCCACATTGAATATTTTTTCTTGCCGTGTTGGGAGGAAAGTATCTGTAGGTCATTATGTTACAGTATAATAATAGGATTCAAACACACACTTGCCGAAGTGAGTGGCAAAACTCTTAGGGAAAGCAAACTCAGGCTCTCCATGTTTTGAGTTTACAAGCTTCGTTTAATCGGAGAACCAACAGTGAGGTTTCAATATTTCATTAATGGTCCTTGGGAGGAAAGGCACTGTGCAACATATTTGTTTTATTTGTTGGCTTGATAAAGGACAGCTATTAGAGAGAGAAGATAGGTGAGGCAATATCTTTTAGTGGACCAACTTCTGTTGGTGAGGGACAAGCTTTTGAGCCATAGAGAGCTGCTCTTCTTTGTGGCTTGAAATCTTGTTTCTCTTTCCAAAAGAAATTGGTCCAATAAAAGATACTGTCTCGCCCACCTTGTTTCTCTGGTATCCTGGAACCAAGGTGGGTACAACTACACTGGATACAGAGAACAGATGTCAGGCTTTATTGTCATCAGAAAATAAAGTAAGATTTGAGGAATATTTTTTTTTTTTTGGTTAAAAAATGTATTTGGACCCAACAGGTTATAATCCAGAGAGAGGATGGGGACAGAATGTTGGGTTTCTCACTCTCCAGTTCACGGCAGGTTAGGGAAATACGGCAACACCAACATTGTGAGGTGTCTTCTGGAGCGTTTGCCACATGCATTTTCTTTTGAAATGAGGTGGCTTTTATTTCAACTAGCCGTTATGTCTCTGCTAGGAACCAGCCATCTTGAGCACTGGGTTTGGGTGCCATGGTGCCAGGATATTTATAATGTGCTAGAAAGTTGCACCGCTGGACTGAAGACTACCCAGTGGAAAGGCGTGATAAAGAGATGCCAGTAATTAAGCGTACAGACTTGGGGCTTTAGGTACCTATTCTCCAAGCGGCCCTGCTGCATCTCATTAGAGCTAAAGTAAGTGTGTAGTTTAATACCAAATAGCTAAGAATACCAGAAACATGATGGGAACAAGACCTGAATTGTCATATGGTGATGGTGTATTTGTCAAGTTTAACATATGAAGAGAAAAATGTGACTCTCATACTGCTTCACATGTTAAAAGCATTGGAGATATTAACTAGCTAATTAATTCAGAGCGCCCGTCTGAGGGTAGGGGGTGTTTCCCTTACATTACAGATGAGAAGACAGTCAAAAAGATGAAGTGAGTTGCCTAAGGCCATAGAGCAAGACAGTTGCAGACACAAATTAGAATGGCTCTCGTGTGCATTTCTCCAGGCTATACTGCCTTCCAGCCTTGGAGTCAGAGGGTGTGAACAACATGCTTAACATTCAATATTGAGAGAACTCAGGAGACACACACACTTGGGTTGCATTCTGCTGCTACCGAAGGCTGCTATAGTGGGTGTGGTGGACAAGAAGAGAAAAATGTCAAAAAGAATAAACTCAGTGATTTTTCTGTGATACAGTCACAAGTTACTAATTTGGGTTTTACTTACTTTGCTGCAATACCTCCAATTTGCTGCTATCTGCTATTTTAGCATCCAGCACATCAAAACTGCAATATTTTCCCTTAGGGAAAACAGGAAGAAGGACAAGAGTAGAGATTAAAAAAAATGTATGTACTGTTTTTAATGGGCAGCATATTTCTTTTTTATGCTTGTAATAAAAAGCAATAATATCAGTCAACTGCAGTCAGCATTTTTCCTAGCAGTTTATAAAAAAGTTCACTGAGTGAAATGAGATTTAGTCTACATATATTATCCACTTCAAAAAATGGTGCAGGTGGATTCTATATGCCCTCAGTATAATTTCTTCCGCACTCATCTGTTCTTTTGTTGATGACCCCATTCCTGTAAACGCAATGAAAGTTGCACTGAGAGATTGGGTTGAAAACTGAGCAAGGAAATACATGCACTGGAAATGAACATGGCATATTTGAAGTGTGGCCTGAAACAGAGATGAACGTGAATTTTAGAAGCAACACATTTATTCAGGAACATGGGGGGAAAATAACTTTTAGTTCACTATTGCTGTGACTCTGAATTTAGCTGATGCTATCAATAGATCACAGTACAGTGTGAAGTTTTGAATTCCTGGTATTTGTTGTTCACATGTTTTGGTCTTGTCTGTTTCACTTTAGATTTATGGCGAAGATCATGTTGGAGACCTGCTGTATGCTTTTTCTTTTCCTTTTCTGCTATCAAGTTGCCTCAACAGAAGTTCATAGAGAAGGACATTATGTTGCTGCTGTGTACGAACATCGACCCATACTGAGTCCTAACCCAACAACCCTCACTGATCGACACTCTGCATTAGAGCTGATGATCAGAAACTTAGATATATACGAAGAGAAAGTAATAGCTGCAGCCAAACAGGTCAGAAAATATGTTCACAGTTTAGTGGCCATCTTAAATTCTGTATAACAAGCTCTAATTAATGAGAATAATCTTTTCAAACTTGGATGCCTAAAGTTAGACTACTAAACCTATATTTAAATTCCAAAGGGGTAGCCGTGTTAGTCTATTGTAGAAAGACAACAGAGTCCTGTGGCACTTTTAAAGACTAACAGATTTATTTATCGCATGAGCTTTCGTGGGAGAAAATCCCACTTCGTC
>ML685787.1:14233875-14261324 GCA_007922175.1 Pelusios castaneus
ATTTATCGCATGAGCTTTCGTGGGAGAAAATCCCACTTCGTCAGACGACGAAGTGGGATTTTCTCCCACGAAAGCTCATGCGATAAATAAATCTGTTAGTCTTTAAAAGTGCCACAGGACTCTGTTGTCAAACCTATATTTAGGCACTTAAGTAAGTGGCCTGCTTTTCGGAGATCTTGAACAGTCAGCAACTCAACTTCAATGGCTTTGAAAATCAGGACACATACGAAGGTGCTTAACTTTAGGTACTAAGTTTGGGGCAGGGAGGGAGGGAGAACAACTTAAAATTATAGAAAAATTCCTCTTTTTTCATTTTTGTTTAAGATGCTAGCACTTACCTGATCCATTCATCATAACATTCTCTTATTGGAGGAGTGTCAAACCCACAACTCTTCTCTTTCATAGATCTTCATTCAACACCTCACCAAACATTACTCCTTTCCTTCACCTCTTTCATGGGGAGCTGCATTCTCTACTTTTTTGGTTTGAGTGTATACATTTCCACAAATACAGTACAAGCTTTCAGTAAAACAAGAGCCAGCAAAACAAATAGCCTTATTTCTTGCTGGGTCAGAGAAATTTGAGCATGTGTTTTATGCTCCCAGGAGGAAAAGAAAATGATTCAGCATGACTGTTGCTTGGTGGGGAGGGACAAAATAAGCCAAGTGTCTTTCTGACAATGCTTCCCTTATTATACCCTACTATCTACTTTTCAGAATAATCTGTAAAGCAGCATTAGACAGCAGCCTGAAGGAGGATCATCTATACTTAGTATGGTAGGAGGAGGTAAGGGAGAAAACCTTAGCCACAGAATGGAAGTTCCCAGAAGTCTGTTTGTTAGATAGAAACAGAGGCCCATGGCCTTGTATTAAAAGTGGTACATGCCTAGAAAGACTGCACAAAAGTCCTCCCTGGCACACACTGGAGCCATGACACAGCTATCCTGAATGTGAGCCAAATTCAAGGAGCCCAGAGAACACACAATCTACTGTGAATGGTGCCGCATTTTGGTGACTTGTGGGTTGGGCTTACTTTGTGGACAGAGTTTGAATGAGTACTGCCTTTTTTCCTGCCTAACTTGGGCCATATCCTCAGTGTAAGGTAGTTGCTGACATATAGGTTAATCTGCATTTTAAAGTAAATAGTTGTAAATACTTTCTAAATACACAATATAATATTTCCACAATTCTACCAGAAAGGCAAGGCGTTCTATAATATGATCCAACTAACACACACAAGCTGCCCTGACTTGTTTGTCTGCAATCTCACACCAAAAGAGATCCCATTTTGCTTTCCTTGTTAGCTTTGGATCACTTTTCCCATATGCTGTTCTTGACTAAAAGGTGTGTTTGTTTTGCTTACAGGGGGCACAGATCATTGTATTTCCTGAAGATGGAATCCATGGCTTCAACTTCACCAGAGAGACCATTTACCCTTATTTGGAGTTTCTTCCACATCTCGAGTCTGTGAAATGGAATCCATGCAGAGAGCCACATCTGTTCAATGACACAGAGGTAAAGGTTTTAGAATTGCCTAGTGTGAAAGTGTAGTGAACAAACAGGATTTAAGCCTCTAGTGGGGGAACAAGCGGCAGGAGCCAAGTAAGTCTTAAAAATGTAATGAGCCCTGGTTTAAAGAAAATAATCAAAGACAATATTTCATAAGGACCAGACTATGTTCTCAGTTACTCTCCAATTATGCTTGGGTAGCTCTGTTACCTTAAAAAATTATTCTGAATTTACACCAGCATAACTGAAATCAGCATCTGGCCTTATATAAGAAACTGATTCCACAAAGAAAGTTTATGAAAATCTTTCCTGAGGCCTCTGGGTTTCTAAAGCAACAAACTGAAACTTTGGGTTCTGTGTTTAATAGGATACATTATTATTAATGCTTTGGTTTTTATTCTGACTAACAATAGTCATGTAAGAGATGCATCAAGACTTCCTTTTTTGATGTCTTCATTATTTATGGTTTTCCTGAAGGCAATTAAGAGACTAGATTAAACATTCCAATTCAACGGTAGCATCGAGTGTTCCCTCAGCCCTGCTTTTTAAAACTAAAGAACATTAGCAGAATTACAATAGCGCCCCAAACCCCCATATTTGTATACAACAGGTGATCAGTTTAATATGATTGGTTGCATAGCCACATTCAGAGTTGAAACCTATTGATCACATTCACACACAACCATAATCCTTGGTGGAAAGCCACTGAAGTTAATGGAGTGAAACCAAACATAAACTGACCATTGACTTCAGTGGGATTACTCCTTTGGTAAAGGGAGCAGGATTTGACCACAGCTTATGTCAGTAAGCCTTTGTTCAGATGCTGGTGGGTTTTCTGACTACAAGAAGCCCAAACTGTTTTGAAACTGGTCCTATTAATGAAGCTCAATTTAAAACCAATATAAATATAGTATCTTCTCCCTGAACTTGTACATGCCTTGTATGAATACAGAGTTGTGTAACGCAAATATGTTTTAGCGGTTTTTGACTCCTGTTAGCCCTGCAGGAGTCAGCACAACAGAGGGAGCACGAATGACCGTGTGAGCAACAGAATTAATAATTGTGCTCCAGTTGCTTTTCTAAATTCTTCCTTCAGTTACCTGTGTGCAACCACAAAGAATAGGGTTGCAAAAGTGCTAAGGAGGCAGAATTTGAAGACATAGTGAATCACAGGTGTAACTCAAAGAATAATTTGCCCCGCAGAATCTTTATTATTGGTATACATGCAAAAACAGCTTTACTTTCAGATCCCATGTTGACTTTGCAGGACTGGTAGCTAGAAAACTATCTTTTTTTACTTACAGACTGGTGGGCAAACATGAGATGAAGTCATTGAGATAACATATGGAAACAAAAGATGGGTTTCTTTAAATATAAAATATTTAAAGATAATACCTACTAGGCTTATTTGTCTTACAGGAGAGGAACAAATCAGGCCCAAAACCTAGTACTTTATTCCCAGCCATTATGTTACTCGTGTCATCCAACACAAATTTCAGTGCAATAGGAAATGAAAATCTCAGTAACAGTTTTAATCCTTACTGCTTTGTCATTTTTTCATAATTAAAAACAGAATTACCAGGTTATTTCACTGCTGCTCTAAGTTCAGAGCTGTTTTCTTCTTGCTTATAGTATTCTGTTATTTAGATTCTGATGAACCACAACACAAACTTCAATTGCACCAGCAATCTTAATTACATTTCTCATGCCTGATTGCACCTGCATATCAGTTACATTGCATGTAAATGCTTTCATCAGGCCCTCAATATTTGTGAAGATAATTGCACTCACGAAACAAAGCCACTTCTGAAAAATCAGGCCCTTAAAATTAAGCTAAATAGTGAGAATAAAAACTTATTTAAATCTTCCTAAACTGTTTTGGACATCATGAGAAATTCAGGTCAAATAATGTGGCTTTTCTATAGAAAGGACCTGTCTCAATCAATCAGCAATTTCACAACACAATCACCTATTTTTCACAAAAGCTGACATCTTAATCATCTTGCATATGCGGAGTGAGCAATCTGAAGAGGTTTGAAACACATCGTGTTTGATAAAATAACGAAGTATCCACATAGCCTATAAAATGCTTGTGTATTCCTAAACTGTTTATCAAGGTTCTTCAGCGGCTGAGCTGCATGGCATTGAGAAGCAAGATGTTCTTAGTGGCAAACATAGGAACGAAGCAGCCCTGTGAGTCCAGTGATCCTCTCTGCCCACCCGATGAGAGATACCAGTTTAATACTGACGTGGTATTCAACGCCAATGGTACTCTGGTAGCCAGCTACCGCAAACAAAACCTGTATTTTGAACACGCTTTCAATACGCCTCCGGAGGTTGATCACACACTTTTTGATACACCTTTTGCCGGCAAGTTTGGCATGTTCACTTGCTTCGATATACTCTTCTATGAGCCCGCAGTGAGTCTCATCAAGAAATACAATGTGACGCAGGTGGTGTATCCAACGGCATGGATGAACCAGCTCCCTCTCCTGTCTGCTATAGAATTTCAACGAGCTTTTGCAACTGCTTTTAATATCAGTGTTTTGGCAGCTAACATCCACCACCCAGCCCTGGGTATGACAGGCAGCGGCATATACACTCCATTCAAGTCTTTCATCTACCATGACATGCAAAGTCACGATGGCAAACTTATCCTAGCAGAGATCCCTGTGATTACACAAAAGCATGAATCCCATCTGGAGAGCAATACAAGAACAGGAGAGAGCACTGAACACCTCCCCAACAATTTTGCAATAGATGATCAAGTTTGCCGTAAGGAGGAGCGAGAGGCCCACTGCAGGGTGGCAGAAAGAGACAACAAAGAAGCTCCTCCCATATTTTATGCGGAGATGATGTATGACAATTTCACTTTTGTTCCTGTACAGGGAACTAAAGGGGAGCTCCAGGTTTGTGCCAACGCCCTCTGTTGTTATTTAAGTTACCAAAGACCTGCTTTATCTGATGAATTGCATGCTTTGGGCGTCTTTGATGGGCTTCATACAGTCCATGGCAGATACTATGTTCAGGTGTGCGCCTTAGTCAAGTGTGGTGGCTTCAGCTACAGCACCTGTGGGCAGGAGGTCACGGATGCCACTGCTTGGATAGATTTTAGGCTGGGGGGTAATTTCAGTACTTCCCATATCTTTCCCTTACTGCTCACGTCTGGGATTAACCTGGACTTTGCTGATCACTTGGGCTGGATAAACAAGTACTATTTCATGAGTAAAAATGGATCATCAACCGGGTTAGTGACAGCTGCTTTGTATGGACGATGGTATGAGAAGGACTAGTGCAAATTTGACCTAACCAGAAATCAAGTGCCAACATTTTCAAAGTTAAGCACCTGCAATAAATGATCTTATTTTCAGAGGTGCTGAACACTCACATCTTTTAGGGCTTCCATGCTTAGAAGAGGACTATTAAGCTTCCAAGTTTGAAAATATTGACCAAAGTGCTTTTTCCACAGAATAGGTCACTATCCATGGTCTGTACCTTGCTAATATTTCAACTACCAAAAGCAATAGGGACACCCTTATCCATCAGGAAGAGATGCTATCAATATGAAGTGTGACAAGATACTTCATATCACAAAAATAATAGTATTCAATTGGACGCACCACGCTCCCTTTTTGTCTTAAAAGGTGATCAAGAGGCAACTGTAAGTAGCTCTGTAATTTGTACATTGTTATAAAATAGCTTCCCACTTAGACTTCTGTTTTTGTCATTAATATCGATCATTCTACTTTGAAAAAGGCAGATAAAATATCTTTAAAGAATTTAAATGATTTTAAAAATTGCTATTCCTGTTTTAACTTCTGCACAGATTATTGACGGGATACATCTTAGATGAAGATGAGTAACAAAAACCGAACCCTGTTATAAAAAGCAACTGCTTTACATGTGTTAATGGAGACTGCTGTATTTAAGCTGTGTTTTCTATCAAATAGAAAGAGCAGGTGCATTTGAAAAGCAAAAAGTGCAACTACACTCTCCAGTGCACAAAACTATTTTGGTTCAGAGACTGCAGAAATAGAGAGGAAGGAAAAAGCCAAAGCAACTTGAGGAGAGAAAGACATTACAGAGGAGAGAAATTAGTAAAAAGAGAAACAGGAGAAAGGAATTGAATAGAGGAACAACATGAATACATGAATCAGTAAAACCATACATGAGCCTGTGACTTTCATCGAGAGTCTTGTGACATTAGTTAAACCCTAGTTTCATATTAACAAAAACTCCCTTATTGGACTTATACCCTTATTTTTGTAGAAAGTTTGCTATGCTGAGTTCAAATCTCATTTTCCCAGGTGCGCCAAGTCAAACAGCAGCTGCAACTGATCATTACGTATTTTCAACTGGCTAAAACTCCTGCAGTATGTTTATAGAAGGATTTTAGTAGTTAAGAAATAAAACCAAGAAACCAATGTGAAAAAAATAAGATTACACTGTGAGACTTTGGGTTTGTATGCTATTACGCAAGCCGTTGTGCTAAAAAGATTCAGGTTAATTCTGCGTTTGATATTAATAATTGCATCACACATACTACTCTGTCTGAATCCATTCTTATTTAAAGACCTTTCTCTGAGATGGTTATGATCTTTAGGCAATTTATATATAGTTCATAAAATCATTTAGTGGGAGCTCTGAGAAGCACAATGGATTGTGGGACAAAGGTTTTTTACATAAAAATTGCATGTGCCAGATGGCAGAATCCTCGTGATCACTCTGGCTGTTAAATGATTAACATGCAGTTTATGGAGCAATATCTATGATTCACTGCTCTAATACTGTACCACACTGATAAACTTCTATACTGTAATGTAGCAAATGGATAAAAAAATGAGGCAAGGAAAATACTAAAAGGTAAGTTTAATTCTTTGAGTTTGACTATGAAAAAATCCAGAGACATTTCATGACTTCATTGGCTTTTATGTCTTTGTTTCTGTTACAGTTAATGATTGATTTGCAGATCTGGTTTGATGGATGCTGGTGCAGTAGCATGACAGTTGCTCAGTTTATCTTTATTAGATAACTCCATGCTGACTGGCTGTGTGCGCCATCCAACAAGAGACTAGTGATTCCCAGATTCTCCTTCTTTCATACCAAGAAAGTATTGATGTGTGTGTGCTCAATCAAGGAGAATTGACTAGCTTGTGAAACAAACAGCCCTGTGGCACTTTTAAAGACTAACAGATTTATTTATCACATGAGCTTTCGTGGGAGAAAATCCCACTTCGTCAGATGCTTTGAAGATGGGAAACTTGCAGAATGGGAGGAAATTAAATGCAGGGAGGTGTAAGACATAGGATCATTCACCTGCTTATCCACCAATGTGATCTATGCCATCATATGCTGGAAATTGCAACACTCAAAAACCAATAGGGGAACACTTCAATCTCCCTGCTCACTCCATTGACTACTTGCTAATAGCTGTGCTGAAACAGATGAACAGCAGATCACAGCTTCAAAGAGAAATTGCAAAACTCAAATTTATATGCAAATTCAACTCAGTTGACTTGGGGTTAAATAGGGACTATGGATTTTTTTCTCATTACAACAGGTGATTTGACTTCATCTTCCTCTATATGTTGTTCCCCACTGTTTGAATCCTAACATCTATTTTGATTTGCTGTTACAGCCTGACCAGATCCTATCATGCACTTCCCTGCATTTAATTTCCTCCCATTCTGTAAGTTTCCCATCTTCAAAACCTCTGACGAAGTGGGATTTTCTCCCACATAAACTCATGTGATAAATAAATCTGTTAGTCTTTAAAAGTACCACAGGACTCTGTTTGTTTCTCTGCAATAGACTAACACGGCTACCCCTTTGGATCTTTAATAGCTTGCGTCACTTGATTTTCATGCTATCAGTGAACATAGGAAAAGCCATTTGGGTTTTGGCTAGCATGGCAGTTAAAATGTGTACATGTATCGGGGACAAGTTCCAAAGAAATAGCCATTAGTCTGTGTACAGCAAAAACGAGAGTCCTGTGGCACCTTAAAGACTAACATATTTCTTGGGTGCATCTGACAAAGAGGGTTGGAGCCCACAAAAGCTAATGCCTGAAGAAATTTGTTAGTCTTCAAGGTGCCACAAGACTCTTGTTGTTTTTACACGTATTGGAGGAATTAAAGACGACTGAGGACCCTACTCATGTCAGGGATTCAAAAAGGGTAAAGATCTCAAGCAAATTTTGAGTGTGCCTCAGGCTTTGCACATCTCTATATGATAATCATGGGGAACTCCTTACTCCACCATTTCTTGCTATCGCCTTCAGCTTCTCCCATAGCAATCCAGTAGGCTGCAGCTGGCAGCTACACAATAGAATTGTTTTTCCTGAAACATCTATTTGCCATATAAGTGTCTATCTCATTCAACATAACACAGGTTATTTTTTAAAAAAAACCTTACACCAAATATTTGTTTGACATGCTCAGAAACAGGGAATAGACTAAAAGCCACGTTGTTTTGTGCTTTCTGAACCATACCCAGATGCTGAGTGTGCAGCTGTTTGTGTAGAACACAGGCGGGGCTGGATTAACCAGCCCAGGGTCCCAGGCTGCCCCCCACCCATGGGTCCCAACCTCAGGGCCCATAGTAGGGGCCAGGCCTCACACACCCCCATCTCCCCATCCGGCGCCAGGGCTCCTGCGCCCCTGCCCTTCCAGCACTGAGGGGGTCTCCCGATTATCCAAGTGGTTTTAGGGGCTTGAGCCTAAAAATGGTTTTTGTTTTTTTTTTTAGTAGTGAAGGCAAGGCATAAGATCGTACAGCACCGTCAGTGATAGACAAGGAAAGAACCAGTAATCCACTGGGAACTCTGCCAGTCCCCCCATTCTAATCACTAAAATATTAGTCTCCCTTTCTGTAACTTTCCATGGTTACCTAACCCAAATTGAGCAGACAATACTGACAAGTGCCAGCAGCATGCAGGTGAGACAGCTCTACCTATCCTTCATCACATACGAGAATACCACTACTATAAAGATGACCCAGTGCTTGGATGAGATTAATTTACAGGATGAAGAACTGGTTGAAGTTGAACCCAAGTAAAACTGAGGTATTGCTAGTGGGCACAGAAAAGTATTCTGGAGAGTCTGCAGCCTCAGTTTCATCTCCTTTGATTGAAGATACATACCCATAGCGGTCAATTCAATCTGTAGTTTAGGAGTGCTTCCAGATTCCTCACATTTTGCAGCATCCACAAATTATTTTCTGCTATCTCTGGATGGCTGAGACACTCCATCCCATCCCATCCTGGTGGCGGATTATCTGGCTTCAGTTATTCATACCATTGTCACTTCTTGCCTGGATTACAGCAGTGCCATACACCTGGATCTGCAACCTTCCTTGCTTAGGAAATTCCAGCTGTTAGGGAAAGCTACAGTGCATCTCCCCAGCAATACAGGACACTGTAAACATACCAAATCTCTCTTTCCCTGCCTACTCTTACTTCACAGAGAATATCACATCAAGTTCAATGTCTTGGTCCTTATCGTCCAGGCGTTCCACGATCTGGGCCGAGGGTATCTAAAAGACAGACCAAATCCCAGGCATTAAGACCATGGTCAACAACTCCACACTTCTGCCTCAATGGAACTGTCTATAATACAGGTAAAGCTCAGTGGTATAGGAGACAGAACTTTCTCAGGATCTAGCCCACAACTAACCAATTCTCCCCCCCCCCCCTCCCCCCCCAGGAACTAAGGACCATCAGAAACCTTCCCACCTTTTGCTCCGTGTGAAAACTCATTTCTTTTGCCTTGTTGTTTCTAACAAGCATAAAGCAGTGTGTGGGCATGCATGTATATTATTTATAAATTCCAAAATAAATCACTCGAGCTGCACAGACGTAAATCCCCCAGGGAGAAGATGTTGCAGGTGTTAATCATGTTGCTTAATGCCCTGCTGGTACAGCAGTGATGGGCACAGTATAGGAACTTATGTAGAAAAGCACCAAACTTTTAACCTTCTTTGGTACAATGAGAAAAACTCTGATATGCTATTCAATGAACCACGTTAAAAGAAACATCTTGATTTTATTTTCTCAAATACGTGAGGCTATACCTACATCAATTTGGATGTCTTTGCCAATTTTTCCAAGATTCTCTGAAAGTGTAAATTACTACTACTGAAAAAACATTACTGAACACTTTAATCAGTTTTCATCATCTTTCAGAGAGAGAAAAGCCACATTTTATGGGTCAAGCCACTAAGAATACTGGGGAGTTTTAAAACACAAACACAGACAGTTACAATGCTTCAGCAAAAAGATTTTAAAACCAGACTACAATGGGAAACTGCAGGACTTGAATTCATATGCAAATTTGACACCATCAGACTGGATCTGAATAGAGATTTGGGCTGGTTCTTATTACAAAAGGTGATAACATTTTCACCTTCTCATTTTTGTTCCACAGCTTGAATCAAAGCAACTTGTTTGGTTTGCTGAAAAAGACTGAACTGACCTTGACACTTACCCTTGTGTGTGTTCACCTACAGACTTCAGTTTCCATTTCATTCATCTGATGAAGTGGGATTAAATCCACAAAAGCTCATGTGAAAAATAGATTTGTTAGTCTTTAAAAGCCATCCTGTTTCTCAGAGTGAGACCTACAGTGCTTTCCCTCCCAGCCAGAGACTCAAGCTGCAGACTCTAGCAATTCATGCTGATCATCTCAGGCCCGCTCCACACTGCCGGCCAAATTCAGCAGCAGTCAGTGAGAGTTATGCAAGCTACGTGAGACCTCCCATCGACTTTGTAACTTCGGTGCTACTCCACCTGAGGAGGTGGTTTTACTAGACAGATTTCCAGATCAATTGAGCATGTCTTTACGGCCGCTCAGTCAAACTGGCTAATCCGATCTGACATGGGGAATATGCACCCGTCATTGTAGGCATAGCGTTAGTAAGTCTGACTAAGTCAATGCCTGCAATCTTGTTCTCTCAGGGACAACGATAGGGTTAAGCAGTGACTAACCATCTTTCATAAGGAAAGTCCTGTTTATTCACAACAAAACCACTATGGAGAAGTCATATAAAAACAACAAGCAGCTTATATGCAAGTTTAGCTTATGAGGCAGTCACCAGAGTCTCCATATGGAAGATAGAAAGGATTGAAGTACTCCAGGCCTTTTCCACAGGGCCTGTCTCTCTTGGTCAGTTTCATGTCAGTTTCATGGCTTGAATACCAGTGACCCATCTCCTTAATTCAGGTGATTACTTTATACAGTCTCAAAAGCCTCTAGGCTTCTTGAACCAGGTCAAGCCAGAAAATGTGGTTTCTCAGGGTATGAAATTGCCCGACTTGTTACCTTCATTGGAGATGTGCATTAATTACTCCTCAGTGATTGTAGTTCCTGTCAGTAGAATCATTTCGCTCACCCGCTGTGCCAGAAACACAGTAATTAGTAAGCCCCTACAGATACACTTAACATTTATAAAGTCAGGACAAGTCTTTGAATAGACCCAGTATCCATAGCATCTGTCAAATACCCACCACAGGAACAGTTGAGAAAACCATCATGAAGATGTTGCCCTTCAGAGACCAACTAATGTTTCAGAGATCTATAATATCTGGTTCCAAAGGGGTAGCCCTTTTAGTCTATTCTAGCAAAAAGGAAACAAGGTGGCGTTCTGTGGCACTTAATAGATCTAAAATTGCTCTCAGACTTCAGTCATGTTTGTTGTCCAGGAATAAATAAAGGCTTTGTCTGTTTCTAGCACCTGACCAGTAAATGTTCACTTAATTGTATTTAGTGGTTTGATAATTAGGAAATCTTGAGTTAATGCAATTCATTCTTAGTTACCTAAAGTATTAAACTCCAGACACCGTTACCATTTGAGAGCCAAGCTGTGAATGCTTTTTATTGCCCTTGCGTAAATCTGCACAGCGACTCATCCATTGCTTCCATTTGAGCATTAATGAAGAAAAAAGGTGAGAATGGGAGAAGTCTACTTTCTTTTTTAAAGATCATTTTGTGACACTGCAGTCATATTAATATAGCTCAGACTATGTTCTTCCTAATTACATTCCCAGAGGCTTCAAAGGGTCCTCTCTCAACAAGGGTTTGCAATTGCTAAGAAATAAAAGCAAGCAGACTGTCAGCAGCTTCCTTCTGACAAAGTGAACCAAAATGCACTGACAGCTAGGACAACCTGGGGATAGCTTTATTCGATATCAGATCCCTAGTGCTAGGAGATGGTGTTGAGAGTCTGTTCTCTCATCCCAAGGTAGTCAGTTCATACCTTCATGAAGGTATTAGTCTTTAATCATCTTCCCTTTCACTTTACATGAATATTTGAAAGGTGTCTTTTGAAGCCAAAAATTTCCCCAATGGAAGGATTTTTATCCTTTATTGCTCTTTTCAGATACAGAAAGGTAACCTCTAATTTGCTTTAAAAAATTTTCTAAATCAGCAGCAGCAGCGTCAGGTGTTTTCATGAGTTGCAGGGGGAAGAGGTATTCTTTCCTAGACTGAAATCTTAGACTAGGAATTGCTGTCATTCCCTCCCTCTCAAGTATTGGAGAGCTGTACTTCAGATGACAGGGAAAGATGTTACTACTATTCAGTTCCTTCACCCAAGAGAGAGAAATGAGAACCAAGCAATGAAAAAGCCACTTGGATCCATGGTAGAATTCAAGATTAGGAAAGCCTATCTCACCGTTGTATTATTTATAGAGTTAAGTTTAGAATAAATACCTTTTTAAAATAAATAGGCAGTATCTTGTATTGGAGTGTTTGAAAGTTAATTGGATATTACAGTTAAAAGAGCAGCAGTCAAGTTGAAAAATGAATGTAATTGGTTTTATATATTTTATATCTGCTTAAGCATTATTCCATGATATTTCACATTTGTTGTCACCTTGTAAGAGACAGCTGTTTAATGAATTCCCAATTTTACACAAAATACTGGCTGTTCTTTATTTTTAAATTCTGACTTGAAATTATTGTCCAAGTATATCTTTTATTTCTGACACTCTTACTTATGGGATCAGATAATTAAAGCAGCATGGCATCAATATAGAGGAACACAAAAAGGGAAATATTCCCAGGTGGAATAGCTATGATTTGGGAATTTAAATGAATCATGTAGGCAAAGGCTTAAAAAACAAGAATAAAATAACGAGAGCAGACAGGCTTAGAGGTGTTGCTTGGTCATTCAGAGGAGCAGAGCCATCACTGTTGAGAGGCACAAGGATCATAGAAAGAAGGTATCCAGTTATGAACTCAATTTCAACCTTAATATTTAATTATTAGATGTTGTCTTTTGATATTAAAATACGTATTCCTCAACTTAAACCCAGACCTTTAAGGCAGGGACAGAGTGGGGGAAGAAAGGTTGGAACAGCTAATTAAATAGAGAGAGAAACTCTCTTTTGGGGTTACTGGTTCAAATGCAACCAAAACTGACAATGATTCAAAGTTGTTGCCAACCATGAAATGAGTTAGTTTCAAACCAAACCAAAAATGTAACGGCAAACGTCCACATCACAAAAACCATGACATCACCACTGGCACTCTTGTAGCCAGCTACAGCAGAGACCAAAGACAGAGAAAACAAGGGTTCTTCTGGTTAAGCACCGGCCTCTTTGCTCTTAAACATATTAAAGCAGTTCTAGCACTTCTGGTAATACAGACTGGTGGGAATGCTTGCACAGCCATTCCCACTATGACTCCAGTTCCACAGAGAAAAGGGGCACGTAACTCTCTAGATCTGTCAATTTTAATAGAGCTAAGACTCATTTTATGCAGGATTATAACATGTACACTCACCAACCAACCGATAGTCAATGGAGGAAACCATGAGCTCCAGGATTGTCTATATTATGCATAGGAAGCTATAGATTTACCACAGCTGCACACACAAAATAATCCTTTGTGCATTCTCCATTTCATCTACAATGTTCTTCTCTCTTCCACTTGCCCACTGATTGATAGGTCAAACCCAGCAAAGAGAAAAAAACCCTTTCCCAATAAAGAAACTCTGATAATTAGCAGAATGCTACCACTGTTGTCTCAAAAGAACTCTTCCAATATATTTTTTTCTGTTACTGGAACAAGAGATTTGTGTTTTGCTGGATTATTGCAATACACATTCCATCTAAAGTGCTCGAGTATCTGGGGTGAGGCAGGCAGGATATTTACATTTGAAATCTATTACTAGGCTCTTGAATTTGAGAACAAGAGTACTAACTGAAAAGCCTGCATTTTATTGTATTCAACCATGACGACTTTGGAAAGCAATATTTTCTCACTGTTAGTGCCATCAGACTATTCAACGAAGTAATATGACGACAATCACCTTTTTCTGTAAGTTTGCAGCTCCACTCGACAGCTACTTACAAGCTGGCATAAAGGAAAAGACCAGTGGGTCAGTAAAGCTCCATAGCCATCCTCACATTATGCATTGGGTGTTCATTTGTGCTACCCCAGTATTTATATTACAGTAGCACTCAGAAATGTGGTTAGTGTGGTATAAACAAACGGCAAGTCCATACTCTGAAAATCTTGCAGATTTAAAAAAAAATCCCTCCCTTGTTGCCATTCCACAGACAAAAAGGAGGTGCAAGGAGACAACATAAAGCAAGTGTATAAAGCTGTTCGGACTCATTTTGATAATTTCCTGTCTATGCAGATGTGTGTATTTTATAAATATTCCCAGCTGCTTAGCCATTCACTGGCTAATCTGAAGCTAGTTTTGTAGAGGATTTGAAGGCAGGGAAGGTAATGAACTCTGGGGACCTTCTCAGGAAGAATCTTCCAGGCTACACATTAGACATGGAGCAAAATGCAGAGGTAGTTGTATGAGATGCAGACAGAGGGCATCATGGCTGGCATCTTTGACAAAGCAGTGTTTGTATGTGTGTACGGGGAGCACAAAAAGTCTAGAGCAGAGAGTTCTAGATGCCTAGACAGAGAAAAAAGGCTAGATCTTAGCAGTGTTGTGGTGTAAGCAACAGCATGATTTGGAAACAGCCTAGATGTGAAGGGGAAAGGATAGGAGCCATTCAACAAGACACCCATGTCACTTGGGTTCCAATACCGCCAGTATCGTTAATGAGTCTCGAATTTGCCATGGCCAAAGGAGCAGAGCCAAGGTTTCTTAAAAGTGACCACTGAGTTTGGGTCCTGAACATGAGACACCTTGAAAGAGTCTAATTTTCAGAAAAGAAGAGATCAGGCCAGATCTAAAACTCATGACCCAAACATGGAATTGCCTCACATGAAATCAGTTTTGAAAATCTTGGACAGAATAATCTGCATGGAAAAAAATCAGACAGCATTTTGAATTCTGGGTGCTAATTCCATTGTAATAACAGCAGGTGGCTTTGATCATAGGCAAACAAAGCCCAAGCCACAGTCAATTACTGGAAACAGATCATGGCCTCCTACCTAGTAATTTATTTATTTATGCAAGGTTTAAAGAAAAAACCCTCCTAACATCTTGTGGAAAGAAGAGCTCAGACTCTGGTCATTTGTGTTGCTGCCATATTCCTGTCCTTTTGTAGTTACCCAGGAAATGTGGATTTTTTGCGGTAATTTTTGTTCATCTGTTATCAGAGGTGGGTGTACAGCTATAGGCAAAAGTCTTGTCATGAATTTTAAAAAATGATGCTGCTTAAGACATAAATCTATCCTTAATTTTAATGAAGGGATGATTATAGATAGTAATCCTCAAGCAGAATTTTCAGAGAAACAACGTAACCAGTAATGTCCCTTTGTCAAACGTTGTCCGAGAGAGAGAATTCCAATTCTCTTAGTACAGTTCTAAGCTTTGGAGTAGGACAGAGAAAGAGAAACAAATGAAGAGCAGATCTTGTTAAACCAGGAACAGATCTTTGATTTTAATGGGATTATGCCTGTGAGGAGGTGTTGCTTTGTGCAAGATTTAAAAGATTAGGCCAGAAGGGGCCAAACTCTGACTCGTTTACAGTTCAAATGTGGCTCCTGGAGCCCCCTATCTTCCCCTCCCATTCTCTGCCTACCAGACTGGAGTGGGAAGCTCAGAGCTTCTGCCTTATGGCAAAGTGGTAGGGCCTAGAGGAATCTGCCCAGCAAGGAGGGAGGTCCCATGGGGTCAGTAAGTTCATGGACTAAGCCCTTGTATCCACACACAGTAGTCTCTGGGTAACAATTTTTTTCTTCAAATATAGCATCACTCTTCCCAAAGTCAAAAATCCCCAGAGCCAATGGCTCATTGGGATGCGGCAGGTAAGGCACGTCACTCTCTAGTCTACCCCTTCTTAGCAAGGCAAAGGTAGTGGAGCAGCTGCAGATTCCAGTGGCCCCTTGATAAATCAGAATTCAGAGTGACATGGGTGATAGTTCCAGAAGGCTTCTTAGGTAAAAAGATGTGATGATAATCAGGTACATTAATCTGTACATGTCGAAACTGTATTAAGATACAGCATGCAATGTTCCTTTCTGGAAAGGATTGCGTAATGTGGACTGGGACTTGCTACGGCTGAGCCCTGGCGCCTCTGGGCTTGCCTGAGTTATGAAAATAAACTGAGCCTCGGCACCTCTTTCATTACAAATGAAGCACTTTAATTTAAATCTCCATTCAGACTATGAGCATTTGGAAATACACTGGAAATATATTTGACCCAAACGTAATTTAGTTTTGAGACAAGAACACTTGAGGTGGGAACCTGTAAACCAGTCTAAGTATGTTAAGGGGTATTAGAAAGAGACCTGTGATCAATTGTTCTTCACGTCCACGGAAGGTGGGACAAGAAGAATAGTCAGTCTGCAATGAGAGAATTAGGTTATATATTGAGAAGAACTTTGTAACTATAAGGTTAGTTAAACTCTTTAAAAAGGCTTCCAGAGGATGTTGTGGAATCCCCACGCATGGTTAGCTGGACTTGCTGACTTCTCAATGTCCGGCCAGCCCTACATTTCTGTGATTCTAGAAGTAAAAAAAAATTGCATCCACAAGCACAAGCAGGGTTGTTTCATCTGTTAAATGTTGTAAACATGGAACCTTCTATTTCACACCTTTTCAATGAAGCTTGACCCATTACAACCCATTCTTTAAATATATTTGGATGCATATATTTTTACTTTTTGGAATAAAACAATATTGTTGCAAACAGTGGGCCTGATCTGATACTGATGTATACTAAGGCACTTCTAAAGCTCTTTTACACTCTCCGAGTGGCATAAAGGGACCTCTGTGAAAATGAGAACTAGACCAGATCGGTGCAACTCAGAAATATCTGTGGGCACGTAAGAAGCTGGCTTCTGTTCAAGTTATTCCAGAAGTCTGACACTGGAAAACATAATCCCAACTATACATACAAAATGAGGGGGTCTAAATTAACTGTTACCATTCCGGAAAGATTTTGGCATCATCATGCACAGTTCTCTGACAACATCTGCTCAGTGTGCAGCAACTGTCAAAAAAGCTAACAGGCTGCTAGGAACCATTAGGAAAGGGATAGGATAAGACAGAATAGATTGACACTATACATGCACAATATACCCATCCCTTGAATAGTGTGTGCAGTTCTGGTTTCTCCAGCTCAAAAATGACATATTAGAATTGAAAAAAAATCATATAAAAACCCCCAAGTTTTTTAGAACAGACAACCTTAAAACCAACACACTAAAAGGGACAAAATGAGTGCAGAAGTCATTCAGATTGGTCAGACTTCTTGCACGAGGCATTTTAAGCACCATGAATGCAACAAAGGGTTGGGTGGCCACTGTATATGCTACACTGGCCAGCCAGCCAGTCTTCTGCAAACAAATGCATTCACGGTGCTTAAAATGCCTCATACAAGAAGGCTGACCAATCTGAACGACTTCTCTACTCGTTTTGGCCCTTTGAGTGTGTTGGTTTTAAGGTCGTCTGTTCTAAAAAAACTTGGTTTTTTATATTTTTCAATCAAGACTAAAAGTAGATTGGATCAAAACCTATGAACAGCAGCTTTTCAGCCCTAGGTTGGATTCAATGGAACAGCTTTTATATGAGATTTTTAAAAAACTTAGGAAACAGACAACTAAGGGGTGATATGTTAGAGGTTTTAAAAAAATCATGAATGGTGCAGAGAAAGTGTTATTTACCCCTTTCACATGACACGAAAACTAAGGGTTATCCAATAAAATAAATGGACAGCAAATTTAAAAACTAACTAAAATACTTCTTCACGCAATGCAGTCAACTTGTTATGAAGGCCAAACAATCTCATACTGAGGCCAAGATGACAGACCATCTTGAGAAAAAATCATGTATCTTATCTTGAAGAGTTAAGAACAGAAACATTGGCTAGTTCAGCTGCATTCAATATCACCTTCTCACAGTTCTTAATGGAGCACCAGAACTGGAAAGCACCAGTGATTGAAATATCCCAGACATTATGTTTTGAAAAAAGCATGTTACCGAAGTTAATACTCTTCTTTACACTGTGCAATTAAGTTTTCTATGAGAATGTGGGGAAAAACTTGTCCCAGCTGGTTCAAATCATATCATCACAGAAATTAGCAGTTTACTGATTAGATTTAACGAATCAAAAGTGTGGCCCTTTCAACTGTCCTTTGTATCCTCAGGTAAGGTATTTAAACCATTCTCACGCACCTCACAGCAAGAATTCTAAAGAAGATTTAGGGGACAGGGTGGTTTAGAAAAGCGTGGACTCCCCAACTCTCTCTATATTGTGGAAGGATCATATATGCAATATGCTGTTAATCAACATTTAGGTACATCCCAGTGCTGGGCAAGAAAGTGATGCTTGCAAAATAAACTAAATTTTAAACTGTAATTAAATACCACAAAATTATTTTTCTTTTTAAAGTGATTGTAAATCTGAATTATTTACATGCACTTTAGAATTAAAAGGACAGCAAAGCCTTTGTAAAATAAATTTTATAAATTCTAAGTTATTCAACAAAGAATCTTTGTAAAATACTGCTTAAGTATGGTACACAGATACAAATAAATTATTCATTAAATACAACTCACATCTGGGTTTTATTATACTCTGTAAAATATACAGGAATCTTGATGTACTGAAAGAGTGCAGGTAAATACAGTATTCAAGCAGTCACTATTTCTATGTACATGCTCATTAATTCTTCAAAAAACCCACAAAATAATCAAATAGATCAAAATACTGTCCTGTGTTTCCACACTTTATGTTCAGAAAACCAGCTGACAATTTACAATGGCATTAAGGTTTCCAGTTTCACAATACAAAAAGGAGAAAAGGTAATTGGGATCAGTTTGTAGCAATTTATTTGTATTTTACCTGAACACGCAAGAATCCCTTGCATGTACATAAGCAATTTCACTTGAAAAGTAACAATTATAATTAAAGCAGAACCCAATTAACTAAATGCTCATTTAACTGACAAACTTCAAAGTCTTCCATTTTTTCAGGTTTTTTTTTTTTAAACAGTAGTCTGTTATAAATAAAAAGACGTAGGGCAAACTTCTATTATACTACAAGGGCCTGCATCTTTTTTTTTTTTTTTTTAAATGAAGCAAACCACAGATATTTCTAACATTATTTTTTAACAACAGGGAAACTTCTTTAAATTCACCTTCCACTCAGAACTCCAGAATTTTTAAAACAAACAAAACCAAACAAACAAACAAAAAACAAACCAATATGGAGGCACAGACTTCATCTAACTTACAAAGTGTATGATGTCAATAAGTGGGCGATCTGTTGAAAAAAAAATCAATTCCCTAAGAACTTTCAGCCATAATAGTGTCAGGAGATTATATTTCATTTTTATGCAGTTCTACTCTCTCAGTAAATTACCCTTCATGTATCTTAAATAAAAATATCTCAATTTAAAACCCAGATGTTAAAAATCTAAAACTGTGCAACAATTACGCTTCCCTCCCATCCCTCCCCTTGTTTATTACACTGTACATATTTCACCCTGACTGCACCTTGTTAGCTGCTTTTTTTGTTTGTTTTTTAGCTTTATAGAAGTATGACAAGTTCATTTTCGTATAATCTAAAAGAAAAAACGAAACTGAAAGATACATCTGCTTTCTTTCATGGTACATTTAATAATGTCGGAAGGCTTTTAGAGGATTAAAAAAATCAACATTTAAAACCAAATCTAAGCTTCATTCCCAGAAATAATTAAGGTTTGGTTAAGACAACATCTCATTTAACCTATTCCAGTTTCCACAAAAAGGTATTTCATTAAAAAACTTTAAGTTATTTGGTCCTTTGGCGATTTGCTGCACAAACAATGCCTACTGTACCAAACTCATTTATTGCCTTCAAAATGGTTTTAGTTTTATTGATTAGCATTAGCTCTAGTGTCCTTGGCGTCGTACAATAGTGTTGTTCATTTACACAGACTAGGGTGCACAGTTGGCAGAAGTTACTCCCGGCACCACAAACAAAATGGTAATGTACAATTAAATAAAACAGTTTTGACATTCATTTTTTTTTTTTTTTTGCTGCTGTTTGCAAATATTTATGCCTCTTTTGCAAAACCTGCTCTTTAAAATTCTCCTAGAGTGACACACAGATCTTTTGTATGCATCCACAATTAAAACCCCCTCAAAATCTTCTCAGAGGTCTGTCCTTTTTTGTAATCAAACATGGAGTGCTTTTCTCCAAAAGCACAATTCTGACCTTCAGATGACAGGGTTAACTCTTCAGATCTCCAGATGAAGCTTCTTAATACGTCTCAGAATCCGAGTCATTAAGTTCATCCTCTTCTGCATATGGGTAGCCATCTTCCCTGCCAATGTTGTTGAAACTACAGTAAGAGCTATGTTCACTCCTCATGATTGGCAAGGAGTCAAAGGTGACAGTTTTTGAGGTGTTGGTGTAATGATTAATGGCATTGAACGTAAGGGAAGGTAAAGTGCTGCTTGATGAAACAGGCATCATCGTAGCCAAAATGAGGGCTAGACAATCAGCCACGTCCTTATTGGGAGCACAGGCCAAAGCTGGTGTGTAACCTAGGAATTAAAATAAAATCAAAACCATTGTTTAAAAACAGAAAATGTACAAATCCTTCTAGATCATGTCATCATACAGCCGTAAAAGCATTTTAATTGCTTAGTTCTGTTTAAAAAGGAACAAAATTAAACAAGATTTTAAATTACAATGCAATTTATTTTTGTAAAGTTTTGCTGTTACAAAAACATCATAGTGTTTGCTAGCTGATTACAGCGTACATCTCAACTAAACAGGCGACAATGTATCATACTGTCAGCATGGCTGAAGATCAGTAAGAAAGATAAAACCCTGGAAAAAATCAGAACATTTGGGAGGGTAGGATTTGATTGTTTTGTTAAGTAAAGTTAGGAATTTTTGGGTCAGGGAGAAAAAGTGGGATCTTAAACTGCTAAGAAGTTAACTGACTGAAACCAGACAATTCCTCTTCCAGTTAACTAATTACAACCAATCATTATTTTTGAAGGAAATCCACAGGCATTTGAAACAGCCATTATAAAAGTCAACTAAAAACCTGTGAAGCTTCAAGATGAGCAATATCTGCACAGTCACTCAGCTCAGAATAAGCAGTCTGTCTTACTGAAATATTTGTCCCAAGTCAAGTTGGGCAAAACTTTAAGGTGACCAGTGAAAGTGAGATGTTAAACAGTTTTTGTATTAGTCCATTTTAAACAACCTAAACAGCAATATAAAATGAGTATGAAGGAGATAGACTAAGGAATCCACAGATGGTGAAGGTTTGTCAGCTGCATTAGCAGGTTAGGACTCGCATTCCCCTTGCTTTAACACAGTACTATTTCAAATGACACTGGTACAGCACACTATGGAGCTGAGCATGCCTCAGCAGGGTCTGCGTGGACTAATTAATGCGCAGCGGGTTAGTGCACTTTAGAAATCAAATCTCGTTGTGTGCATTACCCCACCATGTGGATTATGATGGCATGCAGGGCTCCAACTTTGGCCTCCAGATCAGCAGTGTTACAATGAACTGAACGACACCTGGCTAGAGCATCCTCATAGTCCTTTGTTTTTGTTTTTTAGTTTTCAGAAATGTATTGGTGTTTATTACAAAAATTTTAAAAATGGAAATAGGTGCAAAATATTAACTTCAGTTTTCTGGATAAATATCAGGGTTAACGGGAATGGGAGGGCAGAAAAAAGCAACTAAGAGAAAAGTGGTTTAATACTGTGGTTTATTTCACAAACTGTACCTTAAAAGTATACACATATATCCACGTGTAGGCATGTGCATCTTCCATTACATTGCCTTACTATAACAGACAGCCTCACATCTCCCCTTAGACAGCTGCACATTTCTCCTTTATTAACGAACTCATCTACCTAATGTACTGGATTTAACATAATCAATACTTTCATGTACCTGAGTGGTCCAAAATTCTAGTGAACATCAGTAAAACTTAAACACTTCTTAAATAACCTGGCAATATTTTGGTAAAAATTATTAAACTGAACAAGGGCCTTCACTATCCATTAAAAGCCATTGTATATAAAGTAAAGTTTTAAAGGAAAGCCTTGTGTTTGATTTATATCAATCCAATTAACAAGGTGTAGTCAAGGAGGTAATTTTTATTTTATCAGCATATATTCTACGAGTTAAGGAACTCTTTTTATTGTAAAGGTAGATCTAGTTACTCAAACTTTTTAAGGAGACCTCAACAATGGTTATCGTCTATTCAACTGATCTTGTACAGTGGGTACCTGCACAGACAACTTTTTAACAACTTGTCACAAAGTAACGTTTACATGTGACAATATTAAGGCAGAGCAGCAAAATGCAATTGGGGGGAGGGAGCTTGTATTGAAATTATTTATTTGCTGAGTACAGACATTGTGCTCAACATTGTACAGAACACATTAAGACAGTTCCTGCCCCAAGGAGCATACAGTCTTAGAAAAAAGACATGATTAAAGTTCAAAACTACCAGCTGACCGTGCGATAGGATGTACAACAGTACTGCAGATTTTGTTGTTAGTGTTATAGCATCATGGCACCTACAGCCTGAAGTTAACAATTATAGTTTTTACAGAAGATAGGAGTCCTCAAAGGAAATGACTTTTAGAGAGTGCTGCACCAGGATGAAGCAGGCATTTCAGGCAGAGAGAACAGAACAGGAAAAAGGCTCAGTGTTGATATTCAATACAGAGAACTTAAGATTACCTTCACAAGTTATCTACAACTGTTATAAATCTTAAGTGACAAGTACATTTATTTAAACTGACCATGTGTCATCATTTTTACTACTTGTGCAGTATGGTGAAATTAATACAATGAACAAGGAAGAAGTACAGAGACACTGATGACTTTTTATTGTTGACATTTTTAAGATACGCTACTTGTTGGACAATATTCACCTGGAACAGGACATCTCAGATAGGCATTAAAACTATAGGCCAGTCTAAAGATTAAACAAGTTACTTAGATTTAATAATTGGCAAACTGAGGCACAGTGAAGTGACTTGCCCCAAGTAATCTAGCAAGCTCCAGTGGCAGGCAGAAGAATAGAATTCAGGTATAAAGTCCCAGCCCAGTGCTCTATCCATTTGGTAACACTGCCTCCTCTTAGAGATTTAAAAAGCTCTAGTACTACAGGTGAAAACAGAGCCAACTATGATAAGCTCAATGAATGCTCCTAAAAATGAACCAAACAAGATCCCCCCATCCTGAAGGGAAAAGATAAGAGATGCGTTATTCAAATTCTATTAATCACTTAAAAGGATTATTGAGAAAAAGGATTGAGAGAGAACTACAATGCCTGAAGTATATCCAAAGAAGTAACCTTAACAAATTTAAACACAGACCACGGGAAGAGCTGTGACATAACCCAGGTGCTACAGCTGTGACCTGACAATGAATCCCTGAAGAAAACTCATGTAGATGCTAAACACGTCTGAAGTCCGAGACCGGCTATCGCTGGTATAATATTTGATCAAAGACACCTTTCCTATGAGATGTTAAAGGCAGTCTAGATAAAGCAGAGTAAATTATGCAGTTTGCAAACAGTTTTCCTAGTTTTTCTTAGACCAAAAATGAAGATTATTTACTGCAATCAGAGGTTCTCATAGACATGGACATAAAATGTGGGGGTGTGCATACACACTATGTGCCAGAACTGTCAGCCGTGGAGTGCGCCCAAGGTGTTATGAGGCTGCATGGATCGACGCCCCTCCAAGTTCCTCTTCCTGACAGGTAAAGAGTCATAGCAGAGGGGAAGAAGGATGGGATTGGAATCCAGACAGATCACACATTTCAAAGAACTCCAGTTACAGTAAGTAACCTTCATTTCTTCTTCGTGTGTTGGTCCCTACCTGGATTCCAAACATGCGTAGTGTAGTGAGCAGTACTCAGCAGGGATATGTAAAAAGTGTGCTTTGACCCAACCATCGCAGAGTGGCACAAGTGCCCTTAAGTGAGTGCAGACGCTTGTCAGTTTTGTCACTAAAGTGCTTTTGGTTATCAAAAGGGAGGTTCAAGCATGGTCTGGAACTCCCTTGGGACCCCCAACTTCGTTACCATGCCCAGCGGCTGAGGAGCCGGATGCTGTGTCCGCCGTGTCCACCAGGGCCTGGATGTTGACTTTGGCCGCCTTCAACTAGAGATTGAAACTCGTCCTGTTTAACTTCCAGGAGAGAGGCCTGCAGTTTGGTATATGTTTTGAAGTTGTATTTCACTATATAGTTTGCTCACTGGCTATGTTAAATTGCAAGTCTGCCAAAATATAGATTTTATGATAATCATGTCAAGCTTCTTAGCCTCTCAATCCAGAGGGGTCGTCAAAGTGGTGTCATCTAACATGCTCTGTTGGTGCCTGGACAACTAAAGAATTGGGTGGTGAGTGCATGAACAGAAAGTCTGTCTCTTTTGCAAGGACAAAGTATCTGCATTCTGCTCTCTTAGGTGCAGGTGCATGTGAGGCAGGGGCATGCCAGACTGCCCGAGCTGGTTAAAGAAATGCACTACATATGGAAGAGTGATGTCCGAGGGTCCCGCCAACTGCAGAATGTCCAGGAACTTGTCTTGGGGGTCCTTTGTGTCCTCCACCAGTAGTTTGATTTTTTTTGCCATGATTCAGGGCCAGTCTTGGTATTGACCATGGTCATCCAAGGGAGTAAGGGAAGGTGGACTGAATACCTCATCCAGGAGGGATGACATGCCAGTGGGGGATTGGTGGCTCCATCAGTTCTGACGGTGTCAATGGTGTGGCATTGCAAGGTTCCTCAGAAACCAACAGAGGAGCTGTATAGACTGGCCTACGGCAGCGGTCAGGTAAGGACAGTGCACTGTGGCCATGGGATGGGTTCCAGTGGTGCCAGTAGGTCCAGGCATATTGATCTGTTGGACCTTTGGGGGCACTGGAACCATGCATCGATGGGAGATCTATATGCTGGTGTGGATGGCAGGCAGAGACAGCTTTTGGTTATTGGGGGCCCTAAGCGAAGGCCTACTGCAGGGACCCCTATAGGCCCGCTGGGGCCCTCTCTGTGGTCCCAGGTCTCCACTGTCAGCCCCCACACCCCTGGCCTCCCCTCCCCCTGCCACCATCCTCCCTTTGTGCAGTACTGACCTCCCTTCTTCAGCTCTGGGTCACCCCTCCCCCTGCCACCAGCCCCGGCCCCAGGGCCAGCTCCTCCTCCTGCTGCTGACCAAGGCAGATGCAGTTTTTGAGGTAGGTGAAACAGGCGACGGGGTCCCTTACTGCTCAGGACTCTAGGAGTGCACCTGCTTTGCCTACCCCAAAAGCCACCTCTGAGGGAAGGTATTGCTGCTCCGAACTGACAGGCAGCCAGGTATGTGCAGCATTGGACATGAGATTCCCGATGGTCCCAATGCAGTGAATGGACCCAGAGGTGGAGGAGATGATGTTTAGCCCCAGAGTAGACAACAGTAGGTTGGAGAGATGGATTTACTACAGTGATGGAGGAGTCCGCAGTTGTAGCATTTTAGAGTGTAGAAATAAATACCCTTTGATACTACAGTGATGAGTGCTAAACCTTAAGACAGGCAGACAGATATAAAACAATCACCAGGTGAAGAATAGAACTCATGCCTGCAAATGTTTTTGTTGTGCCCATGACACACCTTTCGTATCAAGATAGAAAAAGTTGCAGTAGTAGCGGATGCTTTCTGTTTTCTCCATTCCACCAATCCTATTGTCACTTCCACAATCCTGAATTGGATTTACCAGGCCCTTGAAAAAGGCCAAGACACACTTGAATCTTATCCTGTCAACTCAAAGCATTATCATCTTTCTGTCTCACATTCTAAGCTGACATGGCCATGCCAAAGTCAGACTGTATTCATAATGGACATCCCCAGGGCTTCTGAAAACAAAGATATTAAAACTGTTGCTATAAAGAAAAAACAAATGGTAACTAAATTAGATAAAACCAGCAGGTCCTTTCTAAAATTTAAAGTTAAGAAAAAGTTCACATTACACTTACCTCTAAGTCCATTAGGAATTGTGTGATTTCTACTAAAATATTTCTCTTCCTCCTATTGCAGCGTGAAAGGTCCACACAAATGGAGGGGAATGACTGATTACACAGGGGAAATGGTGAAACTGATCATACAAATAGTTCTGTCAAATTCACAAGCTACACAAACTACCAAAAATATTTTTCATTTTAGAGATCTACTGATGTGGCAAACACCACCTCTCATAAAAAAGGTTTCAGATAAAACTGAGTGTTTCTTAAGCAGTGAAATATCAGAAACATAATGGGAAGTTACAAGGAAAAGAAAGAGAAAAAGCGTAGAAAGTGATTGGAACTATGAATTTCAGACATTTGTTTTTTTAAAAAAAAAGGCTTCCACCACTCAAAATTACTTTCCTTGCTAGGAAATCAAACAGTAGTGAAGGATTATAGAGCTTTTCAGATACGAGAAAAGAATGACAGTGGATGGAGTTAAATTCCATTATGCCCCATGTACACGGTGCAAGATTTCACCTTTGTGATGAGATAGCTGTTTTCTTGCTTCTGTGTGCTGCTAAGCTCTTGTAAGCCAGAATCTTGAGACCCCAAAAATGGGTCTATGGTACATACATACTTTTAGAAATCTAGACGCAAAATGTTTTAGTGAACTGCATGCCTATTAAGCTCAAGTCTAGTACCTGAAAGTAGAAGTATACTCTGATACTGAGCTATTATTATTGTTTCCAATATTGCTAAAACAATTGTATTTACACCTAAGAGAATCAGACTGCAACATCAAATCAATTTTTTTCTGTCTGACAATGTGCATTAGTGTTCCAAAATCAATCAGGTTCTTCCATTTCTCCTGCTTTGCTAACCTGAATCAGCATCAATATGTCCCATTCTTCTAAGGAGGGAGTCCACCGTACAACCAATATTGAATTTAAGGAAGTTTATCACTTTCCAAACCAAGAACATGAACTATTAGTTCCTTACTGGAAAACAAGATAAATTTTATTCTTACCATTTTCATCTACAGCAAGTACACTTGCTCCCTTTCCTAAAAGTTCTTGAACTACAACTGTCAATCCATTTCGAGCAGCAACATGCAGAGGTCTGTGAAGACAAACAAACTTGGTAAAATAACCCTCAAAAAGGATACAAAAGAATATTTAGGAACCAGGTGCCCATCTGACAACCACATTATGTATATACTTTATTTTGTTCCTTCTTAAGGAATGTACAAATTAAAGGAAAATTACAATTTAAAATTTTCCTTTATTTAAAAATAGAAAAGGAAAATCTAAAGCCGAATACTCAATTATTCCTCTTAACAGCAAAGAACATTAATGCAATAAAATCTTTAATGCAAAAACCCCATTAATGCAATAACAGCAGCTTATAACTATTGAAGGGGAGGTCCCTCCATGATGTTTTGTATTTCTCTCAGAAACCCTGAAGGATGGAGCCCAGATGCTCTACACATCACCTTCACCATGGAAGACAACAGAGTCCTGTGGCACTTTTCAAGACTAACAGATTTATTTATCGCATGAGCTTTC
>ML685787.1:14261724-14304636 GCA_007922175.1 Pelusios castaneus
TCTTTCTACAATAAACTAACACGGCTACCCCTTTGGAATTTGACTCCACCATGGAGATAGACCTGGAAGCTGCATCTGCAGCAAGTAAGGAATCTTGAAAAGCAGTTCTAGCCACCAACTTCTCCCTGGAGATAGTGGACTGTTCTTGTGGCTGATGTTCAATAAAAGCCATGAATCTGTTATAATTTATAAAATTGTATTTGGCCATGACTGCCTGATAATTTGTGATCTGAATTTCAGATTGCTGACAAGTCTAGATAATAACTGGTCCTGCCATAAGTGCAGGGGACTGGACCAGATGACCTCGTGAGGTCCTTTCTAGTCCTGCAATTCTATGAGTCACAATTCTACCTTTTCTGGCTTAGTCACATGGGGTAGACTTAGAGAAGCATTGCCTATCCTGCTCATTTACTGCATCCACCACCAAGGAGTTGGGGGGAGAACAAAAAGTAGGGGGAACATACTTTTTATCCATCCATTTACACTTAGGCAGAATGATGGCAGGTATATACCATACTGTCTTAGCCAGATCTAGAAGTGCCTCACTGATGGCTAACGCCAGCATGGAAGGTGTTGTTGACAGCAAGATATCCAACAGTTTGTGCTGTGAATCCTTGTCTTCTTCAAGAGGAATCTGAAGAAAGTCAGCTACCCACTTCAAAAATCATCAGCTATGGCTGGTGGCAGAGGAATAACTGCCTCATTTGATGACAAGGATGAAATAGATTTTTGAGCGTTGGCCTCCTTATGAACTAGTGTCTTTCTCCTCAAATGTCTCCTTCTGTGTGGGGGTTAGGGGTGCGGGGGAAGGGAGCTGGTTGGAAAGGAGAGGGCCCCCTATGAGACAGTTCCAGTAGTTTGGCAAACTGTTGTTGTTAGGCAGCCCAGAGATCCCAATATAGCCACTGGGAGGGAGGCATATGGGAGTGAGGGTGGCATGCAGGGTTCCACCACCTTTGATAATGAGCCTGATCTTCCCCAAGGCTTTCAGAAAATGTCATCTTGAAGGGATATATTGGAAAACCTTGAACAGGAATCCAGTATTGACTCATCTCATTCAGTGGAAGAGCACCTGTAGGAAACAGTGGAGAGTCCTCTAGTACTGGAAGATGGTAGCCCAGAGACCAGGGGTCTCAGTACCCAGAGATGCTCAGCAGGGCGACTCATCTGTTATCTGAACTCATGTGGTAAAGGAGCAGGGGACTGGTGTTGAGGCCACAGCTGCTGAAGGTAGTGGTACCACTGACGGTGGGTGTACTAAAACAGATGCCAATGATATCTGGTGCTGTTACTTGCTTAGTGCTGACGATTCTGCATGCAGGGGTACCAACAGCTGGTCTAAACCAAACATTGTTAGTACCGAGTGTCTGCTTCCCCTTCCTGCTGGCAGAAGGTACTAAGGGCGAATTGGAGTCATGTCTCTCCTTCATGCTATGTGAACTTTCAGATTCATCAGTAGCGGATGAGGAACCCTTTGATTTAACACTACTCAGTCAAGAAGTTAAGGCTTTGGAGATCATAAGTTTTTGTAAGTGCCACAGGACTTCTTTTTTGTTTTGCTGAAATAGACTAACATGGCTACCCATCTGGAACTTCTCACAGGATTGTCATTTCTGGGGAAATTCTTGAGCCATGATGGCATAAGATTTTTCTAACATCCCTTTCTCTTATTCAGATGGAAACCTGAACATGTAGAAGCGTTTATATATTTATATCTGGTATAGTTCGAGTTAAAAGTCAGTTCAAATACCAGCACCTAACTGTTATCCACTTTGCAACAAAACTGAAAAAAGTAATCCTTAAAAATTCTTTGAAGAAAAATAAAATTATTAGCTTTACTAACACAGAAATGTAATGAAAATCACACTGTAAAATACTGTTCAGTGGCCATATACATACGTTTGCAAGGCTGCATTGGTGGCATTGATGAGGTTTCTATCTGTAATCTTCTCCAGTATTAACAAGGCACTAGTTTCATGACCCTAAATATACAACAAACATGTTGTCAGATAACATACTCACTGAAGAAATTGTTTGATATGTCTTTTCAAAGTAGTTTACAGAGTTTTGACAAAAGCTGTATTTTAAAACAATCTTCATTAACGAACACCCAAAAAAGGTCTCAAATAGAAACATGTACACACCTTGCTGCAAGCCAAATGGAGTGCTGTGTTTTTACTGCTATCTTGCAAGGTCAGATCAGCCTTGGCACTGCTAACCAGCACCTCTGAAGGAAATAAAAGTTTGTATTAACTAAAAAGTAAAGAGTGCGTTCCTAAAGGTATCATCAATTTTCTACTCTATAACATGAAGATTAAAACCTTTATACTTTTATCAAGCATATGAATGCAAAATACATAGTAATTTTAAAGCAAATACACACACAGAGAGAAAGAGAGAGACTATTATTGTACATTATTAAAAGTTAAAGGAGATGATACTTAAGTTTCTCTTTACCAACAGTGTTAGTTTGCCCATTTTCTGCAGCCATCATTAGAGGTGTTTTTCCAGAAGAATCTACAGCGTTTACTTGAGCATTATGACTAAGTAGAAGCTGCAAACACTCCACATGATCTGTAAAAGCTGCTGCATGAAGAGGAGTTCTAAAAAAATAAGAGGAAATAGCCTTACAACCAGGAAACATACATAATGTTTTATTCACAGGTGGAAACTTTGGCTGTGATCCTGCAATTGTATTGGCCTGGGCAGTCACTAACATAAAAATACATGGAGCCCATTATTGGTAGAGTCGTCATCGTTGCTATTTGAAGCCCATTTTCAGTTTTTAAAAGCTATGCATTTACAATAATTTGCCTCTAATTTAAAATGAATATTTAGCATTGGGAGGATGATTTAGAAAAATAAAATGGTCAAAATTCTGAAATAGAGTTAACGGTCAAAGATTTATATTATACAGATTCCTATGGAATTACAAAAATGCCCAAACTCTCCTACACAAAAAAGAACTAATTCATCTCTATTAACACAATGTGTTTTTAAAAAATCCCCAACAACAGTTTCCGAATATAACAGAAAAATACCTTTAATTAAAAGAAGGAAACGAACATGTCTAATAAGTGTAAAAAACATTTAGGTTATGAGACAAATTAACAAAAAGCAAGGAAATTACTGTTTGGAATGCACTGTTTCCCAATTGCAATTGTTATATTCCTACCTTCCTTTTGCATCTGTTGAATTTACAATGCCAGCACCCAGTGTATCAATTAACATTTCAGCTGCACCTTCATTGTCATTTATCCTATTAAAATATTAAACAGGCTGTTACTTAGAGAATGATAGAGCTTTTGTAAAATATTGTAATGAAATCTGTTAGAATAATCTTGGACTTCCTTACACAGCACAATGCAATGGGCTGAAAGAATTTCCTTCCATTTTCTGGAAAACTTCCTGTTCCAAAAGAAGCTCTACACAGCTGTCATGACCTAAATGTGTTTTAAAATCAGATATTAAAAGCAAAATCAAAAAAGAAAAAAAATGCAATCAGAAGAGAGATGGAAACAAACATTGCCAAGCTAAATTAAATAATGACATTTCATTTGAGTGTCTTAAATACACACATGAATTACTTTAGATTTGGCCATACATGGGGATTAACAAAAACACGGTGCATTTTCTGCACTCTGGAAACTACAAATACAATCAGGAGACTAGTGTCAGCGCTACAGGACTTTATGAACTTTGATGGCAAGATGCATTGTCTGAAGGAACATGACCATTTTAGCTAGTTTAGCTTTACAGTTCCTTCAGTAGACTAACCATCTAGTCCAGTTGAAAGATCTTCTGCTATCCCCCTTTCTTTAGTGGAAAGGAATGTTGTTGGGGTTCTTTTCCACTAAATTACTGAATAAGGTGATGTCCCAAATTGACTGCATCCATAACATGCGCTGAACAGTAATCATGACCCAGGTTTTATAATAATTTGAATAGTAAATAAATTTTTATATATATATATATATTTTCATTCCCTTGATTCTAATCCTACTATATTATTCACTGTAATTAATTATCCCAGTACACGTTTCCTGCATACACAGTGATATTTATTTCAACATTTACAGTCCACTCTTAGGTTCTATTTTCACAGTTCGAGTCAAACTACTTTTATATAAATACAGGAAGAAAACATCTGCCTTCTGTTTGATTTTGATAATTTTCTTCTTTCCTGAACTGTCTGCTCATATGTTGGAGGGATAAGGGTCTCTCCTGCAACCCTAGTCCATTGTAAGAAACTTAAGATTTCAGTGTTTCATATCCTTCTGAAGAAGACATTGTCTGAGTGGAGTTTTTCCTCGTGTTTAATGCCACTGAAACCGATGTGGATGATAATGCTGCTAAGTCCCTATGTGTCATACTGAAAATTCTCTCATTGATTCCTCTGACAACTACCAATTTAGCTAAGGATAAAAGATATCAAGCATATTTTGGATACAGAGATGAAACAAAGTATTACTTAAATGTTGTAACACAGGGCCTACAATCGCTGACTTGTAAGATATTTACCTTAGCTAAACAAAGTCTCAGGCCTAAAGACTGGTTAGCTCAGCTCATGACAGGCCCTATATCATAAGATGAAATGGTCACAGAAATAGAAATTTTAACTCCTTAAATTTAGGAAATATTCATGACAGTGTTCCAGGGAAAGCTGGTTAGAATATGTGTGGATTTTGCAAATAAAGTGGCAGCAATGTGCTAACCACAAGTTGTTCTGGTGGTTGAGCAATGTACATGTTAATGAATATAAGAAGTTAGCCTCAGAAAACTGGGTTGCCCCAAAGGTAATGGTGTTCAAATAAGTAAACAATGGTAAGTTCAACTAAGGAAAACAAGCAGAACTCAGTGGGTGTCAATGTAGCACATTAGAAAGCCTTTATCCAGGCCTGCGTGCCTGAGGAGATGCCAGGAGGCTGACCATAACCGGTGCTGCTGCTGATAGTGAGAATGATGATAATTAGGACTGATGACTGACACTTTGGGTTTCCCCATAAGGGATGATGTAAATAAACCAAATACGAGATGTATTGTTTTCTCTTTCCTTTGCCAGATTGCTGTGTGCATATTGTGCATAATAAAAGTAATTCTTAGGAAAGAGTACTGTGTGGTCCCGATTATGCCCCTTGGTCCCCTTCTATTAATAACCTTTCTACTGTAATCAATCTTGGGGCTGACCCCTCACAGATTGGGTATTACCCTCAGAATGGGGTGGGTGATTAGTTAAAATAACCCGTAATTATAAATAAGGCTATACCAAACAGCTTAGTTTTTTCCACTTAAGCACAACTGCAATTTTCATCTATTTTCTGTTAAGCAGAGCTTTCCAATCACATCACAAAGAAAAGCAAATTAAAACATTAAATATTTTCAAAGTCTGCCTCAGTTTGTAGAAGTATATCTTGTTCCTTGACCCGTTTCCTCCATCAAAAGTTATTTTAAATCAATGTTTGTCAATTACTCTAGCATGCAAAGAAACTTTTTAAAGATTCTAAATACAGAAGCCAATGCTGGATGCCATATAATTGTGTTTCTAAAGTTTGAGTATTGCATGTTCAAGGGTACTTTCCCAGATATCATTATCACTGGCAAAGACAAGGTCATTATATTTATATATAAGAATATAAATACAGTGATAATGGTATCCTGAAAAATATCTGTAAACATGCAGTACTTAAAGTCTAGAAACACTATGATATGGCGTTTATATTACTTATATGAAAACTAGCCCACATTACTTCTTGGTCAAAACAAAAAATATGCTTACAACTTGTCTCCAAATCACGCTCAGATTCATTACTTAAGTTTAACACAATTTTTTTTAAAAGCCCTTTGAAATCTTACATTTATATACGTTTAAATTTGCTTATTTTCTATCCCATATTAGTACGTAGCCTGCTGTATATATATGTTAAGAAAGCTATTGTGGTGAAATACGCAATCTGTTTGAATGAGATCGAAGCTCACATTCTACACCAGTGGTTTTCAAATACAGAGTTGGGACCCAGTACTGGATCGCAGACCCTCAGGTACTGGGTTGCGGTGCCCTCTGCTGCCGCCACCAAAAGACCAGAATGCGTTGCTCAAAAACGTAATTGTTGGGTCATGGACGTAAATGATGTTTTTCAACTGGGTCCCGAGAAATAAAGTTTGAAAGCCATTGTTCTAACCCAAATGCCCACCCTGGCACAAAGAAGTAGGCTTTCGAGCTTGACCCATCTGTTTCCATTGCTGTTGTCACTTCTCTTTTTCAGGGACTATGTTCCCACAGAAGTAAAAGCATAGATACACAGTAATCAGTCAAAATTCAATTCCAATGCACTCTTTGCAAAATACACCAAAGAAAATGTATTTATTACCTCTTGCTTTAACAGCTTAACAAATACTATCTCAGAGCTAGTAGTCCTACCTAAACTTTTCCTCCCCCATATAGAACTACTCGGGTTTATTTTATTTAATATTTTTAGTGAAGGATTTTCTTAGACAGATTTTAATAAGTTTCCTTTGTCTTGACCTATTTCTGCAATTTTGACAACTTTAAAAAAAGTTCTAATCTATTCTTTACCAAGATACAGATAACGAAGCTGCATGCATCATGAAATGATGTAAAACCAAGAACATGCAGAAACAGAAGGTAATTTTCCTTCTCTCTAAAACTCCTGTTGATTCATTTGACTTTTTAAAATTAACCGAACATATACACATGCAAACAAACCATGCATATGTAAAAACAATGTGTACTTTAATTTTCTTTTTTTACAAGAAGTAGCTCTACCTAGATTTGTAACAGCATACATGTTCTTATCTCTCAGTAGTTTGGCATAAAGTGACAACTAAATGATTAGGGAGTGAAATCATCCAATTTTTCTATCTCAGTGAGATATTGATCAAATTCTGAGTGGATCACTCAGCATTCATTCTTGCAAAACAGTTTTGGAAAGCTGATCATTTTATTTTATTCTTATTCTATTCAATAAAATTAGTTTTAGAGATACAGTCTGTAACTTTGCCTATAAGAATTGGTGGTATTTCCATTCTCAATACTAATTAGGAAAACAAGCTTTAAGCTCTTACTTCTCTGAATGACATTTTGGAGTAAGGCAGAAAATGAAGTAAATGAGAACTTTAATTACCTGTGAAGATTAGGCTGTGGCTGTGTCATTAAGCAAAGGCTCTGAGTATACATCTCACTCTTCAAAAACAAAAGTATTAAAGGAACTGAAGCAGCAAGCAAAGGGAAAGGGAAATCCTCTGACCTTTCCTGAAGCCTTTGTTCCTTGAATACTTGTACATGTGGTTTGATCTGATGCAGAAGTATCTTATGATATCAGAGAAATACCTCAAGATGAGTTAATGTGAAATTATTTTATTCTGAATAAACTATTTCCTAATTAAAATAATTTCTTACTGGAATATGTGTCATTTCTGCTTTAACAGTGCTATCCTATCCAACTTTTTTTCTTTTAATTTTTAACATTTTTACTTTTTTTTTTAAAGTACACATTAAAAACAAGCACAGAAATGCATCACATGATATTAGATTTTGGAGTTAATATACAAATACATTCAACTTATTTAACTAATGGCTTGGTCCTGCCCCCACTAAATGTTTGCAGAAGGGTTCTGTTTCATTATATGTAGAAACAAAGATGCAAATGCATGTTAATATTCAGTGATTCACAAGAGTTGAGAGCCTTTCTTCCAAGGAAGATTTGCCAGAGAGCGCATAAATAAAGTGATGTAAATATTGAGACACATACTTGGGTCAATTTTTTTTTTTAATATACATGCAAGTCATACGTTTGTGTGCAGAGTTACCTATTTTCCATAACTGAAAACTTGGCACTTCTTATGCTTTTGTGAATGATATACACCTTTTCTCCCGAGATAATAAGGGCAACAGGTTACATGATTAAGCATGCCCTGTGTGCTGCTTGATATCCAGAAGGATTCTAAACCTTATATATCTAGCCCATAAGTTGATTCTAATTTTTTCTTTTTTTAAAACATTTCCATGCGACAAATATATACAAATAGCAACCAAAGGGCACTATCCCCATGAAGTGTGGTTTTTATTTTTAAATGTCTAATCACTAACAGTTTTACATATTACTTCCAAAACAAAATCAAAACTCAGTGTGGATCTCGGAAAGAGCACAATGACAAGGAACTTCAGCAAGTTTTTTTTTTTTTTTCTTACTTGCATCTCTGTCCTGTTTCCTTTCACTTTTAAAATCAGAGTACCAAGTAGAAAGATGTACGCTAAACAAATGTTTGCATTCATGGTTGAGTAGTAAACTGTTTATAAACACTCAGATAAGTCATATATTGAGTTGAACCTCCTTTGTATCAGACAAAATGAAAAATATAGCAACTATTACAAAATCAAATCCCGGGTAAACTAACTGACAATTCAGAATCCTCAGCTGACAGAGTATGATAATCACAGAAAATGATAGGCAGAAACAGAGATAAAGAAGGATATCTACTTATCTAGGAGTAGAATTCAAATATAGAAGTTGTTCTGAAAATTTAGTAGCCTAATCATTCTGAGTCAGGTTAATTCTGCTTCTCTGTTTGTTTATATGAACACTTAGTTTGCAATAAGTTAGGCTGTAAATCTATCCCACACTGGCCTGCCGCTATGCATTATAGATCTCCTAGTGCATTTTAATATATTCCCATTGCAAAGTGGGGTGATTTAAAGCATACTATGGAACTTTTAATACATGGAAGAAGTGTCCACATGGGTACTCAGTGTGAAGGAGGCTACAGCGGGATAAATTTACACCCAGCTTGCTGCAAATTAAGTCTTTGCATAGACAAGGCCTCTAATGAAAGCCGAAGCAGCAACCAATTTCACTTTCAGCATAAATCTGTACACGATGGCCAATGCACACACAAGTTGGCACAAATTTCCGTCATCTTCCTTTTTTCAGTTCCTTCTGATTGTTTGTTACATCTACTTGTGTCTTGTCTTATTTTAATTAGATTGTGACCTCTTTGGTGCAGGCTCCGTGATTTTGGTATGATTGTATAGTGCCTCATTCACTAGGGCCCAATACTGAGTGTGTACTCTAGGCACTACCTTAATACAAGTCCCTGCTTTAAGTACAAAATGGAACTCAACCTTAACTATGGACTTTTGATCTTATAATAAATAAGAGCCAATGAATTTTAAAAGGAAAATTGTGGTCACTAATAAAGGGACTCTTGAAGTCTCACATTTCTGTACATTTTGCAACACCAATGCAGATTAATTCACAATTTTGTTTCTGAACTTTTCCCCTTGATCTGTTACTCAGTTACTCTTAAATTTTTTTTAAGAGTTCTGTCTTTTTACTTCAGATGTTTAAGACTGCAAGGCAGAGAATGTTTGGAGCAGTAGAAAGAAAAAGTCCATCTCCTTTGCAAGAAAATGCTAACTACAGTTTTGGAATGAATGGAAAAATAAATGCAACAAATTACTCAGAAAACTTATTCATTTTTTAGAATTCATAAGGTAACAATAAAAGACTCCAGTGTCTTTAGTTTGCTTTATGAATAGTGCTCCATCTGTTTCACACTTTTTATTCTTTAATATTTATATTTGATATTGCCCATATTAACACTGGGGTCCTACTGAGCTATGCACTACACCTACATACAGATCCTGCTCTTGATAGCTTCAAATCTAAGATCACCCTACCATTGTACTTACCATTATAACAGGCCCAGTGCAGTGATGTATATCCATGATTGTCTGCTATAGCAGGTACTGCATCCGTTGATGATGCTGACTGCAAGAGAGCTCCTAGAACACCAATATGTCCACATGCAGCCGACAAGTGTATAGGTGTTCGCCCTCTGCAGTCTCGTAACAAGGACTTAGCACCATGTTGAAGCAATGCTTCCACACACTCCTCATGCCCAGTAACTGCCTGGAAAAGAAAGATACAATATGCATGTGTGCACCTCACTCACCAGGTACTAAAGAAAAAAAATGAAGTTTCTGTTACTGCCTTAACATGCAATATTCAGAGCAGGCTACTGTAAAATAAGCCCAGTCATTTTTATTTTAGCAAGCAGGCACTGTGAAGAAAAAAATAGTGATTATTAGCTTAATGATAGGGTTTTTTAGTTTGTTTGTTTTTTGCAACAGCTTAGTGAGCTGCTAATCCCCAAGGCCTATTTAATTGTCTTACCTGGCATGAACTTTAAAGAAATATTTGGCTACTATACATAATAAGTAAAAAAAAAAAAAAAAAGTAGTTATTTTCTTCCTCCCTCCAATACTCTTTTTCCCCCCGCTAAGAAAAATATCTTGAAATTTTCTAGTAATGTGTGTCTGCAAGTTTAAGTGAATCAGAAGGTACAAATAACACTGACTGAATTCAAAAGGGAAAAATCTGACCACTCAAATGCAGTAAAAGAGAAGACCAATGAAGCACAGAACACTAAAGTTAGTGAAATTTAAAAAAGAATAATAAATTCAGTAATGCTGCAAACTGCAGACATTCTCAGTATGCGTTTAAAACTGATTTTGGAAACGGCAAAAAGGAAATAGTCTTTTACCCCTCTATGTAGTGCAGTTCTTCCCCATTTATCTTTGGCATCTACATTTGCTCCCTTGTTAAGTAGTGAATAAACGCAGTCTGTGTGCCCATTGAGAACAGACAGCATCAGAGGAGTCCTGAACAGTGAGACAAAAGAGTAAGAAAAAGTTTCCATGAAGGTTACACTTCAATAGTCTAGTGCTCAGCTAGAATACTTAACACTCCAGCAAAAACTTTGGTTCTCAAAGAAAGTTCTTCTACAGCTGATCTATTAACAAATAGCTCTCTATACAGTAATCATAAAAGCAGCATTGATACTTTATTTAGACATAAGGTACACTTGTTTCCAAGAGTATAACACAAAAAAGCTAATTATGTCAATAGACCCCATTTTCTCAGTATTTAGTGAACAGGGTAATCTTGATTTGTTTCCCGTGGAATGACTTCAGATTCCACTTTCAAAATTTTGTGAAATTTAGACTTGTGGTACTCGGAGACGCAAACCACATTAATCCTAGTTATGATACTGTCCCTCCATTTACAAAAAACACAGACAATATTGACAATTGTTCTTGGCTATAGCGTCCAGAAGCTAAAAGGTAAATTACAGGATGCAATATCTTGTGAAGATCAGAATACGGACTTTTTATACTTACTGTCCATTTCCATCTTGAATATCCACGGCATTCTGTGGTTCTGCATTTCCTATCAGCAATCGCAAGCATTCTGAATGACCATTGGTAGCTGTAAAATGTTATAAAAACAATTAGAATATCATGTTTGTTATTCTTGGGCATGAAAATATAAATAGTATTAAACCCGAAGATGTCTCAGCTTCTACTAGATCCTTTCATACAAGTACTCATTAGCCATAATGGAGTCAGCATTACTAACTATTTCAAATCTTTGATGTTATATCCAATAGTCAAACAAGTTTTTAAACACAATTAAATATTCATAATCCATAGAACTATACATCACAACTGAACAGAATATGATGGTTTTCAAGATCAATGCAATTGTTAAAGGCTGACAAATTAATAACTGTATCTTCTTGTGTACATAAATAAGGATGAGGATATTAACCATAACTACAGGAATAGTTTGCGCCTATGTTAGTTTAACAAGAAATGGTGCTTCACTTTCATTCTTTATAAATGCTCATTAACACAACTATTTATTTAAAGCAAGTGAGCCCTTGTCTAATCTACAACACATAGATTTAAATACTAACATATTGTGTGTGTATTTGTATTAGCTGGGAAGTGAGATCACACTCAGGAGAGGAAAGGGAGAACATATACACAATTAGTGGGAGGGATAAGCTAAGAAAAGGGAAGTTAGGGGAAATGTATTTAAAAGGAGTTTTTGAGAGGTAAAATTTGCTTCCTGGGCTACAGCACTCAGCCTCTGGAAGAAGAAAACCACATGTTTGTGCTGCAACAACCTGTCCAGAAAATCTGAGAATAGTGCTAATGGAAGCTGAAAGGAGGGAGAAAACAAATAGAAGAATGAGACTAGTTTTCAAGGAGGGGAAAAAAAGTGGACACAACTCTTATGGAGATATAATGTATGTAGAGACTGCTCTTTTTAACATGGCATTTTTAATGATATACTTACTATTATGCCAACTTAAAAAAAAATGTAAAGTTCACTTGCAAAAAGCCAAAAAAGGAATAAATAACTAAGTACCTCTTAGGAAAGGCATCTTTGGGGGAAACAACAGGGGGAAATGAGAGAGGTAGGATTAAAAATAATCAACATTTTTTCTAAACACCCAGTAAAGAGTTCAGTCACTTTAATCCTTGTAGCATTGACTACAAATCTTCATATTTCTCACAAAATTCCCAGAACTCTCGAAGGTAAGGATTATTTTTGTAAAAGCAGAACACTGTTTGGTGCCATCCACAAGTTATGACAAGTCACACAGCATAGTTCAACACTACGATGTCCTATAAATAAATGGCTGGCCTGTGTCTAACTTTTTGTATCACAAGTTGGGTCCAGGAGGGGTGATTATCTGGCACAGAGGGAAATGCACAGCACCCATTTAATAGCTGGTATTGGTACTACACTCCTCCAGAGCCCAACGAAGACATCTAACTAAAACTCTCTCTCATACACTAAGCTAAGGCATTCTCACTGATTCATGCTCTTCCCCAGTGCCAAACATAATTTAAGACATAATCTAGCCCATCTCTGTTAATATCACAGAAACAGACTGCTGTGCATTATTCCATAAAAAAAAAATTCAAACTCAAAATCTAGGTATTTGTGTACAGCAAAACATACCTGCAGCATGGATTGGAGTTCTCTTTACAACATAATCTTTCACTAAGATTGATGCTCCCTGATTAATAAGCACATCCACACATTCCACATGTCCCTTAAAAGCTGCAAGATCCAGTGGTGTCCTTCCATTATTATTCCTCACATCAAGGTCCAACAAAGACTGCACCAGTACTTCCAGAGCTTGATGGTGACCATGATAGGCCTACGGGAATATTAAAACAGTGCAATACTGTTTCATTATCTTCAGAATAGACGACCATGAAAACAGTGTGTAACAGAATCATTTAGAAGAGCAGCTGTTTAATGTAAACTGTCATTCTGTAAGATTTGAAAACGTGCTTTCAACTGAATGATATGTACCTATTTTATTTATATATTTATATTAGTAAATGGAAGAAATTAGAGAAAAATGTTTTTTCCCAGTTTGTTTACTTTGTGTATTTGCTAATGCTTTAGGTGCAGTGAATGTCATTCCTTTATGGTGAGGGGTATCACTTTCAAGTATTGCTCGAGGTGGGGGGCTCACATGCTTGCTCTTCATTACCCGCTGCAAAGGGCATTTACTTGTAATAGCAGCAGCAAAGCTGAAACTGAAGAGGCAGATGTACTCATACACCTAAAAAGAAAGGGGAAAACAGGTGGGCAACAGCTATGTTTAGTGTTGTTGCTCTAAGGATTCCCCTAGGATCTTAAAGGCAGAAGGCTTATAGGGAAACCTCTCGCTTTATAAAAAAGGTTTTCTATTTTATTTTGTTTAAAGGAATGACATATACGCAGTAATGTCAAAAGAGTTAAAAACTGCTCTTTTTAAACTGAAGTTGGGAGTGGCCCTTTAATAGGCACAATGTTCATGGGACAATAAAATTACATGGTACAGCAATAAAATCAGACATAAAAAGCATTTATTGAAGTGAAGTGTGTTAATTGAAATGAAGTCACTTGACACACAGATCAATTCTTCATCCTATATTTTTTTTCAGATTTTCCCTTTTATAAACTTTATATAAAGTGTAACTATGTTGTGTTGTGCAAGAATTAAAGGATGGTTAATATATAACCACTGTATTAAGTCTTCTGTACAAGAAACATAGAACATTTCCATATGACAGAATAAGGATCCAATCCTGCAAGAAGCTTGGAGTGGATGAACATCTGTACCCATGTGGAGCTCCTGGAAGGATTGGGGTCTAAGTGATCACATAAAGGAAAAAAAAAGAGTTTATTTTAATATAGAATGCAGGGCCAGTCCGGGGGGTGGGGGAGCGGGCTGTCCCCTCATTGTGATGGTGCCCTATTGGTGCTGGGGGGAGGGTCAGGGGCTCCGCGGCCTCAGCCGGAATTGCTGCTCCAGGGTGGGGGTCAGCACTGCTGGGGGGGGGGGGGGGCGGTGCTTGGCCAAAGCTGCTGCCGGGGGTTGAGGGGGCATGGACTGGCACTGCTTCGGGGAGAAGCCTACTGGGCTCTGGAAGAGCTATGATCCACAGCACTCCTGCGCCATCCCCAGGCTGGCTGGTCTGGAGCAGACCACCCAGCCTGGGGATTGGGCAGGCAGGCTGAAGGTGGGGAGAAGGGGTGCAGTAGCGAGCAAGGGCAGGATTTTTGGAGGGGCGTGGGGCCCCTCTTTAATCTGGGGCTTGGGGCTACAGCCCCTATAGTCCCTGCCTTAATCCAGCCCTGATAGAATGAACTTTGGATTTTATATTTATGAAATACTTTTTCCCCCCTTCAAAGAACATACAAAAAATGGAATGAAAGGCAATTCCTTGAGACAAGTGCAGGAAGGGGTCAGGGAACAGCTTTCACTGCAGAGATCTTCCTCTTGGGAGCTCTTTCCTTCTATACTCAGCTAGACCTGTTCTCATCCCCTTTGCAACAGTTCCTTCTTGGCCTTTACCAGGTTAGCCAACTGAGGGCTAACTAGCTCCTGACACCCCCAGCCTCTCCTTTTGATTAGTTAAACTGTTTGATTAGCCATCACTGGGGAAACGACTACGGCAACAGTGATCAATGCTGATTCAGCTGTCAGGTTTCAGCACTCTTATCACAAGCGAGTGCATCTCTTGTAATTGCAGGCCCAGTCCCCTCTATCTTTTTTTCTTTTACTGAAAATTGTAGCAGTCACCTTACTGAAGTACCATCGTCTCGTTTGGTTCTTTTTATCAAACACACGTGAGGTATCACACCCGTGCACCAAAGATTTTTAGTGTTTGCTTTCCACTTTTTGATTTTTTTAACCTATTAATATTAAAAGTTCAGTGCTTAGACAAAAAATTACTTAGTCAAGCTTGCTTACTTTGCATTTTACTGCACTTTTGTATGGTCAGTTTTAATTGTTTGCCCTGTGTAGTCAGTAACCCATTTATTTGTGGGCATCTTTCATGAACAATAGGGGAGAGAAAATCTTTTTTGAAAATAGGAAAAGGTAGCTGTAAAATGATAAAAACTGGCAGGGGGACTCAGCGGAAAGTACAGTACATGAAACTAGTTAACAGTGTTTCTTTAAGAAGACCTTTTCAATTGTGCTGCAAAAGCATCTTATGTGGCTCACCTAAGAGAGAATATACATTAGTAATTGTAACTGTTGATACAAATAAACTTGACATGAATCAAAACTATCTTGTATCGGTCAAAAAAAATGTTGTGTGGAGAAGTATGTGATTCAGCAGACCATCAATCTACAGTAAATGGAACACTTACTGCTAAGTGCAACGGACTAATTGGTGCTCTGTTGTCGGAGTCGTTCAGCATGTCAGTACCGGATGTTTCCATCAGCTAGCAGAATACAAAGTTAGATTAAATGCAAGAAAACTCTTAAAATACACTCTACATCAATAGTATGGGGCTTGCTATCCCACCCAACTTACAGATTAAATGACATAAAATTCCACGGACCTGGTACAGTACTACTGTTTTAAAAGTATTTCGTAAATGACTATTTCAATCTTTTCAAGGCTTTGAGCTGTAAAGGCAACATCCTCCTTCTATGCTGCCCAATTAGCAGGTGTTTCATTGGGCTTCAGAACAGGAATTTTTTTCCAAATAAGTTATTCTATTTTTTTTTTTAAATAACAAACAGCTTATCTGATAAGGAAGCCCTGGATAGGTGAGGGAACATATGCTAAGTGTGGGAGAAGGAAAAGCATAAAAGAAAAGAGACATGAAAAGCCTGATGGAAGTAATCCTCAGCAAGGGGAAGGAGAAGAGGAAAAAAACCTATACATTTAAATGAAAAGGAAGAGAGAGAAAAAAGTATTATAAAATTACTTTCAATATCCCTATGTGCTTTCCTTTGGTAGCTTGTTCAGATTTGCTTGCTGTATTCATCTAGGGATTCTTTTTCAGGATTGCAGTTAATTAAATACAGCAGAACCTCAATTATTCAAAATGCTTGGACATCATCAAGAACATCTGGATAACTGAACTGACAGGGATCTAGCAGTTTGTTAGAAAGAATGGTCCCAACCACTGAAAATCTACTCTATTTGAAAAGTAATTGCAATTAGGATGGCCATGCAATTTCTCAAGATGGTCATGTAACCAACACAAGCTTTTAAATAGACATTTATTTATTTATGTTTTGCATTTAAATGTTTTTTGAATTGCAAGTACAAGCCTCTGTCTGGTTTCATTTGTATAGCACCTAGCACATCAGGGTCTTGAGCCATGTCTAGAGCTTGCAGGTGCTATGGCAATACAACAACAGCAATATAAAAATGCATGTCCCTTCACTGGAAAGCACACAGTTGGACCCATTAGGATAAACAACAGTACTTAGAAACAGAATAGTCTATTTTGCTATACAATAGTTAATGATAAAATGTATACACTTACAACATCTAGAGGAGTTTCACTTGCAATCTGAAATTAAACATTTTTTTAAAGTTCAATAGGCTTGAAAAAAACTGAAAATACAAGTGTAATTTTCATATAAATACTAACTAAACAAGGAAGAGAGAATAAATGTCAAGTAGTACACTTTTCTGCCAAGTGCTGATCAAAATCTACTGTGAAGTCCTGTTATTAAAATTTTTATGTAACCATTTGTTGCTGTAATCATGTGATCAAAATATTTCAAAATGAGATCCCTTGCTTTCAAATGCTACATCTGTCTTGAATATATTTTTCTCGTTTTTAATCCACAGGACATCATACTACATCAGTTAAACTCAGTGGGCTACTAGTGGTTTTAATACTTTAGCTAACAGAAAAAATATCAGGGTTTTTTTTTTTTTTTTTTTTTTTTAATGTCTGTAAGTATAAGTTATCCTACTACCTAAAACAACAATTCTTTCAATCATTTGATTCTGTCTCTAAGTTATTTACATGTCCCCCATGAATGTATTATGTAAGTGCTTCATTTTCTTTAACGTTTTTATCTCACTCCTGTAAGGTAAAGAAGTACTATTATCCCCCCTTTGCAGTTGGGGACAGACAGAGACACAGACAGTGCCTTTTGCAACATGTGGGGAAGATTGCATAAACTAGGGAATTAAATCTGGGTCTTAAATTTCAGGCTAGCACCCTAAGCAGAACTCCTCAAGTAGCCAGTAACTATTTCACAGTAGGCTGGGGGGGGGGGTTTTCTTACCAGTTCAAGACACAAACGATGACCATAAGCAGCAGAATAATGAACTGCATTGTATCCTTGTTTGTCTCGGATCCCTGGATTTGCATCATTTCTTAGTAAGTATTCCAGGCACCTGTGTGAAGTAACAAATGACAACCTTATGAATGTTAAAATTCAGCTTTTCACTAACTGGTAAATTAGTACTCGTCTTATCAAAGGACAAAGAGCAGTACCAGAAGATTTAGAAGACTTAAAACAGTCGTAACAGTCAGCTCTGAAGTCTTTAAATACAAGACACTTACTTGCCATCTGTGTCTGATGCAGCTGCATAGTGCAATGGTGTACAACCCCTCTCATCAAGGTCATTCACACTAGCTCCAGATCCCACAAGGGCAAACAGGCACTGGTAATTACAATTGGCAGCAGCATAATGGAGTGGAGTTCTTTAGTATACATTAAATATAAGGAAGACACACAACAGTATAAATAACAGCAAAAGCAAATTAACGACAAAAATGCAAAATAAAATGAAATGTAAAAAAATCTCTTTATATCCTATTTTATTATTGGTTGAATTATTTGATTTAATATATTTACATATTACAGGTTCAGTAAAAATTATTTTAAAAGTGCAATAGCAGTCCAGGCTACATATTTGTCAGCCAATGCACGGACAGCTTGTGTGTGCTGGGAGAAGGTGAACGTATATGTGCACAGCAAAATGAAAGAAAAAACTATTAAAACATCTATTTTGTTCAAACCAATTAATTTTAGGCATTCACTGACAAAACAATAGAAAATCTGATCATCTATAGTGCAAAGCCATTAAGGAAGACCAGAGCAAATGTGGATTGTTCATTTAGGGTGAAATTTAACCCTTCCCGTAGAAAACCTAAAATAAATGTCTTTTGTGTGATGTCCTCAAGAGGGCTGAGGACAGAACTGAGATCTAACATGAGTCCTAAGGAGCGTCCATTTCATTTGGCCTTAATGTACCCAAAATTTACACTAATATAGCAAATAAAACAAATGATTTTTTTCATAACATGCATTTGATTTTAAAGAGGCTTGAATTTTGAATTTCACATGAAAATATAATACTGATGAATTACTGAGCCTTGTTTTAAATAAACTTCTAAAATCCACAAGCTCAGAATGTTGTGTCTTACCTCCCAAATTTGTCCTTTTTGTTGAAGTCTGCACCAGTGTTGAGCAGAAGGTTTAGGCACTCCAAGTTCCTATTAAATTAATACAACATTGATTTCCAATTAATTTTTTCAAGCACACATTGGCCTTTCCAAACTAGCAGAACTAGTGCACTGTTATTTATTATGCAACAATATTTCTACTGATAATGAATCAAACTATATTTTACATACTAAACATCACCAAAAACAGACTTCAACATTGTCAAAGAAAACATTAAGGACCATAAACTGTCTTTGTGCCAAATGTAGGAATTTTGACTTTTATATACAGTCGTTTTTGAAATCAACAAAGAACATTACCCTAAAACTGCACAAACAGTTCTCATTTGATGGAAACTACAAAATGAATGAATGCTATGAACTTTTTGCCAAGTTTCTTTCTGGGACTTATACATTTTGTTGGTTTATTTTAAAGACAATTAAGTTCCATGAAAAACAAAGTTTGCAATGCATGTGCTACCTTTGATGCTACATTATTAAGAACACTATTTTAAATAATTACTTACGGCAGTAGTTGTAAGACAGACAGGAAAATTATGAAGATTATGCTATGAAGCCTAAAAGTGAGGATGGAGTGGGATCACATCACAAGTAAGTAATTTTTATTCCAAGGATAACATTTTATACCCGCAAACAAAAAATAAATACATATAAGTATTATTGGTTTTATTGTATTACTTTAAAATAATATGTGCATGCATCAGCCTTCTGATTTCCTAGAAGCTGTGTGCACTTGAGCATGTACCACAATCTATTGCCCAGTTTTTCTAGGCAACGTTGAATTACTACTCTGGACTCTAATTTTATAGTGACTAATATATTGATCCTCTGTACTCGTGCATGTGTTGCTTTTACTCACAAGTGGCCTCTTAAAGTCAATGGGACTAAGATTGTGCTTTAATCACATGCAAGAAGTACCTACAGAATCACGGCCTATATGTTTACACAGGCTCCTTAAAATTCCCACCTAGAGAGAGAAGACACTAGTCAAATACCAGTTCTCCTACAGTTTGAATTCTTTAGATCACAATCCATAAATACTGTTGATCAAAATTTCCGTGCTTCTGGCTAACTGAACTCCAGAATTTGGGCACTATATGCAGAATTTGGCTTGATAAATCTATGTGCAGGAATATGCTAAACATACAGGTTTCCCAGGCTCGTACTGTCTTGTGTGCATGTTCATGCTAGTCTTGCTTCCCTTACATGGTGATGAAAGCATCAACATTTTTTCTTAAGAGAATAATCAAAAATAAGTGAGCACCCTGCCTATGGTGAAAAAATTTCTCTCGTATCCAAATGTTTATAAATATAATAAACATTATATACTATATAGAGACACATACACCTGCACACAGGGTGAGGTAGTGGCTAGCTTATGCAATTGTGGATGGGAAAGGCAATAAGGAGCTCTCTTCCTCTAACTTTGGGCACAGCCTATTTCAGGACTGCCCAGAATCACAGCTCCTATGCCCTACGATGAGCAACTTGGTGGAAACTGGACAAGTGAAGAAAGCATGTGGATCCTGTGGTGGCGGCACCATATCCCTTTACCATGTGCCTCCAAAGTGCTCTTAACATAGGGCTCTGCGAAATGGTAGTCGTACATAACATGGTCTGTACTTTGTATAGGTAGAAAAACATGCAAGTAAAATTAATCCATTCTGAGGCAGTCCTGAACCTGGGATAACACTGATTATGTTTGGCCATTACAATAAAAGAGTGATAACTGAGCAGAAATTGCAGTTATTCCATAGCTGTAGAAAGAAACCATCTTGAAATTATATCCATACTAATAAAAGCTCCTTCAGATAAAAGAAGAGGCAACACGGTCAGTCAGTGATTTAAGAAAGAAAATTAAAAATGGTGGCAGAGCTGCTACCTACCCTCCCGCTGCAGCTGCATGAAGGCAGGTCCTGCCAAAATCATCTGGGGTGTCTATGTCAAAGCCTAAAAAAAATAAATTAGTATTTTGTGAAACAATGTGTGTAATTCAATCTCTTCACCAACCTGCCCTTCAGTAATTAAGCTGTAATGCCATGAAGTTTATGTTAACACAAATATACTCCATCTGAAATACAACCATGTTGTTTGCAATATTTCAAAAATGTGTATATGCTAAAAATGACAAAAGTAACCAAGGAGTTTTAGTTACCTTAGGGCTAAAAGCAATTTCTGACATGAGTGTCCTTGCTTACCCCTTCTGTTGAAAATACCAATATTATGTATCTAATACTGAAACATTTATTATGGAAAAATGCAACAGCCACATTTAAGTATAAGCTAGTACTACACACTTTAACATTCAGTATTCTGCATACTAATTTTTTAAAGGGAGAGGATCTCAATATTATTAAAGCCAGAAGCTACTCATTATTTAATCCTTCATCTTAGTTCTCTATTCCCAGGCAAAGAACTTAGTTAAGATGGAGTGAAGGTTGTAAACACAAGTTACTTATGAGGGGAAAAAGCCCTATATAGAATGGTGTAGTTTTCTCAAAAAATGCTATAGAAACCCTGGAAATTCAAATTTAAGATTACACAAACCCAAATATTAGAAAGTAGGAGGATGCACAACTAAGGTCACCAAAGGAGCCTTAATGTTGCTCCTGTATCACTGTTCTCAAAACCAACAACTAGGAGACTATCCAATCCTCAAGACATACAACATCATTACCCTAGTGACTCTGAAAATTGAACAATGATCATCTAACTGGTCTAACTCACTTATGTTGTTGACAGATTGGTTTTACCTCACTATAGCAAACACCTCTTGTTTTCTTGAAGTCCCTATGCAGTTAATGAGAAAAGAAAAGAAAAAACCCACCCCACATCTAATAGCTAAAAGCTACCACACTCAGGACAATCAAGGCAATCCGCCATCGGAGTCAAAAGAATTGTTATCTGATTAGCACAGACAAACATGAAGTCAAAAGAGCAGTGCTTTCTACATGATTTAAGTGTTCTATGCTGAGGGGGAACATGGGATTTAAATAGGTAGTTCTTGAATAATAATGTTAATAGTAGGGGAACAGAGTGGGAGGTTAAAAAAAAAAAGATATGCTTACATGCAAAAATTTTGTAGAAAACAAAGGTTCCATTTCTCTGTTCTGGGAACTCTCAGGTGGAGTAAAGTGACAGAGCTGGCCCCTACATTAAGTGCTTCCAAACAATCTTACAAGGCTCACCTGAGGTATGCCAATTCACAACTAGGAAACGTCCTAAGTCAGGTGGCATATACTAGAGCCACTCAGGGGCAGCTCTAAATTAAGATAACGGACTAGGACTGGCTCCATGAAAATCAGGGAAGTGTAATTTTTTGCCCAGTGTCACCATAGAATCATAGACCTAGAAGAGACTGTGAGAAGTTGAGTCCAGTCGCCTGCACTCATGGTAGGGCCAAATACCATCTAGACGAGGGGTTGGCAACCCCAGCATGAGTGCTAAAGATAGCATGCACACCCATTCTGAGAGGCACGCAGGGCTCCCAGCCCTGTGGTGCCACTCAGCACAGCTGTGAGCGTGCCATGGCTTCTCCCCCCTGCTGGCCCCACCTCCTAGCGGGGTCTGCGGCTGCAAGACCTGCATGTGCACGGCGGCTCTTTCCCCTGCTGACCCCACCCCTGGCACTTGCTGGTCTCACCCCTAGCATCTACTGAGGGTTTGGGAGAGGGGTTGGCATGAGGCTGGCAAAGATTGCCGACCCCTGATGTAGACCATCCCTGAGCCCAAGTTAATCTCAGCGCAGGAAAGAATATGGCCTCAAAAGTATATTAATTCCAAATTAGACTTCATAAGAAAATAGTGGATTTAGCAAGCATAAGAAGAAATGTGACTGAAGTAAAACAAAACAATGAATGGCATGGAGAAAATACAATGAAATTGAAAGGCAACAAACAAAACAAAGAAAAGGAAATGCTTTTGTGTACAGAACAACATTAACTTGTAGAACTTCTTGCCATAAATATCACAAATGCCAAGAGCTTAGTAGAACTGGACACTAGACAGAGATACCAGTTGGACCAGCTGCACACTAGACAGAGATACCAGTTGGACCAGCTGCACACTAGACAGAGATACCAGTTGGACCAGCTGCACACTAGACAGAGATACCAGTTGGACCAGCTGCACACTAGACAAAGATACCAGTCTTCATCAACATCTTAAAGGAGTTTCTAGCCTACTGGTGTCCAATTTTTCAGACTGGGGGCTGCGCATGTAGTTTTAAAATGGTCAGCAAACCATGACTGATATAAAGTATCAGTGGTTTTCAAACAGGTTTGAGACCCAGTACTGGGTCAAAGACCCTCAGGCACTGGGTCGCCGCACCAAAAGACTGGGAAGCATTGCTCAAAGATGTAATTGTTGGGTCATGGGCATAAATGATTTTTTTCAACTGGGTTAGATTATCTGTGCTGGTTCACACCCCTTTGAGCACATAGAATTGAAATCATCTGCAAGTCCTCTGTTGGAGATTCCATGGGGAAGTCTCCTCTAAGTGTACACCTAATACACTTTGCACTGTGACAGAAAGGGGTGGAGGTTGGAACATGCTGAGCTTTGCCTAGCCCTCCACCTGGCACAAGGTACCTACTGGACAATTATCAGCTGGTGCAAATTACAGCAAACTGCTCTGTCCTGTGACAGAGAAGAAAATCAAGAAACCTAAATGGTAGCTCCCAGTTTCTCTTTCTTTCCCCCTTCTCCTGGGCTTCCCTATTGTGCTGTGATGTGGAGGGGAGCCCTCCTTTTGCTATGCAGTTTTCTAGGTTCAAGACAGAGCCTCCCTTTGATCTCCTAGAGCTTCCATATCTCATCAGAGAAGTAGACTACGGAGCAGCCAAAATTAGTATGTCTTTCCTTTCCGGACGTGAGGTAGGTTCCTAACTGGAGTTCAGCATAATCCCAGCTCACCGCAGAGCTGCCCCTGGGATCACCTGTGAAGCAACACCCAGTACAATCTCATCATAGCGAAAGTGATGATTAAACATTTCAGTTTGAAAGTCAGAGTGCTGCTCAGGGAGCATGTTTTTCATTCACCATCAAATACATTGTTTGCTTTTTAATATAGTTGCATTCAAGGCCAATAGGCAAGAACCCACAGGGCCACAGGTTTGACACCACTGTTTTAAGCCAAGCTGCATCAGGAAGCATTTTGGGGAGGAGGGGAGGTGTTAAGGAAATCACCTCGTATTTTGAACCATTATATTTCCTAAATCACTTGGCTAGCTTGTCTCAATTGTTCCAGAAAAAATGTGCACTTCTGAAATTTCAGGCATGTTACTTCAGTTTTGACCAAGCTTTACAAATTTAGGTTTACCACAAAAAACTTGCTTTAACTTTAACTAGGCAAGGTAGCTCAGATTAGCTACAACAATCTCAGCTATAAGTAAGCTAACTGATTATTTCTACTTAAGCCCTTTTTCAACAGTACATATTGTGAAATAAAACTGAAAGCACTGAGTTAATGTGTATATAGTAACCATAATACATTTTGAAAGAGTATCCTACCTGATGAAAGGAGCTTTCTGCAACAGTCTGAAAATCCACTTAATGCTGCCAAATGGAGAGGAAACATCCCATGTACACCCCTCCTAATAAGATACATCATAATCAGATATTATAGTCTCATTACAACAAAAGCAATCAAGATTGCTTGCTAAATTGCACATGCATAGGGTTTAACCAACACAATCTAATTAGAATGATTAGATCTGAGGAAATCCCTTAATATGTTAAGGAGCTTACTTTTAATCTAAACATAATGAATTTATTCAGAGTGACAGTCAATTAAAATATATGAGGTTTTGGCTTGCACATTTCAACAAATATATTGAAGAAAAGGTACAAGTTGGCAACAGTCTACTGATTTTTGTTCAAACTACAATGAGATGTGTGACTAATAATATACAGTATCTGCAAAGAATATGGCAATGTATTTCTAATCTCATGTTGAACATTTAAAGAGCTAAGAAAGAAATGTGAAACAATACACTACTCTGCCTTTCTAAATTACACATTTCTAAACTATTTTAGCCTATATCCAAGTTAATTACTTACTTTGCAGTGTCAGCACCACTTGTAATTAGAGTGTTGATTAGTAGCTCATGACCATATCTAGCTGCGATATGCAAAGGAGTATTTCCATTCTTATCCTCACAGTCTATTTCAGCTCCTACAACATAAAAGGGACAATGCATACAATGGTACATATTTGTTAGCAAAACAGTGTTAGAGATTAATAAGACTGAAGTACAAGTAACGTGCTGGAGTGATTTTTCAGTATAAAAATGTTAAATATTTTAGTGGTACTGAGTATGGACAGTGAAGTAAAGGCAGTTCTCTTGTCATGTATCTGTACTGGGCAAATTGTTTCTGTAACTCAATGTTGTAGAAAAAGGGACAATGATACTAATACCCTTCCTTTTCCATCTTTAAAATAAAGATATAGATGGAGACTGTCTAATGAATCTCATCAGATTATAAAAAGTCACTAACTGAAACACTGGCCATATCAAAATAAGAATGTGAAAATGTCATTAACATTTCAATACATGTACATAAATACTTTCCCCCCCTCTCCTTGTTACCATTCTGGATGATGGTTTGTGATCTTGAAAATCTACCATGGATTGCTGTCATATGCAATGGTGTTTTCCCATCTTTACTCTGGAAAATAAACAAAATAAAAAACCATCAACCCACAACTAGCAACATTAATCTTTTGAAATTACCAAAAAGAAGTGACCCTTTTTCACTAACACCTTCAATTCCCTCTCCACATTACTATAAAACAGTTGCTTCTAGTAACAAACCAGGATGATACTGAAGGCTCTTCAACATTGTTGTTATCCTGTTCCTGTTAATCCCTGCTCTGGCTCTACACGACAACTCAGTACTCTCACTCAGAATTATGCCTTTAGGACAGTCAAGAGGACAATGAGACAGCAGACAATCTAAGCACCAACCACTTCATCTGCTTCCTACCTAAATCACACACAAACAGCTTCTTTTAAAGAACAGACCCATATTCGAACTGAGAAAGAGAACCTTATTATAGAACGTTACAAATTATATCAGAAGACTTACATTAAAATGTTCATCTGTACCTTTCATGTTACTTTAAAATGAAACTTGTAAGTAATTCACCACAACTCACAAGTAATCCTTAACGCAAGCTATTCAACCATAGAGGGTACCATACATTTGAAGCGCCACAAAACATGCACTTAACTACTCACCCAGAAAAGATATCTTGAAATTAGGTCAATTTTAACACACAAGGGATTCTAGTTATTATTAGCATATCTAAATGCATTCATAAATTTTCTGTCTTATGATTATTGCTCTAGGATGAAATTTAGTCCACAGTTAGCGCATTATAACAGTGGAAAAAAAACCACACGAACAGACTATACTGGGCAATATGACACTAATTTGCAACCATTGTATTATGATATAAAACTATACCATTTTCTTTTCCTTTAGAGGCACACAAACAATGTGTTAGTTAACTGCATACAGTTGAATGAACATAAAATTCCTTATCGACACTAAATAGCCTGACGGTCTAAAATTAAATTCAGAACAAGAACATACAGGTAAATTTCAGGAATATATCATGTCCTTTGAGGGGTTATTTTTTGTTTTGTTTTTTTTTAAGAAAAAGTATTCTAAAATAAATAAGTTGGGAAGAAGTAAATCCAGAACTGCAGGAACAGATTCCTTGGGCAATGAACAACAGCTTCAGTCCACTTCATCAAAAATACGAGTCTTTCAAATATTTCCTTTCTTCCTTGGAAGTCTTCCATCTATTGATCAAGCCTAGCCTCACGAAGCTTTTTGAAATCTGACATGACCATATGCAAGGGAAATTGCAGTGGGCTAATGATTTTTTTTTTGCATTCATTGAAGCTCCATGAAGTCAGATAATAAAAAATTAAAACATGGGTCTCCTGTATAATATATGTCTACAAATATTTATTCTTTCCAAAGCCACACAAAAAATCTTTAGGAGAAGTCAATGTTAATACACAGAAACAACAAGCTGCGAACACCAGGTATTCTCAAGTGATCAACCATCCAACTACTAAGCGTTCCTAAACATGGTTTCACTTACACTTATATATCTCAAATTGACTCAGACTATTGAGATTTCCTTTGAAGAATCCAGCTGATATCAGTTCAAATAGAATTAATAGTTTCTCTTATATGTCCCGTAATATTTCTACAGATGCAAAATTGTTATTTGTGTTTGCTATGCTCTTTGTGTTGAGCAGCAGTCACTAATATTTCAAGTTCTAAATTACGGTAGGGCTATTGACAATTTTGTACCTATGAATACGGCCCGTATCTCTCCTGCCCATGAAAAAATATGAAGGGGGAAACATAGCAGAAACTTTGAATTTTTGATAACTCACTGATCAGTTGTATGCTTTCCTCCTAGAGATGAAGCCACCATGACTGTGAAGTGGATTTTTAAGAGTCTCCTGAATGCCTACTGATCAAGGTTGACAGCATACATACATACATACAAACCCTACACATAACCCAGGACAAACACAGACATCTCTTCTGCTTTTCTCACTAGTGTGCACCCAGATGCCACCTATGTCCCATCTACATCTCTTAAAAAAAAAAATCACACAAGTAGGTAACAGCAGAGAGAATTACTATATTTCAGTAGATACATGAAGTTCACTTACTGTAACTGGAGGTTCTCCGGGACACGTGGTCCCTATGTGGATTCCAAACATGGATGAAGATGCGGATGAGTGCTATGCGCCAGAGCTGGAACTATTCATAGCAGAGTTCCTTGACCTGCATATGCATTGGTCACAGGGTATGCTGGAGGTCCTATGAGGCTGTGCAGGTCAACACCTTTCTAGGTTTCTCTTACCAAAAGGCGCAGAGCTTTTAGTAGAGGGGAAGATTTAGAGCCCGAAGGCCTAAACTGGGGTGCAGGCTGCCTTCATTCTTTGGTATGTGATTTGTTCCCAGGCCCAGCAGAAGCGAGAAATGTGGTGGTCAAAGCAAGAGAAACAAAAGGATTATGGCAGCAAGAATGAGTGGGCATGATAATTCAGCACCTCAACTGCCCTGTCAACTTGGTGTTTTGAAATTGTGGGTTGCAAAGTCAATGCCTAAGAAGTAGATCATGTCTCCTTCAGAAACTGTTGTCTTTTATACCAGGGTTCATAAGGCTCTGGGAAGCAGTAAACTAAGCAGAACAAGATCCCTGCGCTGCCTCAAACTTAATGAACTTGTTTTTGTGAAGAGGGGTAAATTCCCAGAGAATGCAAGGTGGCCATAGGAGTCTTAAGATGTGCAGAGATTTGCTGGCCTTTTCTGCAAACAGCTTTGATTTGTTGAAAGGGAAGTCCTCAACTGTATTTTGGACTTTGCACAGAAATTCCAAGAGCTGAAGCCAGGAGGTGCTCCTGATGACTTCTACTGTGGAAACAGAACAAACGGGTATAGCAGTGGTGTCCAGAAAGATTTGCAGTGATGTTCTGGCCAGCAATTGATCTTCTACAATGATCACCTGACATTGTTCCCTCTGCTCTGGTGGAAGATTCTCAACAAAGGAATCAAACTTCAAATAGTTATTATGGCTGTATTTCACCATGAGGGCTTAGAAGTTGGCAATCCTAAATTGTCAAATAACTAATGAATATGACTTATGGTCATATAAGTCAAGTCACCTTAGATCTTTGTCATATGGCATTAATTTAGCTGGTGCTGTCAGCCAGGTTTGTTTGCAGGGGTGTCAAACTCATTTGCTATGGTTGGCCAGATTTGATGTAATGTACTTCAAGTGGGCCATACATACCACAAATCAAAATACTTCGGCACTCTTGTAGCATTGCAGAGCGCTGTGTGCGCGAAACTGCACTCCACAAGCCCTCTCTCTCTTTCTCTCAGGGAGAGTGCAGTCACAGGCCGGATGGAAGAGGTTCACGGGCTACATGTTTGACACCCCTGGCTTACAGCATCAACTACTAAGGAGTTGGAGGTGGAATATAAAAATAAAAATTCTGAGTCCTTAGAGGGAAAATTTTTTTTGGTCCACACTTTGAGAGGTAGGTGGTACTGTGGCTGGGGTATGTCAAATTATATTTGCAGGATTTACCAGAGCCTCATTTGTAGGTAGCATGATGCAGGCAGATAACACTGTATATAAGACTCCTTAATCACCTCAAGAGGAATTTGCAAGAAGTCTGCTATCCTTTTACTGGAATTGTTTGAAGTCATCAGCCAGGGATGGTAGAAGAGGCATAATGGCTTCATCTGGGAATGAGGAAGAGATATGAGCTGTTGGAGCAACCTTTTTGTCCACTCTCACTTCATGTTTCTCAAAAGATCTCCTCTTGAGGATCAGGTACCCTAGATAGAGGCTGGTGGGGATTGCCTGCCCTTATCCTGACATGCAACACTGGATAATTGTTGGTAATCTACCCACAGATCACAGTACAGCCAATGAGGTGTGCAAATGGCATGTATGGAGGCACCCAAGGGCATCCATACAGCAGGATGAAGCACAAAAATGTCTCTCTCACGGATATTGTGACTTCCTGCAAAGAAAGAATCCTGATAATGGAAGGGAGAGCCCTTGAAAGAAATTAAGAGACTGATGAGAAGTCCCCATCTTTGTCATTTGGTCGGGGGGGAAGTGGGAGGAGGCACACCCACAGAAATAAACAGAGACTCCACTGGAATTATTACAACTAATACAAAGCTAACACGAAATAACTAATAGATAAGAGAAAACATACAGTAGAGGTAAGCTCAGCTCCGATACTCCTAAGGCTCTGTCTCAGGACAAGGCAATTAAAGATGGTTCATCTGTGCAGCTTTATATAAACACAGTACAGAGCATGACGATGCACGGGTTGAATGGAAATTGCTACCTTCATTCTCATATCTAAGGCTCATGCACACCTAGAGTGGCGCACCCCAAGGGATGCTACTGAAAGAAGAATTCTGTTTTAAATACCACTAATTGTGCAGAGCAGCACAAGAGTAAAATACCCCCAGGAATACATACTTTTTCTAAAGTATCTGTTCTTCACAGCATTTTCACAGAATCATAGAACTGCAGGGCTGTAAGGGACAAAGGGTGGTCATCTAGTTCAGTGGTTCTCAACTGGTGTGTCATGACATAAAAGTGTGTCGCGGCACAGTGGTGAGTGTATCGTGGAAAACACCGGAGAGCTGTGGTGGCAGGTTGCTGACCTTTAGAATGACACTGCTCTAGCAGCTTTTAAAAGGGCCAGCAGCTAAAAAGCGCCCCCTAAGCATTTTCCACAGCAACATTTTGATCAAAGGACCTCCGCAGAAAGCTCTCAAGGCCACTTTTTTGCTGCTGGCTCTTTAAAGCTGCCAGCCTTGAAGGGCCAGAAGGAGAAAAGCACCCCGCATCTTGTCCCAGCACTTTCAGCGATGCTTGGCATTTTCTTTCAGCAGTGGGGGCCACTTGAATCTGCTGTCAAAATTGTGCCACTGGGGGAGCCTAGGGGTGGGGTGGGGGGGCACCTTGGTGTGTCGTGCATGGCTGGGAACTCTCCCTGACGTGTTGTGACCCTGAAAAAGTTGAGAACCCCTGATCTAGTTCAAACCCTCCCCCCATTAAGGCAAGACCACGTACACCTAAACCACCCCTGATAGCCATTTGTTTAACCCATTATTAAAAACCTCCAATGATGGGGATTTTACAACCTCCCTAGGTAACTTGTTCCAATACTTGGCTAGCCCTATATACTTAGAAAGTTTACCTAATATCTCCCTTAACTCTCCCATGCTGAGGTTTATGCTCACTACTACTTGTCCTACCTACATGAAAAACAATTGATCCTCCTCCTCTTTAAAGGTTCCCTTAACATATTTTGACATAACATACTTCACACGCACCCTTAATCTTCTCTTCTCAAGATTAAACATTCTCAGTTTTTTTAATCCTTCCTTACTATAGGTCAGGTTTTCTAAACCTTTTATAATTTTGGTGCTTTCATCTGTGTCCCAATTTGTCCACATCTTTCTGACACAATACTTCAGTTGAGACCTCACCAGGGTCAAGTAGAGCAGAAAAATTGTTTCCTGTGTCTTACACACACATTAAGGGAATTGTTAGCATGGGCCAAGATGTAGGGTCTTTCTTAATATAGTAGAAAGATGACCTATTTCTATTTTTACTATAGTCTTTCTTAATATAGTCTACTCAGAAAGACCACTTAACAGAAGGCTCTGTAAAGACCTATTCTTTTTATTTTTCTTAGTAGACTATGTTAAAAAAGACCTTTCTGACCCCTTCCCTAGGGCTTAAGAGGTAGATGTTTATGTCATCAGCGATATTCATGCTAGGATGTTACATACATTAAGCAGAAGGTGGCAATATGAAAAAAGAGAGAGTGAAGTATACGTATGTCTAATAGACCTCTTAATAGAACACACAGAAAATATACTAATAACCTATGTATTCTGTGGCAAACTGGACTTAAATTCTACAGCAGTCCCTTATATTTCGGTGGCACTCCCATGCTGAATTTTTCATCAAACTGGAAATGCCACAAATTTCAATTAAATTAGTAAACAGAGGTTAATATTTAAATAAACATGAAAAGGAACAATACATATCTTGTGGCTTTTCATAATATAAATTCAGCTAATTACTGGCAGCTATTAAAATTTTCAGCGTGCTGCAGATTTTTGTATTGCATTACAGATTTGGTAAGCTAATGTGAAGTAGATAGGGCTGTATATGAAAAGCGACGCACAAATCATCATTAAGAGTAAGACATCTTTTACTAACAGTCTGATTTTTCACCCAGATATGACTGGCATAAATTCTGTTCCTATTTGAACTACAGATTGTTGCTAAGGAAATAAACAGATGTCTATCAAATGGAAGAATATCTACTGAATCTTAAGACTTTCCAAGAGACCTTTGTTCTGCAGGCCTCCAAAGCCTCTAGAACGCAGTAACATTGGAGCCAAGGACACACCAGGCCAGTTATCTGCAGATCTGCTGCCAGGATCATACACTAAAGTTGCAAGATTTCTTGCTTCAACTTCCTGCTAGTTCTGTTGGGTTCCCGCACCTCCCCCAGTTTATTTGGGTTACTGAGTTGACATTTTTGTAGGATGCTTGGTAGACCTCATGACCAAAAGATGACTACCTCAACATCTCCAAATTAATGGACTCAAAATATTTAAAACTCCTAAGAGTGGGGAGGGACCCTGGAAGCAAGTTATCTGCAACGTTTGCTTTTTGCGAGGGAGTTCATAAGGTCTCGGTGGGTAAAACTGGGGAGACCTGTACTGCTGAGTGGATGACAGGCAGTGGAGTTTTCATTTAGGAGCAGGAGTGTAGCTGCTCAGTGATGGGTAGCTGTGGAGTCTTGCAGTGTATGTAATAACTCATCTGTCTTCTGGTTGACAACTGGATTCATCAAAGGGGAGGTCCTTGATGGTGTTCTGGACATCCCTAGGAAAGCCAGAAGTGTGAAGCCAGGACTCCTCCTGCATCACAATGGTTGTAGCCATGATTCTGGAAGAAATATCAGCTGAGTCTACTGTGGACTGGAGAGCATTTCTGGCTATGAGCTGTCCTTCCTTGACAAATACACTAAGCAGGCTTGATCCTGTTGTGTGGCAGGGTATTAACAAATTCCTCAAATTCAATGTAATTCAAGAAGTCATATTTTCTTGATATTATCTATCCTGATTGGTAAAGTAGAGGAGATTACTTTTCTCCCCAGAAGATCTAGACATTACCTGTCCCTGATTGCAGGTGTAGCTCAAAGGTGTTGCTGATTAGCCATTTCTGCAGCAGCCTGAACTATGAATAGATTGGAACAGAGTAGGAGAGTAGTAATTCTGATCCTTTGGCAGGGATGTACTAAAGTTTCTTTGCTTCTTTAGGGGTAGCTGTACATGTGGCAGGGGTATGTCATGATGCTTTGGCTCCAACAGAGCACTGTTAATTGGCAGTGCTATGGTCAGCAGTACAGAGGTATGAATGACAGCCAGGAGCTTCTGCCGAGAGTCTTGAATCTTTTCCAATGGGATTTTGTTTCCCCTGCAACACTGCATAAAAGTTCCTGGAATTGTCTGAAGTCATCTGGTAAGAAAGGGGATGATGTAATTACAGCCTCATATGGTGAGGAGGATGGGAATCTGGTTGGCTCTAGTGGAAACGGTGTAAAATTCTTCCTCCGCTATTAGATCTGCTTGATGGATTCCTTGGAGAGGAAGGAGATGACTCTTGCTAATTAGTGGGCACTGAAGGAGATACTGTGCTCAGGGCCCTTCACATAACCAGTAAGCTGGATCCATCAGTGGTTAGGGGTAGGAGAGTATTTCCAAGGTATGGGGTGGCAATGGCTCTGGGGAAGATGAGGGAGTAGTTGTTCCATGGACATGAAGGCCTCTGCGATAGCACACAGAAGTGGTACAGTAGAGTTGTTTCTTTTCCCCCTGGAAATGGATGTACCTGATGGATCCAGCAAAGCAAAGTTCCAGGGTGCAGACATGGATCCAGATCTACCTGATGTGAGAGGCATCCTATCTTTTCCAGTCATTGGTACTAGGACTGAGGTCTTCCCCGATACAGAAGAGTCTCATCTTTTGTGGGGTGCTGGAGATGACAGTACCAATGTTTCATTGTCCAGCGCCTCTGGATCCCATTGTTTATGGAGCTGGTCATCTTCTTATGCCTGTGGGACTTGGGAATGCACTCTTTCCCCTAGAGCTGAGTTGATAGAAGGGATGTCCGTTTTCTTGGATTTTGAGGAAGACTTATTCCCATGTTTATGGATCTGTACCCTAATCTCCCAACTAGGCCCCAGTGTGGGAGTGGTTATGCTGGCATTGCATTCAGACACAGTAGCAAGAGACATACTCCTCACTGAATCAGACTCTCAGGCAGTCTCATGGCCATTTTCATCAGATACTTCCAGAGACAAAGAGCACAGCTTTCCTGGTTATGGTGAGGGAAGAATTGGCAAATACTGAATCTATCTAAAAGATGAGCTTCTCCCAGGCAGTAGAGGCAGGGTTGCTGGTTGTCACTGACAGAGGGATCACAGGCAGCAGGTGCAGAGTCTGAAGCATGGAGCTCTGAGCATCTGCTAAACACGTAAATATGGAGGGGGGGGGGTGTCGAGAGAGAATCCCTGAAGTCTACTCTAAATTAATGTTAAAACTATTAACTACTAAAAACTAGGAAAGAAATAAAACTACACAAAGTTAAAACTATTAAAACTATTTACAATTATGCTTTTTAGAACTGTAACAAAGACAAGGAAACAGAAGGTTCTGACCCAGATGTTGCCCTGGGGAGAAGGAACTGGAAATGCAGCAGTCCACGGGGTGCATGGTACAAATGCATAATCCCTCAGTGGATTACAATAGGGACTATCACTAGAAGAACAACCCTATGTTTAGGAGAGTGGACAGAAAGAGACTGGGTATCAAAGTTGTGGTCTTAATATTAGTATCAACCTGGGAATGATCTGACCCTTCCTGTATCAGCGATTTGGCTGGAATATAAATATCAGCTAGCACTGAGCTTGATGGTACCAGGTTATTCCTGGAGCTGATAGCTAACCAAGATCTGCTGAGCTTTGAAATTATGTAAAATTTATAAGGAACCATTTATTTTATACAATTTAATCAACCTGATAATTATATACATTTGATGATTGATAGACATCAAATAACTTTATTTTAACATAATTTATTTAAACATTTATTTTTATGGCTTTTACTTCATTTATTTAAAATAAATCTGGAAACTTTGGGTGGATCAAATTGTTTTTTCCTCCAGACATCTGTGCCTGTAACTGTAAAGACCTATGGTGTATCGATAGATAAGCCCTCTGATGTATCTATCAATAAACCACCACTTTCTCTGTAAAGACCACTGGTGTATCTATTGATAAGCCACTTCATACTGCTCCACAGAACCAGCTCCCCTTTAGCTCTCATGCGAAACATTTAGGTAGCAAGGAATGGGACCAATTAGTGCTTTGGGAACTGGAAAGGCAGAGGAGGCAGTACGCGATTTTGACAGGTAGGAGGCAGCTGCTGTTTTTGGCAGGACGTTTCTCTTCAATTTTTCCTACTTATGAACAGGACTAGAGATAACTTGGACTGGACTCAATTCCCGTTGTCTCCACCCGTATGTCTGGCCACACAACAATGAATATGCACATAACCTGAATGTTAATGAGGACAACTGTCCTCATCAATTTGAGTTAGCCCCATTCCAAAATGGCTAGGATAGTTCACACCTTTCTTCTATAGCTGTTTCAGGCTCTCAGTTTACAAACTAATAAAAATCTTGTGTCATTTATCTACACTGAAACTTGTTTTTATAACCATAATGGTTACAAATTTAAATTTTGTAAGTCAAAGAAAATACTGAATTCTGCAATGGAAGTGAACTCTATGGCAAGTTTCACAACCACAGAATTACAGCTATGAGTATATTTTTTTTTCTCACTATTTGGGGTCACTAATATTCTGACCATGTCAATCAGCTCTCTGACTCTGAGTCCTTCTACTGGCTATGTCTCTACTGCAACAAGTACAAACTTTTGTTCTTTACCTTCAAGGGCCTTCATAACTCAACCCATCCCTACTAATCAACTCTAGAATTTTCTGTTGCCATTCACCTTCACTGTTCTACTAAGGATACCAGACTCATTCACCTGTGTATATTTCTCCAACAAACACTTCTGCGATTTCTTCCATGCTGTCTCTTAGTTGTGAAAACTTCTGGAAATAGCTTGTAAAACTACTAACCTCTTTAAAATTATTCTTCAAAGTACACTTTTACTGTGATGCATTTTGGACACTGCCAACAGATAATGGCCAATATGGAGTTCTGATGTTTGTTTTATTTAGTGGGTCCATCTAAATGCATATTCTTTCATTGTCTCCCTCATGTTTCCTCCCTTATTACTTCAAATTGTATATTCACTTGTTCCATTTCATCTTAAATTAGATAAGCTCTTTGAGGGCAAGGACTATCATTTACTCGTTGCTTGTAGAATACCTAACCCAACCAAGTTCCACAATTCTGACTGGGGTTTACAGGTACTATTGTAATAAAAATACATCAAACATTGTAATTTAAGAAATTATATCTGATATTAAGACACAGAGGTATTGTACATTACAACTTTCTGAATCCACCTGTATATTCATTTTCTTACCTTCATATTTACATCTGCTCCATTACAGACCAAAAGTTCTAAACACAATGCTCCATGTGTTGATGCAGCAGCAAAGTGCAAAGGTGTAAAACCTTTCTCATTCATCTGATTTACATTAGCACCACAGTCTATAAGTTCATTTACTACAACATCTTGTCCATTGTAGCAAGCTACATGAAGAGGGGTATTTCCGTAGGCATTTGGTTCATTCATCTGATGGAGAAAAAACGATTAGTTAAGATATTGTGAAATTCTACAATAGTGCTTTTATGCCATCTTGCAGCAGTATTTAACTTAGCACAATAGAACTTCTTTGGTGTTTATGCAGGACATTAAATGTGTTCTAGACTCGATTTCCTTGACCAAAAAACTCAGTATTTTTTTAAACCTCTGAGAGGAGATCATTAAAATGATTGGTAGTAGTTGTATGAAAGGAAGGTGTTCTGTCGCTTGTAAATAGAATTCTTTAAGTTTATTACCACAGCATATCCACATAATTGGGATCATACACCTTGATTCTATGAGCCCCCACAGCTCCTAGAATGCAGAGATACTGGGGCCAAGTACATATCCTTGCACCAGATATTAAAATCTCTGGAAGATTGTATACTAGAAAGTAACAGCCTTTTCTTGTTTCTGCAGGCACACCACATTGCACACAACAAATTGCCTTATCTACACCTCAAGATAGTCATGTCCCAGCCATTTCTATTTCATGGGCTCCCTGTAACCTACCCCCTCATACTCAAGCCAAGGCAGTGTGACCTCAGTGTTTCTTTCCCCCTACTAAAGCCTCCCAATCTGATGCTCTGTAAGGGACTGTCTGCTACCCTTGCCACATTCACTCTTCTGCCACATGCCAACGGCTCTGTGTGCATCTCTGTCCATCCCTTTCTCTCCACTTCCCACATTCTTCCCATTTCCGGGAATTTTGTGTGTTCCCCGTTCCCTCCAGCACTAGGATTACCCGTTTTTCTGCAACTCCATACAAGGGCTTTGTGTGCACAAAGTCTCCAAATTTATTTCCTATGCCAGGGCAACAAGAATACTCCTATTCCACACATTATGCTGGACACTGTCAATACCATCAACCGGTTCTTTGATTTATACACTATTACAGAGAGGCTGAAACTGCCAGGTATGCTAGATGGATGCAAAAGGCTCCATATGCCCCTATTTTCCCTCTTTTGTTTTTTCCAATTTTCACCAAAATCAAGAGGGGTTGCTCACTGATAAAACATTCAGCAAACTTTTGGAATTGAGTGGATGTACTGTTCAAAAGTTATCATATTACTGACAGAAAGATAAGTGCCAATAAAGGGACTATGTGACCCAACCTCCCTCAGTTCTCTACTGCAAGTTCCAAATGCATAGTAATAAACTAGAAAAACAAGGAGGGAAAGTGACTGAGCATTGATCTGCAGATGCAATATGCTCTGACAACTCCAGTTATAGGCAAGGAATGTTCTTTTATCTTTTGTGAATAGCCTCTGCAGATCTCTTTTACTGGACAACCACCTCCTCCTAGTATTTAAATAGCAAAATTGCTCTCCCAAAATGAACATTAGAAACTTAAAACTAAAATGTATATAAATAAATGTATCTAAATAAGTGGTCTAATGTTCCATGGTACTTAATGCTCGTAAGGCCTTCTGAATTTAATAGGCATTTTGGATGCCAAATACTGCAAGAAGATTCACTAAAGGTGAAACTCCAAACAGGCTTATAATTCATTAAAAAAGAAATGTATTAAAATGATCTTAAATACTGACAATGTTAATATATTGTTTTTATCTAGATACTTATGAGCCCCAGCAGTTTACTTTCAGAGCACTTTATAATCATTAATGTTTTACCATCAAAACTCCTTTGAGGTAAGGAAGTTTTATCCCACTTTACAGATGGAGAACTGAAGCAAGAGATTAAATGACTTCCTCAAGGTCACAGAGGAAGTGTATGCCAGAGCTAGCAACAGAACACCAACCAATCTTCTGTGTCCCAATCAAGTGCCTGAAACATAGGAGCATTCCTTCGCTTCTGGAAGAAGATGAAGCCATTTAAGGAGAAGTTTTCTTTTGAGTGAAAAATCTACAGAAGGATCGTAAGCCCAAGGAGTGAAGTTCTGTAACCAATATTAGGTAGCAGGTTTACAACAAACAAAAGGAAGGTGTTTTTCCCTCAGTGCACAGTCAACCTGTTGAACTCCTTGCCAAAGTATGTTGTGAAGGCCAAGACTATAACAGGGTTCAAAGAAGAACTAGGTAAATTCATGGAGGATAGGTCTATCAATGGCTTATACCCAGGACAGACAGAGATTGCTCTTTGCCAGAGGCTGGGAATGGCCAATGGGATGGATTGGTTGATGATTATATGTTCTATTCATTCCCTTTGAAACACCTGGTACTGGCCACTGTCAAATACTGGGTTAGATGGACCATTTGGTCTGAGCCAGGATGGTGGGTCTTATTTAATAAATAAATGAGTGAAGACCCTGTGATATACTCTCACTACCATTATTTTTTGATAAAGAAAGGAATATTCTCTCTGCCATAATATTCCTGATCAGCAACCGAAGTCAATAATTTAGATTTTTCTTATGTCATTTTCCTTTGGTTTCATGTTTACTTACATCAACTCCAAGATCTAAAAGATATTTGACTACACTGATCATTCCACTAGATGCTGCAGCATGCAGGGGTGTATATGATTTCTTGTCTTTGCATGTCACTTCAGCTCCATGTGTCACAAGTAATTTCACAACTTCAATATGACCTGAGCAAATAAAAGAAATATAAATAATATTAGGACAACTTGATTTATCAATTGTGCCCTGACTCAGACAGAAATAATATAAGTTTATCATTAGCTGCCCTTGATCAACTTTTTAAAAAAGTGAAAAATCCAGTACAGACTTCCCTCATTTAAGAGAAGCAGAGAACCACATTCTTTTCTTCCCTTCCCTCATTTCCTTATGACCTATAAAGTTAGTCAAATGTTTTCTCCTACTCCAAAAAAACCTCTATCCTTGATTTTTGTTTTAGGTAAAAAAATATGAGATCTTCTGGTTTTTTTCTGAAGGGGTTTTTTTACGGACTTGAGAACAAACAGGTTGACATAAGGTGTTGAAATCCAACACAGGGAAGGGATTTTTAGTAAATTATTTAAAACTCTTTGCTTATCTGATTTAAGCAAACCCTTAACTTTGTCAAAGATTTGAAAGAAAAGCTCAGAACCTTGCTCCTCTGAGTGGAGAGAGAAAACTCCCACTTAATTTCTTAAGGCCTCGTTCATAAATCGTGAAGAGACTTCATATTCCTGAAGTTTCTAAGATAGAAACAAGCAGAAATGTCTTTTTCAAGAAAAGATTTCTAGACTTTTAAATAAAAAAAGGTAAAAATAATTTTCCTTTACATTTTCTTTTTTGAAAGCTTTATCCAAAGGGATTTATTTAGAAAACAAAGCTCCATTTTCAAAAGCGACTTTAAAGAATTCAGAAGCGTAAGTCTCACTGAAATTCAACGGGACTTAGGCTCCTAATTCTTTGAATCATTTTCTGAAAATAAGGTCTTATCTATGTTTAAAAGGCTACAACAGTACAGCTGTACTACTACATCTGAGCCACTGCACACTTCAGTGAAGATGCTAACTACAGAGATGGAAGCGGCATCTCTTTTCAGTGTAGGTAATCTACTTACCTGAGAGGTGGTAACTATGTTAATGAGAGAAGCCCTTCCATTGACATACCATTGTCTACTGGGAGTTAGGTCAACATAACTGCGTCACTCATGGGTGTGGATTTCCCATACCCCTGAGTGATATACTTATACCAACATAAATCTTAGGTGTGGTCTACACTACAGCTTTTGAAAATTTTACCCCAACCTTTAAGAACTCTTCCCAAAGGGGACAAGAAGTGGGGAAGCAATTCACTCATGTATATTTCAAACATTAAGACACAAAGCATTAAAATTACCACCTGATCATCAAGGGAAGAAGGACTGAAACCATGAGAAGAAAGCTGCACTCTAGAAGTAGATTTGAGAAAAGAGGATCTCCTACTACAGGGATAAACCAACACACTCTTCCTATGAAAACCAGCAGGTAAGTACTGCCAATAAAGAAGCTCATTACTGAGAAGAACAGAGCACATACTATACAGAAGATAATGAGAAAGTTAGCAGAATGGAGAAAGACACTGTTGTGATGCTGTATGTTTGAAATATGACCATGTGTATCGTTGTTGCTACCACTTTTATAATTGCGCAAATATTGCATGAACCCATCTTCAAAGTGTCTGACGAAGTGGGATTTTCTTCCACGAAAGCTCATGCGATAAATAAATCTGTTAGTCTTTAAAAGTGCCACAGGACTCTGTTGTCCTTATATCATGTAAGGTCTTAATGGAAAAGCTAAAGATGATGATTCTGTTTAAATCCATGTATCATTGTATCTGAAATTATGAATATTGACAATACACCTTCATTTCAGATGCATTTGCTACTGGGTGACACCCACAATATAGTTTGCAGGGGGGAGGGGGAATGAACTGTATTTAACAGGAAGAGTAGTCAATCAAGAGTCAGAGGACTACATGCTCCAAGTGGCAGGAATGGAAGACACTCACAACAATAGCCTTATAAATTAACTGATAGACAGAGGTCAATTTTAGCTGCAGTATTTTGAATGCACTGCAGTGAAGCAAGCTGAGAGAAAGGAAGAAAGGTAAATAATTTACACCATATTACAGGTGTTACTTATAGTGCAGTAACTAGAGAATTTCATACATTTAAAAAGACTACTGATTTTGATATGATCAACTTCTCACCTTCTGTACTAAGTGCCAAAATAAATATATACACAAATATACACATATGGGTATAGCCCAAGTTCTTTTTATACTAATGCCGCTTTACATTGCTTTGGGAGTATATTTTGTCCACTTGAAGATTCCTTTGCACAACAAGGGCTGTGTAAAGTAGTTTGGTGTAAGTGAGAATCAAGTACAGTATTTATTTATATATACACTGTTAAAAAAAATGAATATGTTAATTTTATCCTTCCCTCTCCACTGTCCCCAAATATATTAAAAAAATAGACAAATGATATGCTCCAGTGAGAAAGTCTCCTGTTTCAAGTCCATAAAAGCAGCATGTGCTAAAATTGGTAGATAGAATGCAGTTTAGCTGAACAACAGAAAGCATTTGTTTTTCCAGCTGGGTGGGCACACACCACAAAAAGGTGTGTGTCCTCATTACCACCCCTGATAATGCTTGTCCATTCATAGCTGTGCCATCTCAAATACTGAATTTCATTTACTCAGACTACTTTTGCAGACAGAGTAAATCAGGATTTAAAAATTAGTTAATCTCAAAGACTTCTGGATAATAATAGTCACACATCAACCTCTTCAATAGTTGAAGTCTGATGTTAGCATGGCTTCAAACAATGAGTAATGGTATTAACATTGCTTAATTCACTGGCAAGTGTCGGTAGCTTTCTAGCTGCCAAAAACTGCCTCCCTCCCCACCCTTCAGAAGAACATGTGTTCTTGCTCCGTTCTACTCTGCATATAGATTTCGTAGCATGCTATACATATTCTACACTAGTACTGGATGGCTCCAATCTGCTATTTCATGGATGCAAGACTAACTTAAAACAGGCTTCAAACACAGATTTCTGTGAAGTGGATCATTAATATTCTTACTTGTACCAGTGAAGCAATTTCTAGAAGCAATCCAGATTATCTATGACTGAAATCACTTTTACAACCATTCTGAGCCATCAGGTGTGCATCTTTTTCAGTATGTTTTTGAAATAGATGCATTTCTACTTTGTAAACTACAAAAGACTTTCCAGATCTCAGTACCAACCATGCTGCCAGCGCTTTATAAACAACTCTTTCTCAGTCCACTCATGCAAATTTAAGAGTTGTATTTATTGGGCATATTCTTTTTCTACCTTCTTTACATTTAAATAGAAACATACATACCATGAACCAGGGCCAACCCAAGAGTTTTGGGCACCCTAGGCAAACTATGACTTTCCCGTTCCCCCTACCCTCCCATGTTTTATAAGAGATAATATATTAATTTTTTTTTTAAATAAGTAAAAAATTCAATTCTGTCTAATTTGGCGCCCATCAAAGCCTTGCACCTTCGGCGACCGCCTAGTTCATCTACATGGTTGGGCTGGCCCTTTCATGAACCCATCCCCATTACTATCATTAATAGTTCGAGTAAATTATTAAGAATAGTACTTGTTTTCAGCTCATGTCTCCACATTCTGTTTCAAGTCAGGACTTGGCTATACTGTTCTGACAAAACACTGCAGATAAAAGAAACACTGAGGAAGAGAACAGTACCTTACACACAGGGATAAGTTGACAGTATTTCTGCAGTAACAGACACAAAGGTGAAGTTTTACTCCAAGGCCTTGTCTAGAGTAGTAAATAGGGTGAGGTGAGGTGGTCATATTTTAACCTCATTTAAAACATTACTTAGCACCTAACATAGATGCATAGATGTTTAATATCTTTAAAGTCATGTTAGATTTTGATCATCAAATACGATTTTAGAGACATTAGCACCTATTACAGATGCAGCTTAGATGTTGTTTCAAATGGTGTTAACTACCTCAAGGAAGCTAATTTGATTTCACAACAAAAACACCCCAAACTATTAAACCCTTTCCTTCATCTAAGAAACTAGTCCGAAGATGGCAGGTTGACAACATAGGAAGACAGAACTAAGGCACAATGGCTATGTCTACACTGGGGAATTTAGGTCGACTTTAAAAAGTCAACTTTAATAAGTCGACCTTAGTAAGTCGACTTAGAGAGTCCACACTGGACTCCTAAGTCGACTTAAAGGGGGCCTTACTAACTGGACTTAGAGAGTCTAGACTAGACTCTCTAAGTCGACTTGTTCAGTCCAGGGAGAGCCAGCCCCCTTGAGTGGTCCGGGGGAGAAGGGAGCAAGGAGCTCCCTTCTGCCCTGGACCACTCGGCTCCCTTCTGCTCGGGACTTCTCAGGTCCTGGGCAGAAGGGAACCCTTCTAGCTGGGACTGCTCGGGTTCCAGCCAG
>ML685787.1:14304646-14338080 GCA_007922175.1 Pelusios castaneus
AGAGCTGGAGCCCCGCGCTCCAGCTGCTCAGCAGCGGGCAGCTGGAGTGGGGATCCTGGGGAGAAAGGACCGCAGGGCTCCCTTCTCGTCAGGACCACTCAGGTCCCGGCAAGAAGGAAGCCCGGCGCTTTCTTCTCCCCGGGACCCACGGTCCAGCTGCTCGGCAGCTGCAGCGCGGGTCTCGGGGAGAAGGGAGCCCCACGCTCCCTCCTAGCTGGGACCCTGCAGTCCCGACCACGAGGGAGAGCGGGAGACCCAGAAGGTGGAGCGCAGTAGTGCCGGCAATTGCCGGCGCTCCGGCTCTTTAGGAAACCCCGGGGTTTCTCTGATCAGCTGGAGCGCCAGCAATTGCTGGCACCGCGCTCCAGCTGATCAGAGAAAGGGACCGAGCAATCGTGGCCAGGAGGGAGCGTGGGTCTCCCGCTCTCCCTCTTGGTCGGGACCGTGGGGCTCCCTTCTCCCCAAGACCCGTGCTCCAGCTGCCGCGCAGCCAGCAGCTGGAGCGCAGGTCCAGGGGAGAAGGAAACGCGGGTCTTCCTTCTTGCTGGGACCGCTCAGGTCCCTGCAAGAAGGGATCACGGGGCTTCCTTCACTCCGGGATCCCCGCTCCAGCTGCTTGCTGCTGAGCAGCTGGAGTGCCGGTCTCCAGCTCTCCCTCCTCGTCGGGACCGCAGGGTCCCGGCTAGGAGGGAACGTGGGGAGCTGGAGCGCGGGTCCTGGGGAGAAGGAAGAGGCCCGCGGTCCCTTCTTGCTGGGACCTGACTGGTCCCGGTGAGAAGGGACCCATGCCCTAAGTTGACTTAGGGCTACCCCACGTCTACACTGGCTTAAGTCGACTTAAATAGTTGACTTAAGCCTCAAAGTCAACTTTATACAAGGTGTTATAAAGTCGACTGAATTTCCTTAAATCGACTTAAGCAGCTGCTTAAATCAACTTAAGGAAACTGTAGCGTAGACGTGGGGTAAATTAAGTCGACTTAATTAAGCTTAAGTCGACTTAATTTTCAAGTGTAGACGCACCCAATAAGCGTGGAGCTGAGAATGACAGAAGTATCACTTGCTTCCATAGCCACGATTGGCAGGCAAAGGAGTACAGCCTGTGATAAGCATTAACAGCCTTAGAAAAATGCCAAGAATCAGTTCCTTTCCCCAGTGACAGAAGCACCACCACCTAACCTTCTCTTCTCCATACCACCACAAGTCAGATTTTCCCTCCCCTGCTTCCTTTCTGCAGAAGCAGTCAGAGGCTCTGTTTACTCTATTACTTCTACCGTGTTTTTTTAAAAGTGTGTGTGTAACAAACTAATCCTTTAAATGAAAGTCTTTTTGAATCACAGATGGAAAAGTATGCTAAATTGGTGAGTTTTAAATTTATGTTTAAAAGAATAACCAGTCTCTCTCTTTTATAAAGAATCTTGCATGGTTACAGTGCCATGTAAGTGAGAAGTGACTGTCACTGAAATACTTAAAAACAAAGCCTATATTTTTAGTGTTTGTAGGACTTTCTGCGTGAGATCCAGTTAGTGTCTCCAGGCTTACAGTATTCTGATTAAACCTGAGGAGACAAATTTATATAGTTTGATCTCTTCCTTTATTGCCTATGTTAAAGCTCATATATGTTATGCACTTATCAGTGCAAACGAATAAGCATAGCTTTGCTCTTCCTCTTCAGCTTCTCTACAAACTTACTACATTGCTTGTTTTTTAATAGGAGTAATTCTTACGGTTAATAATTCAATATAATCTTTGCTGTATTTAAATCATCATAAGCTTGTCCTAAGGCAAAAAACAACCCCCTAATCAAACACAATGTTAAGTGTCTGTGTCCTACTGTTACATGATGGACATCCGTCCAGGCAGCAACCTCTCTTGGTACATATGCAGTAAGTACCAAAACCAAAAATGAGGTAAATTATCAAGATCTGTGGTATTATCTGTCTATCACAAAAACTGGTCTGAAGAAAGAGCAAGGAGCTACAAATGCATGAAGTGTCTCTGGCATAATTCACATAACCTATCCCTATCAGTAATAACCCACTAAACATCAAGTTAGTTTGTCAGACACCAACATAGCTCTAAACCACACATGGCAGAAATGTTTAGGAATAACTGGGAATAGGCAATTGTACAGACAAAATGTAAAATACCCAGAATAGAATTTGATCTGCATACTATTACAAAACTACTACCCTAGCATGTTATGGGATCTCTAATGATTACAATGGATCTTTGTTTTACATCTCGTCTGATGAAAAATTCTTGGTTATGTGTACACTTGCAACTTAGGTCGACTTAATGACGCTTAAGTCGACCTACACAAAGCCGCGTCCACACCGGGCGCTTATTAATTCGACTTAAGTGCTTCCTTAAGTTGACTTAATAATTTCCCCTCTTTAGGTCGACTTAATGCCTAAGTCGACCTTGTTAAATTGACTTAAAGCCAGTGTGAATGGGGAGCAGCCTAAGTCGACCTAATTGGACCCGGGCTGGAGAGAAGGGAAGGGACGCGGCAGAGGATTGGGGGCTGGGGAGAAGGGAAGGGACACGGCAGGGGATCAGGCTATGTGAGGGAACATAGCTCCAGGCCCCCACAGCACTCCTCCATCGACATTGTACCTGCCAGTGTGGACGCAGGCGGTCAACTGGAGCATTTAGTGTTGATGCTCTAAGTCGACTTAACAAGGTCAACTTTAACAGAGCCTGTAGTGTAGACATAGCCCTTGTGCTTGCAGAGCATGTATCAATTTTTTTTTGTTTTAATTCTTCTCTCCTTGGTTGCATGCCATAAACAATTATTTTTGAAAGTCAAGTTGAACCACTGAATAGTCAAACTTATGGGACAGCATTGATTAACTTCTTCCTGCAAGTGATAATTAAACTCAGGTTGATCAATGCTGACAATGTGTTTATGACATAATGTACATTTTGACACCCATTCCTAGCCAACTTCCTGGAAATATATATCTGTTTCTCCTTGAGAGATGTGGCCACTACCGTAAATTCTTCAATTAGAAGAAACAAAGCCACACATACAAAAAGAGAACTGAAAGGAACTACAACTGGTATAGAGTCATAAGAACGGACAACTTTTTGTGCTGTGTATAGAGAAGTATTCAGAACACAGATGCCACAGGTAGATACGACATCTGAGAAAAACACGTATTCCACCTGCTCAGAAGTTAGGGTGACCAGATGTCCTGATTTTATGGGGACAGTCCTGATATATAGGCTCTTTCTTATATAGATGTCTATAACGCCCGGTCTTGATTTTTCACACTTGCTATCTGGTCACTATCAGAAATCAAAGAAAACTAGTTGTTCTGCCAAGTTCATCAGTAGCTGCATCTGACTTATTTAGAAGTTTAACTGAGTTATTTAGTTAAGGCTAAGAAGCTTCTGTCAGAGTATGAAAACAAAGCTTTTATCTACTTTTCTTTTAATCCTCTCACCTCTTGAATGAAGCTTCAAGTGAGGGACCATGACTACAGACAAGATGAGGAAAGAAGCTTATGTAAACAGCAAACCCCTACTTAAAAGACTAATGGAAGGAGGTCCACATAGAGAAAGCCTGTACCATTCTGACATGATAACCAACACATTGTGGACAACTTCACTGTCACAGGCAGGACAATGATTGGGAGAAAGAGGCTGAACTCCTGGAATAAAAGCAGAATGCAATCATTTGAAGTTGTATTTTGTCCATTTCCTTGTTTTAAAAAAACCAAGCAGGGAGCCAATCAAAGATACAGCTATCTTAAAGGCTACTATTCCTCCTTGTTGAGTCAGCTTCTGACACTTTATTAGAAGCTTAATATTTTTACAAAGGCTATTGACACAATCCCACATAACATTCTCATATGTAAACTAGGGAAATGTAGCCTAGATGAAATTATTATAAGATGGGTACACAACTGGTTGAAAGACTGTACTCAGAGTATTTATCAATGGTTCTCTGCTAAACTGGAGGTCTGTCATAGGTCTAGTACTATTCAATATTTTAATTAATGATTTGAGTAATGGAGTGGAGAATATGCTTATAAAATTTGTGGCTGGCAGAGGCATAAGCACTTGGAGAACAGGATCAAAATGCAAAACTGCTTTGACAAAGACATGGTCTGAAATCAACAAATTGAAATTCAATAAAGAAAAGTGAAAAGTGCTTTACTTAGGAAGGAAAAAAAATCAAATGTACATATACAAAATGGGAAATAACTGGCTATGGACTGGAACTGGGAATTATAGTGCATCAAAAATTGAATATGTCAATATGATGCAGTTGCAAAAAGGACTAATATCCTTCTGGGATGTATTAACAGCAATGTCCTATGAAAGACACAGAAAGCAACTGTCTTGCTCTACTTGGCACAGGTGAGGCTTCAGCTGAATTAGTGTGTTCAATTCTGGATGCCACTCTTTAGGAAAGATGTGGATAAATTGGAGAGTCAGGAAGACAGCAATAAAAATGGTAGAAGGATTAGAAAACCTGACCCATGAGAAAATTTTAAAAGAATTGGGAATGTTTAATGTTGAGAGAAAAAAACTGGGGGAGGGGAGATGACGACCGTATAAACACTCTTCAGAAGTGTTAAGGGTGTTCTAAAGTGGATAGTGATACATTTTTCTCCGTGCCCAATTAAGGGAGGGCAAGTAGCAGTGGGGTAATCTGTGGCAAGAGTGATTTATGGTAGATATTAGGAAAATATTCTAAACTATAAGGGTATTTAAGTTCTGAAATAGGCAACAAAGGGAGGCTGTGGAATCCCCATTTTTGGAGATATTTAAGAACAGAATGGACAAATAACTGTCATGAGGATGAGCTAGGTTTACTTGGTCCTGCCTCAGTGCAGTTGGCTGGATTTGATATCTTCTCAAGTTCCCTTCCTGCCATACTTTTCTATGATTCTATAACGATCACCAATAAGTTTTGGGAAATTTTATTAATCTCTATTCAATTTCCTCTTACACCAGTCTTTTCTCTTAGTAGTCACGAGGCATTAGTGCACAAATTTCAAATCAGGAATCCACATTAAACAAAAAAGTGTTAATGTTCAGGGGAAAACTGTTTGTTAAAATAAATTAGCATGTAATTTTTTCTGCCACAAAATATTCATAAAAAGACAGCTTGCTATATCCTATTACAAATGATATACTAGATGTATAACTACCTTCCTCCTAAGCACTTACTAAGCAATCTTGATTTCAAAAAATGCTTTTGCTTAGAAATTCAAGTATATAGATTCAATAAAATGAAGTGACTCTCTCTCTAGTGCACAGAGAAGCTGTTACAAGAGTGTACATACCCATATATGCTCCCCAATGTATAGCTCGTCTGTCCTTCTTGTCAAATGCATTAATATTGGCACCTCTAGACAACAACAAACTCACCATCTAGGGTGAAGGAAGAAAAATAAGTAAAATACTCTGTTCATAATGTAATAACATGCATAGAATGTGTTATAATAAAAACAAAAGCAAAAAACAAATATTGTGTGAAATGCAACTAAGTTTTTAAATCCTTTGATTCCATCTACATTGCGTCTGATATTTTGTGCATTTAAGTACGCTGGCTGCCATATTGGTGGCAATGTTAAGTGATCATGGGGATCTCTAAATTACATATCAAGTAACCACCAAAATATTTCAGATTACCTACCTTAGGCAACTGTTTATTAACTGTGGCATACTATATATTCTGTATCTACTGCACATATACTGTTTACTAAAACCAAGGCCTCGTCTACACTAGAAAGGTTTGTTGACAAGTTTTGCCAGCATACTGCCACTGCTGTAATTAAACCAATGCTGATGTATCTTCATTGTCTCTTTGTGTCAGTGGAGTGCACCACACTATCAGCTCTTTTCTCAACACAGGAAGCAATGCACTGTGGAAAGCTAACCTACTGTGCAACTGGAAGACAACAGAGTCCTGTGGCACTTTTAAAGACTAGCAGATTTATTTATCGCATGATCTTTCGTGGGAGAAAATCCCACTTCGTCAGATGCTTTGAAGATGGGAAAGTTACAGAATGGGAGGAAATGAAATGCAGAGGAGTGTATGACATAGGATCAGGTCAGGCTGTAACAGCAAATCAAAATAGGTGTTAGGATTCAAAACACTGGGGAACAGCACATAGAGGAGGGGGAGGTCAAATCACTTGTTGTAATGAGAGAAAAATCCATAGTCCCTGTTTAACCCCAAAACAACTGAGTCAAATTTGCATATAAGTTCGAGTTCTGCAGTTTCTCTTTGAAGCTGTGATTTGTTATTCATCTGTTTCAACACAGCTATTAACAAGTCGTCAAGGGAGTGAGCAGGGAGATTGAAGTGTTCCCCTATTGGTTTTGCAGTGTTGCAATTTCTGATGTCAGATTTGTGTCCATTTATTCTTTGGCGCAGAGACTGTCCTGTTTGTCCAATATATAAGGCAGAGGGGCATTTCCAGCACATGATGGCATAAATCACATTGGTGGATGAGCAGGTGAACGAGCCCTTGATGGAGTAGGTGGCTTGATTAGGCCCTGTGATGGTGTCATCAGTGTAGATATGAGGGCAAAGTTGGCAGCGTGGTCTGCTGCAGGGCTGTGTTCCTGCTTTAGTGTTTCTGTTGTATGATCTGTAGTTGCTGGTAAGCATCCTTTTAAGGTTAGGGAGCTGTCTGAAAGCAAGGAGAGGTCTGTCTCCCAAGGCTTGAGAGAGTGAGGGATCATCTTGTAAAATAGGCTGTAGATCTTTGATGATGTGTTGAAGAGGTCTGGCTTGGGGGTTGTAGGTGGTGACCAGTGGTGTTCTGTTGTTGTTTTTCATGGGCTTCTCCTGCAGTAGTTGACTTCTGTGTACCGGTCTGGCTCTGTCAATTTGTTTCTTCACTTCTGCGGGTGGGTACTGTAGTTTTAAGAATGCCTGGCAGAGATCCTGAAGGTGTCTGTCTCTGTCTAAAGGGTCAGAGCAAATGCGGTTATATCTTAGGGCTTGACTGTACACAATGGATCGTGTGGTGTGTCGAGGATGGAAGCTCGAGGGATGTAGGTAACTATACCGATCAGTAGGTTTGCGGTATAGGGAGGTCTTTATGTGCCCATCGCTAATTTGCACTGTAGTGTCCGGAAAGTGGATCTCTTGTGTGGAGTGTTCCAGGCTAAGTTTGATTGTGTTGTAGAAATTGTTGAAATCTCTATGGAAATCTTCAAGGGCATCTTTACCATGGGTCCAGATGATGAAGATGTCATCAATATAGCGTAGGTAAAGTAGAGGTGCTTTGGGATGAGACTTGAGGAAACGTTCTAAATCAGCCATAAAGATGTTGGCATATTGTGGGGCCATGCGGGTACCCATAGCAGTGCCGCTGACTTGAAGGTATAAATTATCTTCAAATCTGAAATGGTTGTGGGTGAGTACAAAGTCACAGAGGTCAGCCACAAATTTAGCTGTGTCATCATCTTGGATAGTTCTTCTAATAGCTTGTAATCCATCCTTGTGTGGGATGTTAGTGTAAAGAGCCTCTACGTCCATAGTGGCCAGGATGGTATTTTCTGGAAGACCGTCAATGGATTGGATTTTTCTCAGGAAATCTGTAGTGTCTCTCAGATAGCTAGGTGTGTTGATAGCATAGGGTCTTAGGAGAGAGTCCGCATAGCCAGATAATCCTGCTGTAAGCGTGCCAGTGCCTGAGATGATGGGGCATCCGGGGTTTCCTCTTTTATGTATTTTTGGTAGTAGACAGAATATCCCTGGACGGGGTTCTGGCGGTGTGTCTGTCTTGATTTGTTCTTGTGCTGCTTTGGGGAGTTTCTTGAGTAGGTGTTGTAGTTCCTTTTAGTATTCCTCAGTGGGGTCAGAGAGGAGTGGTTTGTAGAACGTTCTATTGGACAGCTGTTTATAAGCCTCCTGATCGTAATCTGATTTATTCATGGTGATGACGGCACCTCCCTTGTCAGCCTCCTTAATAATAATGTCAGAGTTGTTTCTGAGGCTCCGGAGGGCATTACGCTCTGCATGGCTGAGGTTATGGTGTAAGTGATGTTGTTTGTCCACAATTTCAGCCTTTACCCGGTGGCGGAAACAATCTATATAGAAGTCTAGTCTGTTGTTCCGACCGTCAGGAGGAGTCCACGTTGAATACTTTTTCTTGCAATGTTGGGAGGAAGGTATCTGAAGGTCATTGCGTTCTACATTGGTGGTGGCGAAATAGTCCTTGAGTCTGAGACGGCGAAAGTAGTTCTCCAGGTCACTGCAGAATTGTATCTTATGTGTGGGGGTGGTGGGGCAAAAAGAAAGTCCCCGAGACAGCACAGATTCCTCTGCTGGAGTAAGTCTGTAGCATGAAAGATTAACAATGTTGTTGGGTGGGTTAAAGATGCTGTTGTTATCCCTTGTGGTGTATTGGAGCTTAGACAGTTTGTTGTCTTTTTTCTTCTGTAGGGAAGTAAAGTGTGTTTTGTAGATGGATTTTCTCTTTTTTGTGAAGTCCACCCAGAGGGAAGAATGTGGGGTGCTTAAGGAAGGATTTGCAAAGCTTCATGGGGCAGGCGCAAATGTCACACAAATTAAAGTTTCTGAATCCCATCATTCCATGGGCACCCTGCTAGATTGACAGCCACTTCTCAACTGCCCTATCAGCCAAATTGACACTGCTGAACAAAAACACAACCCCAGGAAAGAGGGAGAGAGGGAAGGGGAGGAGGAGTGTGTGAGACAAGAATTGTGTGCGAATATGAGAGAGAGAGAGAGAGAGTTGGGGAACAGTAAAACAAACAAGGAGTCTTGTGGCACTTTTAAAGACTAAGAAATTTTTTTAATGCATAAGTGACACAAGACTCCTTCTTTGTTTTGCTGAACTAGGCTGACACGGCTATCCCTTTGGAACTTGGGGGATGGTGTGCCTGCATGCTGTCTCTAAGCTCAAACAGCAGCAACTGGAAGTAACCAATCTTGAGGCACAAGCTGCTTCACAGATGACTGGTGTTCCCAGTCTCTCCATACCAGCTCGGCGGAAACTAGTACACAGCCCCCACCTCCCTCTCTGGTTCTGCACAGCACAATGGGAGTCACATCCCTCCCTGTAGTTTTGGGCAGCAGGACTATGTTTGCTGCCACTGTGGAGTAAGTTCTCCCCAACGAGTTACTTGGAAACTTCCTGAGGCATTGAAAGGAGAAGGGTGGATGGCTGCAGGGCAGACAAATTCAAACTGCTTACCAGAGCAGTCACTACGGCAATTGTGGGATATATCTGGAGGCCATTTACAGTGACATAACCAAGGGCAGTGCCTACACCGACAATTTCTTGCTTAAACTCTGCTGAAAAAAGCTGTACACTTCTTATCATGGTGGTTTTATTTTGTTGAAAAAAGCTGAAGTTTTGTCAGCTGGCAGTGGGGTTGTGTGTGACTGCAGTGTGTACATCAGCACTGTCTTGCCAAGAAAAGCTGATTTTGGTCAACAAAACTCTCTATTGTAGACTAGCCCTAAAAATATTAGCTAAAAATCTATGTATTTAATTACTCTATAAATTTACATATTAAACACCTTCATTTCCATACAAACTGTTGTAAGCAGATCAATTATATTATGGCTTCAATTACTAGAAATTAATTAACAATTTAAGTTCATAGGTCTTAGCAGAACCTAGGATATCAAAAAATGTAAAAATTGTTCCTGGGGGAATGGAAACAAGTAAAAGCATTCTATAGACTAGAAACCAGGCCATATCTAACCAGTGGAGCAGTATTCTTCAAGGCTTTGCTATGGGGATGTTAACATAGTAAATGTACTGCAGTGTGCCTATTACCACTACCAGACATGTACATGTATGCAAACAAGAAATAATTTGAGCTTTGATGGGAGGCAAGAGGATTAGGAAACAAGATCTGGAAAACAATCCATACCTCAACATGTCCACTGAAGGCTGCGTGATGTAAAGCTGTCCTACCTGCTCGATCTGACACATTTACATTACTTAGAAGAGGCACCAAAGCTTCAGCACATTTAACAGCTTTATTTGCAGCTGCTATATGTAGGGGTGTCTGCCAGTTCTTGTCACGGGCATTAACATCTGCTGAATGCTTTAACAACACCTGAACAGCATCCTGGAAACATTTGCAATAGAATAAAATAAATTACCAAAGAACTAAAATAATATACTTAATATCTCAATGTAAAGTACAACAAAACCTCACTAATGCATACTTTGGTAAACTGCATTCATATGTAATTTCAGTTTTAGGATTTCTCAAGCCCAGCAAGATTCTGGGATGGTCACAGGGACTTAAATTATTATGTTATATTTCCCGTAGACCGACAGTGGAGCATCAATTCATTTCTAGGCTTTGTTCCAGGAAATCCCTCAAACACAGCTAAGGCACTTACAGCTGGCAGTTGGCACTGGTGGAATTCCCCATGGCAAGATCAATAATCCTCAGGACTCCCTTCATTAGAACTTAAAATACATTCCTAACAATTGTCAGACACCTTTTTTCAAAGAATAAAAATAGCTGGAAATAGTATATTATAGACATCAAGAGTTTAATGACCATACTTTTTAGAGATGTGCCTGTTTATAATACTATCATATCATAAACAGACACATCTGCAAAAGGAATACAATTTAATGGTGCCAAAGTAACTAATCCTGTTTGAGTTCTATACCATAGTAATTCTGGAAGTTAGAAGTTTCATTCCTTGTTATAAAATGAAGTTTAAACTTAAAACTTTTATAGCATTCCTTTTACATTCCTACAGAAACTAAAACCCCAAAACATTCCTACCAATATATGTATACAATTGCACAAAAAGGAAAACAGCTTGTCAATATAAATATTCAGATGCAATACTTTTTTTCATTAAGTCTACAAAAGTTTACACAATTCATTAATTATTCTTTTGGTTAAATACTGAAAGAATGCAAAAATAAAAAGGTTGCCACCCTGAACTTAAAACATTCTACGGAGGCAAAATATTGCAGGCACCTCAAATTACAGCACAATGTTATGTATACAACTCTCTGCTGCAATATCTAGACATCACTGTGAAATGTTAATACTAATACTAAATTCTATTTATTTATTCCATTAGAAGAACCTATCAAAATTTATCCTAACCTATATATTTTATTTCCTCTCCTTTTAAGAAACAAAAGGCTTAAGAGTAACCTAGAAAATATTTAAGCCAGACTTTAAAATTCTAACTTGAATGAATAGTGAAATGGATATGGACCCAAAATGTACTTATTAGTTTATTAGGAAAAAGCTGATTACATATCAAATTTTTTGCTCCCTTAAACCTAATATCAGTGAAGCCACTACAAGAATCAGGAAATAAATTCTAGAAAGGCTCTGGTGTTTTACATAAACTGTCAAAGGAAACACTAATTTTACTGTAAAAGAATTATTCTGGTCTTAGCATACATTGCCTATGTATATGTGCAGTAATGTATTCTCAAATTAAATGAATCTGCCTTTTTTTTGGTTGCAAAATACATCACTATATAAAAGGCATGCAAATTCAGATTCTTAAGAATTTAAGTCTCATATGAAATATATTCAAGAAAAAATATGTTTGAAAATGAAATCCTCAAATATAGTTAAGATATTTAGGATGACTTGATGTTCTTGCTTATTTGGGTCCACCCTCCTTTGTGGGGGGTAGGTCCTCGTGGATTAAACTGAAAAAAAATGGTTACTAACCTTCTGTAACTGTTGTTGTTCAAGAAAAAATTACTAACTTTCCATAACTGTTGCTCTTCAAGATGTGTTGCTTATGCCCATTCCATGCTAGGTCCGTGTGTGTGCAGTGCCAGAGATTTTTGCCTCAGTGGTATCCATAGGGCCGGCTCACACGGCCTCTGCAATGGCACATGTATGCACTGGTATAAGTGCACTACCAGCCCCTCCCTCTCAGTTCCTTCTTGTCTGAACTCTGACAGAGGGGAGGAGGAGGATGATGGAATGGATGTGAGCAACACATCTCAAAGAGCAACATTTATGAAAAGTTAGTAACCATTTCTTCTTTGAGTGCCGGCTCATGTCCATTCCATGTCAGGTGACTCACAACAGCACCGCTGTAGGTGGGCCAGGAGTTCAGAGACATGCTGATTGTAATACTGCTCTGCCAAAGTCTGAGTCATCCCACATCTGTGGCATGATGGCATAGTGGGACAGGAAGGTGTGAACAGAAGACCAAGGGGCAGCCCTGCAAATGTCCTGCATTGGAACCTGGGATAAGAAGGCCACTGCCAAAGCCTGTGCTCTTGTTGAATGGGCTGTCAGAAAGTATGATCTTCCCCTGCTTGTAACAAATTTGGATGCAGGTGGTAATTGAGGAAGAAATCTGTGATAAGACTGGTGAACCCTTCATTCACTCAGTGACCACAACGAAGCGCTGCATGGATTTTCAGAAGGGATTAGTTCTTTCGATATAGAAAGCCAGCGCTTGCCTGATATCCAGTGTGCAGGAGTCTTTCCTCTTGGGCTGTGAGACTCTGGAAAAAAAGACTGGTAAGAAGATTCCTTATTGACATGAAACTGCAATATCATCTTTCGTAGAAATGTGAGGCAGGGGCACAGCTGAACTTTATTTTTTATAAAACACAGTATAGGGAGGTTCCAATGTTAGAGTCTTGATTTTGGAGACTGGCCTCACTGCTTAATTGCCACCAGAAAGGTAACTTTCCATAACAAATGTGAAGAAGCAAAGAGGATCCAATGGGCTCAAAGGGAGGCCCAATGATTCTGCACAAAATTGGCTGAGGTCTCATGAGGACCAGATCCCTGACTTGCAAAAAGAGCCTTTCGGAAATCTGGCCATCACCTCAAGGGAGAAGACTGATCTGCCTGGGATATGCGGGCGAAAGGCTGCCAGATATCTTGATTGATGATAAAGCCAGACCTTGATGTTTCAAGTGGAGTAAGAATTCCAGAATGGAGTGCAACTGTACTTGGGCTGGAAAGAGGTTTCATTCTGCCATTCAGCAGGAGAAACCTACTTTGACAGGTAAGTTGCTCTAATAGAGGATTTTCTGTTTTCCAACTTAAGACTTTCTGAACCTGAGTGGAGCAAATCTGTTTCTCAAGGCTTAACCATGCAGCATCCATGCCATCAGATGTAAAGAGGCAAAGTTCAGATGTAATAGCTGACCATGATCCTGTGGAATCAAGTCCAGATGGTCTAGGCGTGTCAAAGGAGCTGCCACCATCAGGATCAACAACATGCCAAATCAATGTTGATGGGGCTATGCAAGACCAATCGTCATGATCCGTCTTTTATCCCTCTTGGTCTTTATGATGACTTTGTGGATGAGAGGGATTGGTGGAAAGGTTCTGTTTGGTCAGGAACAGATCCACCTGGGGAATTTCTCACCTGTTTAAGATAACCTTGACTACCTCCAGGTGCAGGGACCACTCATGGTGAGGAGAGAAGTACTTGCTGAAATGATCTGCCAATGTGTTCTTGACCAGCAGGAAGTGTAAGGCTTCGAGGTGGATCAAATGATCCACACAGAAGTCCCATATATGGAATGCCTCTTGGCAGAGGGCTGAGGATTTTGCTCCTCCTTTCTTGTTGACATAATATATTGATGCTGTAATGTCTATCAAGGTCCGTACTACCTTTCCTGACATCTGGGTAAGGAAACTTTTGCGGGCTAGTCAGATTGCCCTGCTCTCTGACATGTGTGTGTAATGTCAGCTCCCCTGCAGATCAGAGGGAGTCCTGAGGGATCCAAGGTGGGCTCCCCACCCTAGGTCCAAGACAACCAATACCAAGGAGAGCATTGGGCAGGGGACTGCAAAGGGAACCACTCTTGCTACATGGGCAGGGTTTGTCCACCACACCAATGAGGCAAGTACTCAAGGCAGGATCGTAAGGATCGTGTCCAGGCAGTGTCTGGTGAGGAAGTAAACAGACAGTAACCATATTTGAAGGGGTCTTAGGCACAGTCTTGTATTCTGTACCACATAGGTATATGCTGCCATGTGACCCAGCAGTTTGAGGCAAACTCTCGCAGTGGTGAGGAGGTAAGCTGTGACCTGGGTGATCAGATCTGACACTGTTTGAAGTCTGGCTTGTGGTAGAAATGCTTGCGCCAGCATAGAGTCGAGGACTGCCACAATGAACTCTATGCTTTGCACTCCTACTAATGTGGATTTCTGTTAGTTTATTAATAGGCCCAGTTCTTGGCAGGAGGCTCATACTACTGTGATACTGTGCTGAACTTGAGTTTCTGAATGGCCTTTAATGAGCCATTCGTCAAGGTAAGGGTAAATTTGTATTTCCCAATGTCTGAGGTAGTCCAGGATTACCAACATACATTTTATGAACATGCTTGGTGTTGTTGGTACCTATACATGGTCACAGTCACAAAGAGAGAGAGTGATCTCTCAGGTAGTTAAGACAAGCCCAGGAAAGGCTTTGAATAACAGGACAAAAGAGGACTTAAATTGGACTGTATTCAGCGAGGAGCCACTGCAAAAAAAAGAGCACCAGCAGACCCGAGTTGCTATAGAAACAGACTGTTTTACAGTGTATTAGTTGAAGCTTTTTGCAGGGTGTTTACTTCATTCCTATATATACTATCCCCACCCAAGCTGTCACTATGGCACCTTATTCAAGAGCTTAGGTGAGTTAAAGGCCATAACGCTCCTTTGCAAAGGCTGTTTAAGGCACATGGAGGGTGGGTTGAAAAGAAGTCTTGCTGGAGTCCAGTTCCTTGTGGGGGAAAAAGGGAGGAGGTGGGGATGTAGTTGTGGAAGTTTAAAAGGTCCCATGGGACAGACCTCTGAGTTGGTCCATTATGTGTGGGAGAAGTAGGTGCCCTTTGAAGGTTAGGGAAGGATATTGTTCCTGGAACACCCAGGGTCAGCAAAATGCACTAGATGAGAACATCAGGTAGGAACATTGAAGGACGATTTGTGGGAGGCAGGATACAGAAGGGTGTGTATGCGTGAATCAGTCAAGGGCCACTGGAGTTGGTAGAAACATCTGTACTCCATAGGTGTTGATAGCGGACATAAGCATTTAAGCAACATTTATCCAAAATGAATAGCAAAGCTTTTGGAATATCCCCAATCTCCAGATTTATATATAATTTTGCTATAAGAAAACTGGTTTACTGCAAGTTCTTGTCTGTTAATGTTATGTTAATGATATGCTAATGTGATTTGCATTTTTTATTTTATTATATTCAGAGAAGCAAGGCAAGACCTATACGAATGAGAAAATAATGTTCTTGTTGTGCAGAGTGATAACTGAGCAGAAGAAACCTATAAAAGGCAAAACCTTCCGTAGTTTAAAAGTCATTAGCTAAAACGTGGCAGATCTTAATGAGGGTGTTCACACATGGAGAAGGGAGGAAGGGGAAAGCACACAAAAACCCCATCCCCTGCATAAGGGGCAGAAAAAACTATAGTCCCAATGCTCAGGAGAGTGCAGGGACTGCTGCTTCAGTGAGGCCACCACAGGGCTGCATACTGCATTATCTTAAAGGATAGCATAGCATAGCCTATGCACCTAGCCATTCATAGAAGAATTAAGCTTAAGGTCCCTATGGGCCAACAGCTTCACATCATTACCTTCTTAGGCTAGTGGTTAGATGAGACTATTTGTCCCATAAGCAAAATTTAAAATGGGTGAGTTTAGCTCCAAAGTATGATGCCTGAGCATCTGCAAAACCAAACCGTTCCCTCTCTCTAATAAAAAATACAGCAAAGATAGTACTGATCTGACTCAGGTACTCTGCGTAGGCAGGTTCGGTGAAATTCTCCCATATGATTCCAGCAACAATACATCTCAGGCCTAACCTTGAGCATTTGGACTGAGCTAATTTTATGACACTCACAGAATTAACATTCCAATTAATGCCAGTTTGAAACTCAGAGATAATACAAAATTTGAACAATGATATAAGTGTACCTCTTAATTTTCCTTCCTACAGTATTTCTATATTTAGCAACATTGATACATGTGTCAAAAGCCATGATTTTCTATGATGAAACAAAATGCCAGGTATAATTTCCAAAGCAGCTTTCTTTGCTCTACTCTGTACATTTGAATGTTTCAGATGAAACTAAAACCTACAAGCCCAAACTAAGTACTTTATATATATTAAAATGTTTGCAGCTACTAGTACAATTTCAATGTTTTCAATAACAAAACTGTGGAAATACCAATAAAAATGAAAAAAAATCACAAAACAGTATTGTATAGGTGACAACAAACCCTATTTAGTTTTTAGACTATTTTTCCCTTTTGTTGAACCATTTTAGTTACCTTATGCCAAAGAAATCATGGACCTTATGTTCTGGATTCAGAATATTCCCTCTCATAGACTGGCATTCATTATTTCCATGTACCAGGATATGTTTTTCTTTTGTATTAAACTACCTGTATTTATTCTAGATTTTTTTCATAAAATCTTTTAAGAGCATGTTAATTTTGCAATGATTTTTCAGTTCAGAGCTTCTGTGTACTCTACAATTGAAATGATACTTTTTTTGTTTTGTTTTTGCCAAGTGAAAAATAACTGTTGCATAGCGAGCCCAGGGCATTTGCATTTTCAGTAGTTTCACCTATTAAAAAAATTGAACGAGGACTAGATAGAAGGTGGTCTGAGATGCTGTATTTTATTTGACATGGAACTTGTTATTTTAAAAATAGTATCTCTGTACATAAACACATGTATTTAATTTCATACCTCACTACAGGATGCAACAGCTCTGTGTAAGGGAGTCAACCACTTGCTGTCTTTGGCATTAACTCTAGCTCCTGTAACGAAAAATAAATAAAATTGACAGTGTATTCACACAAGAGCTAAGTGTTCCAAGAGAGAAATTACTGTACACATTTACTACAACATTATAGTCCAAACTAGTTAATGAAGAAGGATTCTAAGAAAAAACTACTTTTCTCTATGGGCTTTGGGTTATAATATTCTCCCTTTGATGAACAAATGGAAGCTTCATCTGTAATTCTTTGTCACAAATAGTGAAGTGTATTTAATCAGTTACCTACACTAATAAAAGGATTGCTGTAGCAGGAAAAAGAAGCACTGGGTATTCCTATCTTCATGCAACACAAAGCCAAGCAACCCGAACACATACAAGCTAAGTTATTTTGAGAGTAGGAGAGGGGAAGAGGATTCATGATTCCCATTCTCCCATGCCCTTTACTGCGTGGGCAGATTTAACTTTTCTATGTATTTATAACTACATTCATTTACTTAAACAAATCTCACTATTCATTAACTATAAAAGCTACTGAAAATCAAATTCATTTTGTTTTCTGTGTGAGCTTATGAACAGCCTCTGCTGTCAGTTTCCTCTATTAAGTGAACATGAACTCCTTTGAGTAATAATTTCCTGAATGCATTTTTTAACAATGTGTTTTCCTGTTTCCTGATATAGCAATATTTCTAATTGCAAAATTGTTTTGTGCAATATGTTGTATCTATACAACTGGAAGACAGTTCAGTTAAGACCAGTTAATTAATGAACTCTACTTCTGTTATCACAGGGAATCAGCAAACTAGACTACTTTAATACGATTTGGTGCTCAGAGCTAAACCCAACGGATCCTGGAAAATATAATTCATTTGTTTTACACTATGTGCATCAAAGAATGCAACAAGCATGAAAAGTCTATAGTAGAGTGAAATGTTATGCTGGAATGGATTTTTAATATTTTTATAATGGCTTCCTCTAGTCATATGTCTCAGAAGAGAAAGAGAGGTGATATTGGGAGGGCAGAGGAGGCGCGGGGGGGGGGGGGGGGAGAGAGAAGAGACAGTCAATCATGCAACAGTCCAACCAGCACTGAAGAAAATCACCTTGGACAGCCATCCATCATCACTCAGAATCAAACCTTCCATTCCTCAGCAAGCTCATAGAAAAGCTACAAGCTTATCTAACTGATGGCAATAGACTAGACCCAGCACAATCTAGATTCAGGCCAGGACACAGAACTGGAACTGATGAATGAGCTCCTTCTACGAATGGATAGAGGAAAGACATCCATCCTCATCTTCCTGAACTTCTTTGCAGAATGTGATGCATGAGATACTGCTGTCTCACCTGACAGGTGAGGCGGGAATTCTGGATAATGTGCTAGAGTGGTTTCAATGCTTCCTGGAGGGACACACCCAGAGAGCTGTGATGTAAAACTGCAACTGCCAGTAGCAGAAACCTCATTTGTGGGTTCCAAAAGGATCAATTATCTCTCCAGTCTTTTAAACATCTGATGCAATCACTAGGTGAACTTGTCAGATGTCATGGACTCAAGTGCCAGCAATATGTAGATGACACAGCTCTACCTATCCTTCACCACACATGATCACACCACTACAATCCAGATGGCCCAGTCCTTGGAGGAGATCAGCTCCTGAATGACAATCAGATGGCTGAAGCTCATGAAAACCAGAGATGATGCTGGTGGTTAGAGGAAAGCATTTGGAGGAGTTTGCAGCTAAAAAGTGTACCCTCCTTAGATTGAAGGGTAACATTCACAACTGGTCTACTGAGTCCATAGTCTAGGAGTATTCTTGCATTCCTCCCTGACACTGCACTGTCACATTGCAACGGAAGCAAGTAATGCTTTCTACCATTTCGGGCTAGCGAGGAGACTCCATCTCATCCCATCAGACAAAGATCTGGTCTCAATATCCATGCCTTTGTCACCTCTCAGACTACAGCAAACTAATAAACTTGGGCATGAAACCTTTAGCATTTAGGAAACTCCAACTAGTACAAAACACTCGTGTATAGCTCATCTTTTCAGCAACATGGGCTACCATGAGTACAACAACAGAACCCTGCAAATCTGCAGATATTTGCAGCCACAGATACAATGCAGATATCCACAGACCATTTCTTGGGGCTATAGATTGGATACAGATCCACATATTTTTATATGTGCAGGGCTAGAGCCCTGCAAATATGAGGATATCTGCATTATAGCCGCATCTGCGGATAGAACTTGGATATCCCTGGACCATTTCTTGCAGAGGCAGATCCACATTATTTATATCTGTGCATATATACCTATCTTCTGTGCTTTATACTGATTTGCCATAGAATTTTCAATCAAGTACAAGGTTTTGTTTTTTAACTTCAAGGTGCTCCCATGGCCGGGGCCCAGGATAGCTACAAGATTGTCTAAAGCTGCAGGACAAAACCCATGGTCAATAATTTTTGCTCCTCTGTCACAGCGGAACTCTCAACATTTAGAGTAAAGCTTGGCTGCACAGGAGACAAACCTTCTCTGAGCTGGTCCAAGACTGTGCAAAGAACCGCCCCCAAAACTAAGGACCAACACAAACCTCATCACTTTCCACTCTAAGTGCAGAGTTTATTTCTTTGACCATGCATTCCCTAATAAAAAACACACAGCATCAGGTATATTTAAGTAAAAAAAACCTCTACCAAAACATGACACTCCACTGCATGGGTTTCTAAACCGGGGAGAGGAGGAGAGAACAAACATCACATGACAGATGTGAAGTCACACTGTATAACAAACTACTAGGAAGCACTCAGATATTATGCAAATAAGTGTGGTATAAAAACCTACACAGAATAGAACAGAACAGTCTCACAGTATTGATCCATTAAAATAATTGTTGAAAAACTTGAGAGAATGGGTAGTATTTTAGCAAGAATTTTTTTTCCCTTGAAAGGGAGAAATTTCTTGTCCATCTAAGAATCCACAACCAAACCTTACTTTTGTCAGTCAGCACAAGATCACCCAAACACCAACAGCCCAAACTAATAGTCCCTATACTATTCTATAACCAGAACTGAAACCAAACATGAGATCTCCAAATGTTGTTGGAATTGTTTTACAAATGCCTTTCCAGTCACTGTCTCCCAAAAAGGAGCATTTGAGACTGAGCAATAATTAAGACCATAAATTGTCTGTGTCCTACCAGGCATAAGCATACCTGTCATGCTTCCAGTTGCCCTCCAACCCTTGCCCAGGCCACACATTGTGACTGACAGACAATAAGGCACAAGCAAGAATATAAAACACAGAAGAGCTACTATTCTGTTACTCATTTTCCCCTCCAGCAATTCCATATGCAGTGTACTACTGACTCTGCAAACAGAGGGGGGGGGAGAACTGGAAGCAAGAAAATGGAAGGAAAAAAATAAAAGAAATATAGATTGAACAGAGAAGGAAAGAGACTTCAGCTCTGTCTCCATTAAGAACATGACCTATTTCCATCAACAGTTATTAGTAACTGATCCATTAAACTGGAGCTGACAAACTTTTTGCCCCCAGCATAAAGATGATGAAAAACCACCGACTACTAACCTTCTTTAACTGTTGTTCTTTAAGAGGTGTTGCTTATGTCCATTTCAGGACCCTCTGGCCTACCCCTCTCTGTTGGAGTCAGTCAGCAAGAGGGAATTGCTGAGGGGAGTGGGGTTAGTAGGGCCCTACATACAGTGCTAGAAGGGCACAACACCAGGTGGCAATGGATTCCACTAAGGGAAAAACCTTCCAGCAACTGTCCATGCAGCATGCACACATGTACTTAGAATGGACATAAAACAACACACCTTGAAGAACAACTGTTTACAGAAGGTTTTTTCTTCGAGTGCTTGCACATATTGATTCCAAGTTGACTCCCAAGCTGGTCCATTGGAGGAAGGGTCAGAGATCAAGCTCCTGCAGATTCTAGTACTGCCCTCCCAGAAGTAGCGTCGTCTGTGGTGTGCTGTTTAATAGCATAATGTGCAGTGAAGGACTTGGGCCAGGAATGCCATCGAAGACATCTGTGCCCTTGTGAAATGAGCTGTCAATGCAGAGGCAGGCACTCTCATCAAGTCATAACATGTCCAGATATACGATGTAATCCATGAAGAAATTCTTTGGGAAGAAACAGGGAGACCTGTTGTAGAGAGATGCTTATAGAAGGTTGCGATTTTAGAGACACTCCCTAGCAAGGTTCAGTGTTGTGTGAATTGGGAGAAGTGCCCTACAGGTGATATAATATGGCTACTCCCACCTACACACCTGGGAATCACTCCTGTCTGTGTTATTGAAGTTCTATTCCTCACTCATTCAAGGGCATGGTCTTTAATGAACCCTCAAGATCATTACATGGTGTCAGAAGATGGTGAATGAATTTGGAAACTAAGACGACTTGGAGGAAAACTCCTGTGTTTGCAACTGAAAACAGACAAACACTGAGGATCTCTGAAAACAAAGGAAGCCTTCAGCAAGTAAGTGCAAGCTTTTAAAATGGATGTGTTACAGGCTCCTTCCCCTCTCCAAACATCTGGTAATGTTGCAGAAAACTGGATAAAGTTTAAGCAGCGATTTCTGTTGTATTTGTCTGCCATTGGAACACAGAAAAAAGATGAAAACCAAAAATAATCTATATTTTTACATGTTGTTGGGGAGGAAGCACTGGATGTTTATAACAACTTTGAATTTCGAGATGGTGAAAGCATGAATTTAAATATAATACTGACCAAGTCTGAGGAATCTTGCATGCCAAAAACAAATGTGACTTTTGAGGGAGAGATTTTTTACATGCAGGCAAAAACCAGATAACGCCATAGAGCAGTATGTCACTGAATTAAGGAACTCAGTAAAAGCTACAGAGTCCTGTGGCACTTCTAAAGACTAACCGATTTATTTATCGCATGAACTTTCATGGGAGAAAATTCCATTTCGTCAGACATTTTGACTTTAAAAGTGCCACAGGACTCTGCTGTTTTTCTGCAATAGACTAACACGGCTACCCCTTTGGAACTTCAGTGAAAGCTGTAACTTTGGTAGCTTGGTAGAGTCTCTGATCAAAGACAGGCTCATTTGTGGCATTACAGAGGTGTGATTCCTGGGTTAAGGGATGGAAGATCACGAGCTCTTCTGTCAAAATAATATTTCTGCTTCCATTTCTGATTTTCTTTCATCTTCCGAATGGTAGCATTGTTCTGAGATCGCAGCAAGGTATCAGAAATAGGTAAATTAGACCTGATCCTTCTTCCCATTAACAGCTGGGGAGCTCCAACTCTGCATTGCGAACCAGCAAGTAGCTATGCTTTCAGCTCTTGGGGGTCCATGTCCAAATTTGTGATGTCAATATCACCAGACCGTTGTGCAGCAGGAGGGGGCTGTTGAGTGCAGCGGGCAGTTTTTAATAGCTGAATGACATTAGTGCCTCCAGCTGGCCCTGTCCAGGGCCAAATCCTCCCAATTGTTGGTAATGATATTACAGGACTTAAGATTTTATTTCAGAATGTCTTTACATCTCGGATATGGCTTTCCCTGTGATCATTGTCCATTTTCCAATTGACTGTAAAGCACGGCTTTATGGATTCTGGCGTCCTCCATCCTCCTAACATGTCCAGCCCACTGAAACAGGGCTCTTAGCACCATGCCTTCCATACTTGAAATCTGGCACCTTTCAAGGACCTCTATTGGTGATTCTGTCATGCCACTGAATGTTACAAATAGCCCTCAGGAAGCATTGGTAGAACTGCTTGAGTTGGTTAAGGAGTCTATAGTAGAGCATCCAAGACGCTCAGCAGTGTGAACAGCACCACTGCCTGAAACACCATCTTTGTTAGCAGTCTGACCCCCTCTCTCATCCCACAGATGATGATGATGAAGTCTCCCAAATGAGTAACTTGCCAGCACTGATGCCGAGGTCATTCGCTGTATTGCCAAAGCATCTTGGAAGTCTACTCTCCAACACTAATTGAATTGATAGATTGCTCCTAGTTGGGTGCCTTCAATAGCAACAGCAGGCTCAGAATAGTCCTTGATTGGAGATGTTTGGTACATGACCTCTGTTTTTTTCAAGCTGATAGTGAGGCCAAAGCATTGAGCTGCCTCTGGGCAAACTGATTGGTTTTAAATTTGATGTCCTCTAGTGCAGTGGTTCTCAACCTTTTTTCCCATTGTGACACACCTGAAAGATGTTCCTCTGCATGACACACTATAATCTTCTGGTGGTGGTGGCACTTGGGCTGGGAGCACTTGGGAGGCTCTGGCATTCTGGAGGATGCAGCACTCCAGGACCTAGGTGGGGGCAGAGTCAAGCCAGTGCAGGCTGGCGCCCTGACAGTCTGCCTTGAATGGGCTGGGTTTATTTTTGTGGGGCAGGCGGTGTCCCCATCCCCCTCCCCCTCAGCCCAGGATCTCTGGGTTGCAGCCCCTAAATCTCTTTACTCATCTAGCCCTGGCTGCTTCCTATCTTGTGCAGCAGGAGTGGGCTGTTTAGGGCAGCGGGCAGCAGGAGCCCCAAGCTGGCTCCAAGCTAAGTTGCCAATTTTCTGACACACCTCCTGGCTCTTCATGACACACAATGGTTGAGAACTGTTGCTCTAGTGAGCAAGCTACCAATGTACAATTATCTATCTGCAAACAATAGATCCCTAATTACTAGTTTCATTACTTCAGTGTGAGCCTGCAGACCTCTCAGACTGAACAGCCATCTGTCTGTATGTGACTAGATGTAGAGGCCACTGTCCATATCTAAGAGCTTCATCCATCGGTAGGGTCTTCAATTGAATGTCCCTAGCCTTTTTTGTGCGCTGCTTGAATCCCACGCAGATTTTACACTTGTCACAAATGTGAGTTTCCCTAAGGAACTTCAGGCAGCTCAGATGGGTATCAATTACGGGCACAGGCTTAATACAAGTCATTCACTGTTTGAAGTCAAGGGATCAGGGCATGCCCCGCCCCTGGGTCATCCCCCCCCCCACTGGATTGCTATCTATAGAGACTATTAATTCTAAAGCCACAACTATACTTAGAACTAACAACTGCATACAGCTATGTACACTAACATACAGTGAAACCACTGGAGAAGGCTTGCGGACACAAGAGACTGGGGACTGGCAGCGCCTCTTATACCAATGCATATGCATGTGACTCCAGGGGGCACCAGAGTTGGTCCTATGGATACTACCGAGGGAAAAATTTCAGCACCCATGCACGTGGCATGCACACACTTAACATGGAACGAACATGAGCAAGCACTCGATGGCCAGCCATCTGTGAAAAAGGTAGGTTTTTAAGCAACTTCCCTATCTTCATAAAGATAAAGACTCCATGTCCCTAGGACAGCATTCAACTGCCTTAACCTGACCCTCCTACCTCCTCCTTCAGTCCCCTGCCTCATCTCCCATACCATTCCAAACTCTGTAAATAAAAATAAATAAATAAATAAAAATAAAAATAATGAGACAGCCCTATAGCCTACAGCCTCCTTCACTACACAACAGAGCAAGTCCACTCCAGGCAATGAAGGAAGCATGGGTTCTGTGGGGGATAAAAAGCACATATAGCATGTAATTAAAGACTGATTCATAATGCAGATGCACAATGGGGCTAAATTAGAGATCCAAAATTAAGGTTGCCTATGGTTTCCTTATGGTTTTTGAGCGCCTGACTTTGCAACTTAATAATGTTCTTTTATCATAGACTGTGTGCGCAATTTTCTGTGTTTTTAAGAAAAGCAAGTTGAAAAACCAGAAAACCCATCCCATGGGTCATTAGCATGGTTGGAAAGTTTAGAACCACACAGACACTAGAGGATCCAGAGACTTCTGCTATCCCTCACAAGCTTGACCCATGGTTTATCCCCTCCAACATTAACTTTCTCTCCTGTCTCCTCACCAAAATCCCACTTTCCTCACCTACCTACTCCTACACTCCACGCAGGCATCTCATCCTATTCCCAATCTCCTCCCCAGTCACACTCAGTTTCCTCTCACCTCCCTGTCTGATGTCTCCTTTCTAGCCTCCAACTGCAGCCCATTCTCATTGGCTACCAGTCTCCATTTCCTTCCCAGACCTCTCCATCTAATCTTGGTGTCCTGTGTCATCGGACAGCTCTTTGCCCAGCCAGCCCCAGTTGCTCCTTTCAGCTCCTCATCCAAACTCAGTCTCCTCTCCATTCACTGGTTCTCCCTCTTCCGCCCTTACCACCCACCTACCAGTTTTCCACTGTCTCCTAGTACAAGTCTCCTTGTCCACCCAGTCCAAGATAAACTCCTGCCACCAGGATACCTGTCCCAGTCTACTCCCCTGTCCAGGATATGTTCAGATCCGGTTCTTTTTCCCTCTGCATTCAAATGATGCAGTGTCCTCCTCCATGCTATTTGCACCCAGCAAGAAGGCCTAGAGTGCTGAGAAATAGGCCGGCTGCTCTCAGTTCTGGTCCCTGGACCTGGCATGGCCTAGCTGGAAACTGAAATTGCAAGGAAGTCTTACTTAGCCCCAAATTCTCAGGGCTGGAACATGCCCATTATGGACGGAATCTTTAGGGAACTAAGAAGTTCTGCCAAGTTTCTGCTGAGTACATGTAAACTCTGCTTTCTGAAAGGCTTATAACATGGCCAGTTTTTTCACAGGGATAGCAATAGGTATATCCTTGACAGTCACAAAGGCCACCTCCCCCTCCAAATTTCAAGTCCCTTCTGCAAAGCATGGGGTACATTCAAGTGTCTCAAAGAAAAAGTAAGAAAATTTTAACATGAGCATAACAACATACTTTTCTCTAATTTTGGTTTCAGAAATGACCAAACCATTTTGGCTGAAATCAGCCTCAGGTAGACACTTAGCACGGAAGTTTTCAGTTAAAACGATTAAAGTTCTGAAAAGTTATAAGCAACTGAAAACAGGGAAGTGTCAAACAACATTAATAAGTAGCCCTCCTATAATGCACCTCACTAAAGTAAGTTCTATTACTTTTAAAGCTGAGAGGTGGGAAAAGAGCTGAAGTTTTTGAGCAGATACACTTCATTATTTAGTGAAGTGCAGATTAAAGAGCTTACTTTGTAATTCTCCAATTCCTTTCACGGGAGGAATCTCACAGCACATTACAGTTGTGAATAAAGCCTCAAAAACATCATGGTCAGGTAATAAATACACAGATTAAATGGGTTGTTCAAGATCACAGCAAATCAGTTGCAGAGCTGGCATAACAATTCTTATCTCCAGGTTCTCAGTCTTGTGTTTTAACGAACTGCATTCTGTCTAGCAAGTGAAAAAATTAACATGACTTTTAAATTCTTAACAGGTCCTAAAAATCATGTGTGCAGAGGAGCTAGCAGCAAAAAGCAAAAACTAGAAAAGTAATGCTCATCCTTAATCTGAAGAAACGTCAGCATTTTTGGAAGCCATTTTGTGTGTTAAATTATGCCTTTTTTCTAAATTTGTTGTGGTACAAAAACGTAAGTCAGAGGGTGGCCAAACTGTGGCTTGTGAGCTGCATATGGTTCTTTTACAGTTAAAGTGCAGCTCACAGAGTCCCCAGTGCCTTGCCCCACCCCCCACCTACCAGACTGGGGTGTGGAGTTTGGAGCTGCTGCCCTGCAGTGGGGTGATAAGGCCTCGGTATTATTCTCAGAGGAGAAGTGAGTCTTGAGGGGGTGGGAGGCCAGTAAGTTTGGCCACTGTGATATACGCTAACATTTAGATATTAAGTGCACTCCTTTAAATATACCTCAGTACAGACTTTTGAACATACTGAATTAGGTCATAAACTAACAGTAAATAGCCAACATTACTGAGAAAGTTCACCACTAGAAGATATTTTTATAGCAATTGCAAATCATTAAAACAGTGGTTGGAATCGGAGAGTCTATAAACTCAAGTTTTACGTAGAAAAATCCCCAAATTTCAATTAATTCTTAGCACATTAAATAGCATGATAACATTATGCAAACTAAAAGTACATTTAATCCATTTGTACTAGAGTTGTTGTCATTAATATGAACAAAACATACCAGATAGAACAAGTAGTTCAATAATTTCTGCATCTCCCAGATAGGCAGCAGCATGTAAAGGGGTCCTCTTTTCATTATCCTGTGGTAAGAGAGAGGGGAAAGGAGTGTTTTTAAATAAAGACATGTTTTAGCATTTTGTATGATTCATGAAAAAGGTTAAAGCATAAAGTTCCATCTTATACGAAACAAAAATATTAATCCAAAGAATCTCCGAGTTAGTTACATTTATGCAGTCTGTAACAAACAGGCTCTCACTAAGCAACTATGACAGCTTCAGACCATGATTGTGAAAGAGACCAGTTCCCAGGTACTCTGCACACCTCAGGATCAGACCACAAATCAAAGCAAAATCATCTGTTTCTTTGGAGGCAGGAGCGTTTGGAAGAATGTGAAAGTGAGGTTGTCCTAGGCAGTTCAGAGAATGTTAGTACCGTGAGTTGCAACTGACGTGGTCTATGTTTTGTATAAAAAGTTGAAGGGTAACTCCTGGAATAAGGCTGAAACATTTTTATACTGGGTCACAAATTTAATGCAAAATGCAAAACTTGGATTTTGGACATGAAAAAAATAAGATCAGCAAAACATAAAATCCAAACATTCACCAACTTTTTTCACACTGCATATATGCAGAGAAAAAGCCAGAGATGTGGATGTAATGGACAAATTGACCTCTCAGACAGAAAAGACAGTGAAGGAGACACATGGGACTTGGGTGCTTTTGGGCTGTCTCAGGTTAATGTTCTTTTGAATACAGAGTTTAGAATCCATATGTGTAAAATTAAAGATGAGAGCTGAGATGGACTGAACAGAAGAAGATAACACTGACTTTCAGAAGGCAACCACAGAATAATTCTGGCAAATAGTGGAATTAGTTTATGTGCACTTGTCCAGAGTGAAAGTGGCAAAAGTTCCTTTCCTCATTATGTTGATTATTGAAGGCTAATTGCAGGAAATTAAAACCTAATATACTGATTCTGTACAGCAGGCTGTAGCAGAATTAGTTGGAAAAATCCTTTCAGCATTTCTAGCGGCTTGTAGACAAAATAATGTGATTTTACTGGCCACTAAAATGTGTTTATTAAATTTCTTGTTGCTATATTATCTACCATTTTACCTTTAAAAACCCCACTTTTTGGTTTGTTTTCAAACATTCTCTTTTCAGACTAAATAATCCCTAAAGCAATTTCAATTTCTCATCCTTCCTGCCCACACAAGATACTGTCTTTATCACAGAACTGCAGTACATTTGGGGGAAGGGAGGAAGGTACATTTTAATAGCTATTACTCAAAGACACTCAAAAATCCCTAAGGTAGTTGAATTTACATGGCAGCTTCAAACGCACTAAAATGTGAAATTATGACAGTGTAGTAGCAATGCTATAGTTACATGGCTCAGAAGACACCTTTTCTACTTTATATTAATTACTCTAATTTTCCTCAAAAATATCACTCATTCTGGATCTCTGCCTAAAAGTTTAAATGGTTTTAGAAATTTTCAGAATGTATCCAGCAATTATGGAACTCACCACATTTTTAAAAATAAAGTTTTCTACTCGTTTTTTTCCCTCCTCTTGGATGATTCAAAACTGACTGCTACTGAACTTCAAACCTGGCATTAACATAACCTTGAATAAGGAAGTTATGCTTTGCCTTGTTTAAATATTTATTCTGAAATAAAGGAAACATTTCAGAATAGGAGAACGCAAGTCACAGAGTTGTCATATTTGGCTTACTGTGAGAAGTCAGGTGAAACAGAAAAATGGAGAACATTCATCACTCATCAAGTTTACAAACCATCTCTAAAGTAAGGATTTTAACTTAAATGAATGGCTTAAACTATTTTAAACACATGCTCTTAGAGGGTGTGATAAAATGGAAATTCACAAAGCATTAATCTGAATAATCATCTAATCTTATAAAGAAGTAATTGATGTCACATTCTATCCACCTTCATTGCAAGACCAAATAGGATAAAGATGGGCCACAAGCAAAACAGCCTTTGATCACAATGCAACATTCTCTGGTGAGCATTTAAGCTCTGCAGGAGATGATGTACAATGCTCACTAGGGGAGGCCTGGTTTGGGCCCCACACCACTCTGGTTGATTAGATGGATCAAAAACATTAAGCATCAGACAAATTCCTCTTGTTTCTTATTAAAGAGATAAGCTACACAAATAAAATTGCACAGATGCTACTTTGAAAAATTATAGTGGTACCAACTCCCTTTAAAAAGCGAGGAGAGCTCCGTACCCTCCCTTTTCTTTTGCAGAAACTGAAGGAGCACTCTTCCAGTCCCCTTCTTTGTTGGTTAGTGCAGTGGGATCTCCTCCTTCCATTTCAATCTTCTTTAAGGATGGAGTTTTAACTATTTTGCTGATTTACACAGGATCACCAACTTGACACTAGATAAATTCACAACTAATTACACATAAGTGGAACTATACGTAAATGAGGAAGCTAGTTAAATAGAAACTAAAAAGGAAAGGTCACAAGAGTGAAATGCCTGCAAGGTGCATGGAAGCTATTTAAACACACCATAACAGAGGCTCAAAACTAAATGCATACCCCCAAATAAAACAAACAACAAAGTCAGAGGACCAAAAAAAAAATACCGTCTTGGTTAAACAGATGTAAAGAGGCATTCTTTAAAAATTGGAAGGCAAATCAGTGAAAAAAATAGAAAGGAGCATGAACTCTATCAAATAAAGTGTAAAAGAATTTGAAGAGCAAGTAGCTAAGAATACAAAAACTAATAGCCCCCAAAAATGTAAGTAGAAGAGGAAGCCAGATAGTCAGTCAGGCCACTGGACCAATGCTAAAGGAGCACTCAGGGAAGACTAGGACACTGCAGAGAAGCCAAATTAATTCTTTGGTTTGGTCTTCACTGCAGACAATGTAGAAGAGATCCTCACATCTGAGCTATTCTCTGTAGGTGACAAATCTGAGGAACTGTCCCAGACTGAGGAGTCAGAAGAGGTAGTTTTGGAACTAACTGATAAATTATAAGAAGTCACTAGAAACAAATGGGATTCATTTGAGTATTGGAACTAATTAATTATAATAAGTCACTAGAAACAAATGGGATTCACCTGAGTTCTGAAGGAACTCAAATACAAAATGCAGAACTATTAACTGGGGAATGTCAGTTATACTTGTAGCAGATGACTGGAGGATACCTAATGGTGACAAAGTTGGAATTTTAATTTTTTTTTTAAGTAAGCCTATGTATGCCTCAGTTTCCCCATATGCTGAATTGTTACCTAGCAAATAAGGGAAAGGGATTGTTTGCTCTTAGAGCATGCTAAGACACAGGTGTGATGGCGACTAGCTGTCTGGATCCTAGGTCCCAATGGAGCTTTTGAAAATACAATGTCAGATTCAATTGCCCAGACATTGACATCTAGCAAGCAAGGACCCAGAGAGGTATGTTCCTTTCTGCATCTCAGCAGAAAAGCTGAGCACTAGTTTCTCAGCTGGAGAACAAAAGGACTTGGGACTGTGAGGTGGGGGTTAAATATGGGCTTGTGGGAAGCAGTCAGAGTTCTGACATGGGATTCTGACCAAAGTAGTCAGACAGATGTAGAGATGAACAATGGGGTTCGCTAAATCTTGGCTGGGCCCTGGTTACCTGGAATGGACTATGCTTCAACCCTCATTCCTTTTTTCTAACCTAATGACTTCCTATGCTGTGTCTGAGGTGACTAATAAAACCTACTGTTTGACAGTGGTGTATGAGTATCACTGCAAATGGCTGGAGAGATACATTCATCTATAGGTGCATATCAGTCTCCATCAGGGGTCTGTCTCGGGGATTCACAGAATGGAGTTCATAGTGTGAAGCAGGAGTGCTGAAGGTCCAGAGGTTTACTCTAAGGTGGCAGTGAAGTTACATTGCTTATCAGCTGGCAAAGCGAGACCCCTATGGGGTCTGACACACTGAAAGGGTTCTTCTGAGAGTCTGTTCCAAACCTGGGGCTATAATACTGATCCTGTGACTCCATGACAAAAATTGCAGAACTATTAACTGTGGTAGGTAACCTAGTGTTTAAATCAGGTGATGGGAGGGTAGCTAATTGTAAACATACTTTTTTTAAAAGGCCAGCAAGCCTAACTTTAGCACCAGACAAACTGGTTGAAACTATAGTAAAGAACAGAATTCTTAGATACACAGATGAATGCAATGTATCTGGGAAGAGTCAACATGGCTTTTTCAAGGGAGATCATTCCTTACTGATTTCTTAGAACAGCAGTTCTCAAACTGGGGAAGTCATTATTATTGGGGAGGGGGGGCCGCTGGGATAGGACAGTCTCAGCCTCTCCCTCCTCCCCCCCACAAAGGGGTGGGGGGAATGGGTCGGACGTTCATGATGACGGGGAACGGGGGGCACTGAGGGGCATCTCAGCGCCTTGCAGGGTACCAGCCTTGCATTTTAATTTGTACTTACATGAAGATCTGAAGTTGAGTTGGGCTTTTTTTTACTGACATCACTAAAATACCATAAATGATACAATAACGTTACAATAGTATAACCATATTATAATGCCAGCAGCAGAGGAAAGGTAGGGCTGCCAGGTTGGAGAGAAGTTGGAAAGGGTAGAGGGGGAAATGAGGCAAGAGCCAGGAGAGGTTATAAAGGCAGGAATTACAGGCCAGGGGAGAGGATGGTGGGGAAGGCTTTGGGGAGGAGTGGCAGAGATTCTGTCACAGGCAGGATTGGGGGCTACAAGTGCAATGTCACATGCATCCCCCCAGGGAGCACAGACAGGGTCCTCCCCTGCTTCTCCTCCTTGCCTGTGCCTGGTAGTCAGAGCCAGGCTCTCTGGATGCAGAAGCAGCCTCTGCTGGAGGCTCCATCACTCCTACCGGCCCTTCAAACAGGGGAGGAGTGCACAGAACAACAAAAGTGATTAGGGATTTACCTTCCTTGAGGTCTGCCAAACTCGGGGGAGGGACAGAAAGGTAGGAAAGGCTCAGGGGAAGAGCAGCAAGGAATAAGATAGTGCAAACCTTGGCTGCTGATTACAGGGCCCCCAAGCTGGAACCTAGAGCAGAGGGCAGGCCAAGGTTCCCTGCCAGCCACTAAGGAAGTTGTGCTAGCTGGGCAGTGAAAGAGGAAACTGTCAGAAGCAGCTTTGCACCCCAGAAAGGGGAAGCACAGAAAGTGACCTGGCTATAGGGCCAAGTCACAATGAGGAGAATGCAGTTTCCCCCCCCCCCCCCCAGAGAGAGACAGACAGACAGCACAGTGTGCAGCATGAAGCAGAAGAGAGCCTCAGATCTGGAAAGAGTTAACGCCCAGAGCAGGCAGGAAGGTGTGCCATCTGCGGTGAGTGGACCCCTTGACAAGGCCCCAAGTATTATTAGGTTCAAAAAAGAATTAAGTAAATTCATGGAGGTTAGGTCCATCAATGACTATTAGCCAACATGGTGAGGGACACAACCCTATGCACTCAGCATTTTTAAAATCGCAGCCTGCAAGAATTTGGGGCTGGACAACAAAGCATAGATCATTCGATGATCAACCTGTTCTGTTCATTCTCTCTGAAGCATCAGGCATTGGCCACAGTCGGAAGACAATACACTGGGCTAGATAGGACCATTCGTCTAACCCAATAAGACCAGTCTTATGTTCCTGCTCAAAACAGGAGGTGCGCTTCCAATGGTATTTTCAAATCTCTTTTCTGGTCAGACTCAAAAATGTCATGCAGTGTATTCTGTTAGATCATCTGCCAGTTGCCTGCTTGAACACCATCAGTCCTGGTCAGAAGCTGATCTCAAATATTTGAATTTAGAGCTCTGTATTCTATTATGGCCCCTATATCGTTAACTGACCCAGTTTCTCCCAGTCTCTTTAGTACAACTATTTTCCTGACAGTACTCGGGATGCACTTTAATCAGTTTCACAGTTTTTTTTTTTAAACCTCGCATACAAAACCAAAAAGCATAATACCTGATGACAAACAGCATAATTACTCAATGTATTTTCTCAAGTGCAGGTAGTCAGACTACATCAGGCTGGCTCCTTCTGACCTTAGAATCTGAGAGTCCATGAATTAAAAATCATGAAGTATTTTTCAAAACATTTTTGTGAAAATGAACTTCTATTTTCCATATTTACAGTTTCTTCTGGTGTTTCTACAAGTACCTCAGTTTTGTAAGACAAATACCTTTGTTTCTTGAACAAGTATTTTTTCATACAGGATAGATCCGAATGTCAGAAAGGGTGCACACTAAAAATATCAGGATTGTTAGTTTAGCTATTTAACACTGGATCTACACCAAAATTATGACCAAAATACAGAAAGGACCATGAAGATAATCCACCTGACTTTGGAAACCACACATACAACTGAAACCGGACCAAAGCAGTACAGACATTTGGATTTCACATATTCCAAAGTCCAAATGCAACAAACTATTTTCCAATTACTTCACCTTAAGTGTACTTTGATTATTTCTTCTCCTTTGCACTGTTCTGGACCACTTAATTTTAGTTCCAAAGCATTACAGAAGTAAAAAAATATGAAAATGACTACTTTTAAAATTACTACATCCTTATCTATGGTACAGTTGCATTTAAAAACATAATAAAAATATCTGATTTCTAACTATGTTTATAGCTAAATTAACATTTTTACTGCAACATCTTTTTTTTTACTACACAACTATTTAAAAGAAACATTTTTACTTTAAAAATT